>JAOSBK010000004.1:24900355-24912798 GCA_027568895.1 Erythroxylum shatona
GCCTACATCTAAATAATATTTGAAGATGGACTTTAACATATCAATAATAAACATGTATTTCTAAAATAGTGGGGACCCAGTTTCCAAATAGAGAAATTAAAGATGAAACATGTATCAATTTGGATCAATAAGCATAAAATCTCGCTATTAATCTAAAAGAATATATTATTATGAATCAATAGAATTAGAGGAATGTAATGGAAAATAAATGTTGGTTAAATGTCCTTCCAACCATAGTTGCAAAGATTATTCATAACTTCCTGTTAAGATTGTAAGCAATGAAATTGAAAACAATCAGATTAATTAATGAACTATAGAAAACTCAGCACAGGAAGAATCAATGACACAAAAGTAAACAACCACCCAAAAGCTACTTAGGTGATCACTTTATCAAACTAGCAAGGTGGAAATATTGAGAAAGCATTACATGATAGATATAATTATATGAACATAAGAATCAACACTTATGATATTAATAATTCATCCCAAACTACTAATGGATATCCCAAAAAGGTAGACACTCCAAATTTGAGGAATAAAGGCATCAAAGATCAAATGAACTTATAAGAGGATTTCTAAATGGTAGCTAGGATAATATTTGGTAAGAAAGCCAAGCAAAAGGCTCAACCATCTCCCATACTACTCCCTAATGTTAATTCTAACATAGAATGTAAGAGCAATTTTTATTATATAATTATGTTTTATTAATAAATCATATATTAATAGGTTTTCTAAAGACTAGCTTGAAAGTTTATCAATGCTAAAAGTTATGATTTTTGAGTAAGCATTAGTCTATTATCAAAAATGATTAACATCATTTCAATGATAAGATAGTCATTACCTTTAACCTTGATAAAATTGAAGTCACACATTCAAAAACCTCAAATTAATCAGTCCATTTGACTATTAAGATTATACCTGACCCTTGATGTATTTTTTAAAACCTTTTTATGTTACAAACTTTGCTTTTCAAAGAATTTCTCTTCAAAATGATCTAAAAGTGATAAATAACAATATAGTTGCCGCCAAGAAAGTCCTTAGTGACTTCAACAAAACCATACTCTCCTTAAATTCAAAAGGCAATATAAACTTAAGAAATTTAAGTGATGATGTTAGATCTTGTACATATTAGATTAGAGTAATAAACTTAAGATTTAAAGGCAACTTCTTCACATAGAAATAATATACAAAATTAGAGATGGTTCATCAAATAAAAAAATTTGATAGGGCATTAGTTAACCACTTATGATTGTCAAAATTCCCTACTAATAAAGCCATTTTCAACAAAAATCTTACTCTAGACCACATTCCTATTGAATTTCATAGTTTGATAGATGAGACTTTTAGAAACAAAATTGACAAATGGGTTCAAAAACTTATAGTATAATTAATAATATAATTCATTCCAAAAAGATCAACAACTCATATGAACATTTCATTGAACACATGGTATGAAGAAAAATTTCATCCGTAAATATTAACAAATTGACAACATTTTTTCATTATTTAGCATCATGTCCAATAGTTTACACAACATACCCTAAAACAATAACAACGAAAACCAATGGAGCCAACCCATCGTCAATAACTAAGTCCATATTTTGAAAAAATTTCATCCATGGACGACACCCACACATCAAAAGCAAATGAGCTAGGAGAAGACGACCTTACCTTCTCACATAACCGCCGGAGAAGATGACCCCCACCGCCAGAGATGCAATAGCTCGACGGAGGGTGGAGGCTAGACGATGTCCGGTTGTGGGAGCCACAGCCAAAGGAGGGAGAAGGAGATCACGCGCCAGGTCAAGGAGGGGGGAACATGGATTGTCTTTTAATTAAACCAAAACAACATCGTTTTGGTTGGTTTTCTTCATTTAACCAAAATGACGTCGTTTTGGTTAATTTCAATATTGTTCTTCATTTAACCAAAACAAAACCAAAACGATGTCGTTTTGGCTAACATTAAATCATCTATTATTATGTGAGATGACGTCATTTACCTCTCAATCATACGACAACATCTTTGTTAAAAGCGACATCATTTTGGTCCATAAGAAAACGTTCTCCCTATTGTAACAAAACGACGTCGCTTTTTTCCCAATCAAAAGTGACATCATTTTGTTACAATCACTAACCATCGGGAGGACGACGTTTTTACCGATGCCATTCCTGACATCCTATATTTCTGTTGCCAAAATCTTTTCCTTTCCCACGACAATATTATCGATTGATATAACAAGCCCGTATTTTTCCGTCGCAAACTTTGTACAATTATCAACAGACATATTTTTTCGTCACTGATTCCAGCATAAATTTTACCGCCACTCTTTCCCTCCATATTTAACGACATATATTGTTACCGTCGCTAAATTAGTCAACTTCAACGACAGAAATATACTTTCCGTCGCTAATGTCTAACGATTTCGTTTCTGTCGCTAAATTTCCATCGTCACTCCGCAGTTTTCTTTTAGCGGTTTATACTACTAAAATATCTTTCTATTTAACTAATATCTAGACTTAAGATATTTCTACAAAGTAACTAGATAGATCTATCCAAATAATTGGATGATATTTTTTTTTCAAGGTGTCCAGATATTTTAAGAGATACTTCTAGATAAAGATGTCTTTAGACATTTAGAACTTGAATTGTGCTTCATATCCTTTAGACCTTCACAGATGACCCATTTTCTTAACCTAATATATGAAAACTAAAACAAATTTATATTCCAATACCCCCTTAAACTTGATTTGTTAACTCCAAGGTATCTTCTAATCTCGATGAAGATATCCTTCTTTAATGGTTTTATAAAGATGTTGGCTACTTGGTATTGAGTCTTCACGTACTTCATCTCTACTTCTTTTCTCATTATGCATTCTCTTATGAAATAATATCTTATATCTATATACTTACTCCTATTATGGAATATTGGATTTTTAGCTAAAGATAATGCATACTTGTTGCCAATAAGGTTCTTCTTGTGGCATGTGAAATTCCTTCATCTCGCTCTTCAGCCAAATGGCATGACATACACAATAATTAGTAGTCATATACTTAGCTTCATAAATGAACAAAGTAACAATATAATGCTTTTTAGAACTCCAATTAAAGATAGTATCTCTCATGTAAAATAAATGATACTTTTCCTATCAATAATATCTCTAGCCTAATCTATACCACAATAGCCCATAAGCTTAAACTTATTAGACGGTTAATAAAACAAGTATAATCAAGTATACCTTTAGTATATCCCTTTAGCCATCTTTAAATTTTTGGTTTATTGATGCTTTCTATGCTTATAAGAAATTTATCAATGTTAAAACTACAAGAGCACGATGTAACTATAGCTAGCACAGGCAAGTACAATTCAATCCCACAAGGACTGTAAGTACTAGTAATTACCCTTTTCCTATTATCTAAATATTGATTCAAATTATGGATTTAATTAAAAATTAACCTAAATAAACTAAACTAAGATTGAAAAAATATTGAACTTAAGACAAAGGAAAATACTTAGATATTAACCCTTTATCAAAAAATTGTATTATTGGTTATTAGACCATAGAAATTCCTATATTTTGTTAATATCTTTCTCAAGACTATTAATAACTAATCCATCAGTTGATTAATAGAATTATTTCTAGTTAAAACCCACAGAATTGCATTATCAATTTATGAATTTCACTATTAGGTTTGACCATAATCCAAAGGATTTATGTTAATCTATCTTTAGGTTTATATGTAGCTCATTCCAATTATGGTAGATCTATTCATATGAGAGGATTTCTTAGTCTCAATCATATGAAATCAAATAATGAGATAATATTCCAGATATATTAGAACAAGAATATAATGCATAATTAAATATCAAAAAAGCAATCAGTAAATTTGCATTAAATAAAAGATCAAATCATATTGTTACCGCAACTTAGGTTCATCACACGTAGGCACTAAATAAATTTAGTTCCTATCCATAAAAAACAAAACCAAACATAAACATGAAAAAGAACATCTCGAAAACAAAGAAATCATAATTATAAATCTCCCTTTTTCTTCTAATGCATCTTCTTGCAAGTTGGATTGGACATTGTTATCTATCAGATCTTGTGACGTATTCTTCATATTTTCATCATCCTTTGATTAGAATTATCGCCTCTCTACATTCTTTAAGAATCAAAATTACTTCTAAACTTGTTTCCACCTGATTAGCCTTCATTTATGTCCTTCTATAGTAAAAACTAGGATTTTTGGGATATACACGATCAACATACACAGGTGTGTAGGTGACTGTGTATCTCCAAAAATACTTAATTCATGATTTTAAACAGGCACAGTTCAAATCTTCACACATTTACAAAGACTTATATAGTCATTATACATGGTCAAGTAGGTCTAAGTTGCTTGAAATCTTTGTTCTATGCCACAATTTCATTCAAATTCTTTAGTCCATAAAGGCAATTATCACCTATAAATACACTTGAAATGAATTAAGTACCAAAAATACTATAAAACTAGTAAATAACAAGCAAAACTTAATAAATATGGGTAAATAAATATATTCAAAAAGCATTTATTAATCATCCCTGCATTTAAGTTTTAACTTGTCCACAAGAAATTCATAATCTAAATTATCAATCTTACAAACACCCATCCCTTATTAACCTCAACATATCCATCTACACTTTAAATCATCATATCATATTAATCAAATTAACATACAATGAGATTCGAGTTATCCTAAAACCAACTTTCGTAAGTCAATAATCAATAATAATCACATCAATAATAATCACATCAAAAATCTTTACACCCTTACCAAGGTTTCACTCAATGCATTCAAGTGATTAGGGTGAAACATATTAAAACTCTTAAATTAATGCAAATAAGAATTCTTAACCATAAGCTTGTAATATTATCATATCTCCACCACTTATAAGTAAACTAGAAACAAAAATCAAAAGTTCTTAATATAAGGTTTTAATAGGCTTAGGTAAGGCATGTTTGGGATAATATAAAGGGTGATAAAATTTGAAGGAAATTTAAAAAAACAATAGTGTAAGAATTGTAAGAAACTTTTTCTTTCACACTCTTAGTCCTTCGCATTTTAATCCATTGGTACCATAACTTAAACACATTTTTTTAATCTTAATCATAACCTAACAATTAAAAAAAATTAGACCTTTTGAAATTTTAAGTTCCATGTAAACAATTAATGTAAATAACCTTCAGGGTTCAAATTAATAAAAAGGCTTCAAGAAAGATAAGGTAACGATTAATAATGGGTCATAATCTAAGGCTCAAAATGGGTCACTCCTAAGGACAAAATATCGTTTAGTAATTATCAATGAAATAGGTTAAAAAAATGTTAAATTTAAGTGCCTTTATTACTTCAATGCTTCTAATTTAACATATGTAGTCTCAATATGCTTAATAAAAGCAAGTTTTAGACTCATCCAACTATGTATGATAACACAGATAAAAGAATTAAAGGGCTTTAAAAAATGATGTATTTGTTTTTAAGTTCAGATGCTCTTTAAAAAATTGGGGTCTTATGTGTGTAAATAATATGCAATTTTTCTTTAAATCATCTATCTCAATGAGTACTAAAAATGTGACTTATAAAAGCATATTTCTTCTAAATTTCATCCTTTTGCATGCTAATTTAATTCAATAATCAATAATGATTTCAAGTATTTTTGGACATATTTTAACTAATCCAGGATATCAGTTAATAAAATGTAATAACAAATATTATAATAAGCTTAAGAAATCTATAATCCTTGTTCCCAATGTATATAATATAAGCACATATGAATGATAAGTAAGAGAGGAAAAGAAATTGGTACTTTATTAAGTAATAAGAATTTTAGAATTCTTATTTCAACGAGGGATCAATCCGATATTAAATACAGTCATCCTTGCAAAATATAAATAAAAGGGATAAAATATTAAAACAAAATAGAGATAACAATAAAGAAACAAAATATGAAATATGAAAATAGAAATATTCTAAAATACATTGCACTAATGTTTAGAATAATAGAAAATAACATTGGAAATAAAATAAAAATACTCAAATAATGAGAAAAAGAAAAGAAAAGAAACCAAATTGCAACATCCCTCAATCATGCTATGACTTTGGCATGTTCATTAATGAAGGGTCTTTGAGTCTTACTTACTCAAAATTTGGAGGAGTTGATGATGATATACCTACTCCAGATGGTGGAGGTTGAATATTGATGCCCTAACGGTTCACCATCTGCAATAGTAGATCCCCTATCCATCTAACAAAGGTCTCAAGTTGTCCTATTTGTTCCACAACCTCTACTTGATGTATCTAAATAGTACATTGGGTACCCATGAGCTATCTCACATTTCTCTCTAACTGAGCTATCTTCAATTGGTTCCTGTGTGGTGTTTGCAATTTGGGTGCCTATGTACTATCCTCTTCTTATGCAACCCCTCCCATCTGGGATGATAGTGAATGCAGTTGTAGTGGCTTCTTTATTATTCTTAGCTGCTTCCTAGCTCCTCCTAATGCCAATTAGGTGGCAGATGTCACCTATAGGTCCCCGTCATCTGCTCACCATATGAATATGCTTCATCACCTTGAGGCTTAATGCTGCCATGGTACCTACCAATCTTATTGCTAGTAGTCTGTTGAAGACCCACATCTACAGTGCAATTCTAGTCACATAAGGTCCAATGTGACGACCTTACTTTCTTCATTCTGACATCAACTACGCCATCATTCTCACTTTATCTACTCAACCTGTGACTTAAAACTCTATGTACATATCTAAGCGTTGGGTGTCATAGGAATAAGGCCTTAGATCTATTTGGGTCATAATCATCATCATCACTAATAGTACACTAGAATTACTAAGAAGACATCCCATATGGAAAGTCTATCTATAATTCTAAGTAAGCTTACATCTCTACGAACTCTTGGTCGAACAATCCTATGGTAACAGAGAACTCTGATAACTCATTCGGACTATCTCCCTTAGCAATTGGAACTAAATCATGTTTGATCAGTCCCAATCGTGTCATCCTTCCATCATAAAGAATATGAAGAGCACCTCGAGCATTAGTTCTTAAGAAGAGGGCTCCATGATCTCAAAAAACCTTGACCAAGCTGCTACCTCGATAAGGTCCCGAACTTATGATTGGAAATATTTCATGAGTAGCCAAAATTTAATACCACAAATGCACAATGTAGTTGTAGCTAGTTCCGACAACTACAAGTCAATCCATAAAGACTATGAATACTAGTACTTACCCTTCCTGTATTATCTAGTCTAAGAATTGATTTTATATTTTTAGTAAAAAGAAAATAAAAAATAAAACAAATAAAATAAAATAGGAAACAATAATGAACACATAGATAATGGAATTCACTTAGAAAGCCATCATTATCAAAAATTAGTATCTAGGTTCGAATCCCCCTAAAACCTTAATAGAATGATCTTTTATCAAGAAATTGTTTGTTGATTAATTGGACGTGGAGACTCTTATGGTATGCTAGTGGTTGACCTTGAGTCTACTAACAATTAATCATGACATCTCTAACCAAATTATTTACGTTAAATCTTATAGAATTGCATTATTGATTTATGTCATCCTATCTCTAATGTTTCAATCAACTCTTTCTAATTACGGTAGATCTATTTACACTAGGATTTCTCAATCTCTACGTGTGAAATTAGATTATCAATAAAACACATAATCATATTGCAATAATTAAGCAAACCAATTGCATTGTTAAAGGAATCAAATCATAGTAAAGTATTAGCATCAGGTTCATCTAACCTAAATACTAACTGTATGCTTAATTACACATGATCGAACATGAAATCAAACATAAATCGAAAGAAAAATGAAATGAAAATAATGGGTTAATAATTCTAAATCTTTTTTATTTTCTTCTATCGCTTAATCTTGTATTCTGATGGATCTATTGATGATTTCTTTGTGTTTTCAACTTCTCTAGATCAAAATCAGACCTAGAGAATGAGTCCTAAGTCTAAAATCACCTCCGCTAAGTCTCATCCTCTGATTGCCTTCAAAACGTCACTTTTATATGAAAATCTAGGTTTTTGGGTTATACACGGTTGTGTGCATGGCCGTGCAAAAGACCGTGTATAATTGAAAGTCACTGGATATCACGAAATTGCACAAGTATGTAAAAGTGCACAGTCGTGCACTCCTTCTAGACTGTTGATTTTCTATTTTATGCCACGTTTCATCCAAATTCCTCTCCTTTAGGTCCATGAAGGCAATTGTCACCTATAAACACACTTGAAGCATATTAAGTACCAAATATAAAACAAAAGTATAAAATATCAAGCAAGAATACATTAAATATAGGGTTCAATATATAGTCAATTAACCATCTATCAAATATCCCCACACTTAAGTTTTTGTTTATCCTCAAGCAAACTATAATCAAAATTATAAATTTCACAACATCAATCTATCATCAGTTTTAACCTGTCCATTTATACTATCCATCATCATATCATATTGAATCAAATTAACATGCAACAAGAATCAAGTTGTCATAAAATTAACTTCCTAAGTAATATTAATAATAATCATATCAACAATATCATTGAAATCAAAAGCATACCTCTTTACACCCTCACCTGGATTTCGCTCAATGTGTTCAAGTGTTTAGGATGAAAAGTGTTGAGACTCTTAATCAATGCATAGCAGGATCCTTACTATAAGCTTATAGTAAAATCACATCTCCACCACTTATGTTACAAGCTAAAAACAAAAATCAAAAGGTCTTTATACAGGTTGTAATTAAGCTTAGGTAAGGTATGAATGTGTTGATAAACAGGATTAAAAGTGAAGGAAATTTACTTATGAAATATTTCAAGACTTGTTACAAATACATATAGGTCCTTTCAATGCAACTCTATTGGTACCACTTGCTTTTACATATTTTTCTTTTATATGCTTTTTTCTTTATCAATTCGAGTATTCAGTACCATAATTCAATAGATATTGGACTTTTCATCAAATACAAGTCTCAACAAATAAATAAATTAAATAACCTTTAAAGTGTAAAACAATAAAAAGGTCTTCAAAGAAAAAAAATCAGATTAAGGTTAATATGTATGTTCTTTAATGTATATTCTAACAATTTAGATGTATGATCTTGCATTTTGATGAATCTCTGAATAAAAATCCTACATCTTCCACTCATCAAGCTTCGAATCACCTCTAAAACCACCTTTGAAAGTCTCTAAATGTTCCCAGCCACTCTTTCTCTTCAATTAGCTTTGAAATGTCAAATTTAAAAGAAAACCTAAAATTTTGTGTAATATCCTACCTCCTAAAATTGTTAAGAGATTAAACTATTAGATTGAGTCACATGAGTTATTTCATTTAAGAATTTAAGAGCTACATTTCATTCACTTGCAAAATATTCATATACACATATGAATCATAATTTAGAAAACATTGCAAGATAGTATATGCACTCAATTAACATATTCAGGGGTATATAATGGAAATGAATGTGATATGAATGTGCATTGCCATTTTTTTGCATTTTGATTTACCAATAACATAAATTGATGGACTATAATTAGTGAATTGGGAATTTATTGTTACAATTAAGTAATTGATGAGGTGATATGTGATTCTAGTTTAAGAAAAACTTTAAAGAGCAAAACAAATTTATCCATGGGAATTTAGGTTGATTAGGTCTATGAAATGGTGACAAGTGGCATTGGGAATAAGTGACAAATGGCTTAGTTAAATAGATGAAAAGTGGCCTTAGTATAATTGCGACAAGCAGCCTTTTAAGTTTATGAAAAATGGTACTTTAGACTTGTGACATGTGGAGCAATAGAATGGTGACATGTGTATCTTTACAAATGGTGACATATATAGCCTTACAAATGGTGACATGTGTTTCCTTATAATTGGTGACATGTGTAGCCTTACAAATAGTGACATATGGAGGCTTAAAATGAGTGACAGGTGGAGCCTAAAGTAAGTGGTACATGGACTAACAGAATAGTAACATGTGGACCAATAGAAGGATAACATATGTACCAATAGAATGGTGACACATGGACCAATGGAATGGTGACACATAGATTAGTTTCACCTTCTTGAATTTTCTAGAGAAAATGGATGAAAAGGCAATATAAGTAAGAGTGAAGGTCTGTCATTAGGTTAGAAGAGGGAGAAAAACGAAAATGAGAAGAGGAGAGAAAAAGGGGAACAGAAGAGGAGAATGAAAGAAGTTATCAAAATAAGTTGAAATTTTGGTTTTAGTTTCATCTTTCTCTTTCGATCTTTATTTCATATTCTTAGAGCACAAATTTGAAGAAACTCAAAAAATAAAAGTTGTAGATATAGATCTTAACTTGACCTCTGTGAAACTAGCTTGAAAAAATAGTGACTAGAGTTCGAGTTAT
This sequence comes from Erythroxylum shatona, assembly GCA_027568895.1. Classification (NCBI taxonomy): domain Eukaryota; kingdom Viridiplantae; phylum Streptophyta; class Magnoliopsida; order Malpighiales; family Erythroxylaceae; genus Erythroxylum; species Erythroxylum shatona. The sequence continues at coordinate 24,910,796 of JAOSBK010000004.1, forward strand.
GCTTGTTTTCCTAATATTGCTTGTGATAGACCCCTGTGCAAGAACCCTGTATTATTACTTGATTTTTGAGGAACTTAGAGTACGAATTAGTGAAAGTATAAATATAAAAAAAATGATTATTGACGTCTTATTAATGCTTCTATGAAACAGTTTTGTTAGGAGATGTATTGATAATAATTTATTGTGGTTTAAGTATTGGTTGCCAGTCTATTTCTTACCAGAAATAGGACAGAATTTGGATGGAGATTATATTTTAAAGGGAGATGTTGTTTATGTAATTTTTAGATATAATAAGACTAATGGAAGTTTAATTCTGGGGGGTATAAGAATCATGGCATTTAGATTTTTGTAGAGAGAGTTATGATTAAAAGAAAACAGCCTATTCATAAAGGAACATTAGGAAGAAAAAGATGTAAACATTGCACATAAGGTTAGGTTAGCTTGATGGTTGAGGAGACGTTGAGTTGAATTAGTAAGTGAATTATTGACCTATTGACATATGTTAGAATAAAATTTATGATGATTGATTAGGGATGAATTTGGCTGTGGTGGTGTATGAATATGAGATACATGTTTGAGTAGTAAATACATTGTATATTTGTATGTATAAAGGCTCAGGGAGCTGTGGATCAAGGAGCTCGTACTGAGGATTGTTTAAGTTAAAGGAGTGTATACCTTCTTTTGAGATGAGTTGGGAAAACCATATCTCTCAAATGGGATTAGAACATCCTAAGACATGCATGATAACTTGTATGTGAATTTTGAACCTAGGTAATGCATAGTAGAATTGAATTTCAAATGGATGCTACTATACTTATGTATTTAATAAACGAAATTGTTTGAATAACTCTTTGCAATTGGAGTGCAACTGATGTTTTTATTACGTATTTTGATAAATAATATTGTTTTCAACAAACTTGCACTTAAAGTGCAATGGACAATGTTTTATTTTCTGAGACTACATTTTTGAACAACTTTGCATATGGAGTGCAAAAGATGACTTTTATTGCATGAAATAACGTTTTGAAATTTACATATGCATAATCGAGTAATGTATGTTGTGTGTATGTGTTCTCTTTTGGCTTAGAGTCATGGAAAAGTTCCATTTTATCAATTGGATTGATAAATAAAGGCATGGTTCCTTACTTGATTTTAGTACTTAATATTTGTACATGATTTTTTATGATTGCTAAGGTAACAATTGGTCAATCGTGTGCTAGGTACAACAAATTGAGCGACCCTCTACCCTTGACACTGGTACATAAAATTTGAGTCTACGTATCGACACTCTTGTGCTAGGGTTATGACACTCTTGTCGACTGTAGTCCAAATTTATCATGGATGATAGTCAAGCCAACACTGAGAATAGGTAGGTGTGCATATTAGTTTCACCGACTAGTGGTGACACACGTGATTGTTTTGGATTATTCTGATATTTGTTTTTTGACGAGATTGATTTATACATGTGATGTTGTTGGGACCCGATCCGGAAACCGGATCCCAACCGAAGAAGAGAGAACGGAAGCGAAACAAACACGAAGCGAATAGCGAAATGCGGAAGCCAATAGCAAAAACGAACTCGAATTACAAAGCAAAAGAATCGAAAACGAAGCAAAGTACGAATACCAAAATACAGAAACAAAATAGAGGCGAAAAATGAAAAGCGAATAAGAATCAAATTAAGTAGCGGAAGTGAAACAAAGTACGAATACCAAAATACGGAAACAAAATACGAATCGGATTAATCAAAACATATGGCGGAGACAAATCAAAGCAGAACATATCCGACATCCGAGGACAATTATCGAAGAAAAACGATCGCGTTGGAAACCCAGACTATTCCAAAATTCGGTATAATTTTTTTTCTTTTTTTTCTTTTCTTTTCTTTTCAAACTAATGCAAATCAATATACAATTTTCTTTTTCTTGGGAAGTGACCTCAATCCATTTCTCAATTCATAACAAACTTTTTATCAATCATATAAGTCCCATAATTCATTATCA
>JAOSBK010000004.1:24922894-24944411 GCA_027568895.1 Erythroxylum shatona
ATTAGTTTAGACCGATAGTCTTAAGATTTCCAACGCGATGCTTTTCCTAAAATATTTGTTCACGGATGTCGGAAATTAGTTTTGATTCAATTTGATCCGATGTTGGCTTCGTTTTGATTTGCTTCGATTCGTTCGCTTTCGTTCGCTTCCGCCTTTCGATTCGCATTTTGTTTCCGCATTCGTTCGTTCCGTGTTCCGGTTGGGGTCCGGTTCTCTGGATCGGGTCCCAACAAGCAGCATATGGAGGCTTAAATGAGTAACATGTATAGCTTAAATAAAGTGATACATGGACTAATAGAATAGTAACATATGGACCAATAAAAGGATAACATATGTACCAATAGAATGGTGACATATGGACCAATGGAATGGTGACACATGGATTAGTTCGACCTTCTTAAATTGTTTAGAGAAAATGGATGGAAGGCAATAGAAGTAAGAGTGAAGGTCTATTATAATGTTAAAAGAGGGAGAAAAATGAAAATGAGAAGAGAAGGAGAGAAAAAGGGGAAGAGAAGAGGAGAAAGAAAGAAGCTATCAAGTTAAGTTGAAATTCTGGTTTCAAATTTATCTTTCTCTTTCTATCTATCTTTCATATTCTTAGAACACGAATTTAAAGAAACTAAAAAAATGAAACTTGTAGATAGATGTTTTAACTTGACCTCTATGAAACTGGCTTGACAAAATAGTGAGTAGAGCTCGAGTTATGCCTATTTCCCTAATACTGCATGTGATAGACCCCTTTGTAGGAACCTTGTATCATTTCCTAATTTTTGGGGACTTTAGAGTCCAAATTAGTGAAAGTATAAAACATGAAAAATGATCATCGATGTCTTATTAATGCTTTCGTAAAATGGTTTTGTTAGGAAATGTATTGATAATGATTTATCAGGGGTTGAGTATTAGTTGCCAGTCTATTTCTTACCAAAAATAGGACATAAGAATCATGACGTTTGGACTTTTGTAGAGAGAGTTATGATTAAAAGAAGACAACTTGTTCATAAAGGAACATTAGGAAGAAAAGGATGTAAAAATTGCACATAAGGTTAGGTTAGCTTGATGGTTGAGGAGACATTGGGTTGAATTAGTAAGTGAATTATTAACCTATTGACATAAGTTAGAACAACATTTTTGATAATTGATTAGGGATGAATTTGGTTGTGGTGGTGTATGAATTTGAGAGATATGTTTGAGTAGTAAATACATTGTATATTTGTATGTATAAAGGATCGGGAGTTGTGGATCAAGGAGCTCATAACGAGGATTGTTGAAGTCAAGGGAGTGTACACCTTCTTTTGAGGTGAGTTGGGGAAATCATATCTCTCAAATGGGATTAGAACATCCTAAGACATGAATGATGACTTGTATGTGAATTTTGAACCTAAGTAATGCATATTAGAATTGAATCTCAAATGTATGCTAGTATACTTGTGTATTTAACAAGCGACACTATTTTATAACTCTTATACTTGGAGTGCAGATGATGTTTTTATTACATATTTTGAAAAATGATATTGTTTTTTCAACCATCCTACACTTGAAGTGCAAAGGACAATGTTTTATTTTTAAAACTACATTTTTGAACAACGTTGCACTTAGAGTGTAAAAGAAGACTTTTATTGCATGAAACTATGTTTTGAAATTTACATATGCATAACTGAGTCATGTATGTTGCATGTATGTGTTCTCTTTTGGCTTAGAGTCATGGCAAGGTTTCATTTTGTCAGTTGGACCGATAAATAAAGGTATAGTGTCCTATTTGATTTTAGTACTTAATATTTGTATATGATTATTGTGATTGGTGAGGTAACGATTGGCCAGTCGTGTACTAGGCATAACAGATTAAGCGACCCTCGTACCCTTAATTATGGTATATAAAAGTCGAGTCCCCGTATTAATACCTTTCTACAAGACTTGCGGGTGATTCCACACCTAGGGTCTTGACTCTGACAAGGTCTTCACCTAGGATTATGACGCTCTTATCGACTGTAATTCGGACTCACCACGGATGAAAGTCGAGCCAACACCAAAAATTGATGGGTGTGCACACTAGTTTGACCAACTAGTGGTGACACACATGATTGTTTTGGCTTATTCTAATATTTATTTTTTGAAGAGATTTAATTTATACATGTGATGTTTTTTTGCTTTTGTGTACTGGAACTAGAACCTATCTTCATCGGATGAGTGATTAATAGGCTAGGCCTATGTAGTTCCTAACCAATATATGTTGAGTCATAAGCTAGGCCTATATGTTTCTATATCATGTATGTTCACTTTATAGGTTATTTACACAGTGTATCGAGTTTTATTTGTGATATATGTTTTTCCTACTCATTGATTACATAGTGTACTCATCTCCTCCGTTTTTCAACCATGTAGGTTAATTTAGTGAACTTGAAACTCTGAGTAGATTGTGCAATTTTTTTACATTTTTGGGACATTGCTACACGTGGGTTGTCTCTATTTTGTACTTTTATTGTATAGTAGCTTATGAACTGTTTTTTTCTTAGGTTGGTTATGTTGATATACTTTATGATTTTATAAATTAACTATTGAATGTCTTGTAGTTTGTAAAAGACCTTATGTATGAACCTTTGGGACTATCGTTGAGATTGTTCTTGAGTGGGTTTAAAAGTACAGATGTTGTGGTAGAGTTTTAAATGTAAATATAAAAGTACGTTTAAAACTGATTTATAGGTATTTTAATTAAGTTTTAGGATTTTCAAAATAGCCGTTGTGCTATTCAAATGTTTTCAAAAGATATTTGATTAACCTTGCATAGTCGGGTTAAGGGTATCATGAGTATCCTTAGCTTAGGTATGCAGCGGTTGTTATGTGTCCGATGTGGTTCCTAGTCATACCAGTAGAGCTTTTGCTTATATTTTGATGTTTATGAAAATAGTTTGCAATGAAATAATTATGGGGGATACAACAAAGTATATGAAAGAAGAAATGTAGAAAGGAAAATCTCATGCCAATTCAAAATGTTAAAAAAAGAAAAATATGAAAGAAAAATAAAATAAAGTGTTTGAAAATCAATTGGCATGGATTATTCTGTTTAAAAAGAATAAAGGAAAAAGGGTTTATTATATGAATACGAGTATTTAGTGGAAAGAGGATTAATGTTTTCCTTGATTTACTTGTTATTGCTGTACTAATTGTGAATATTTTTGTCTCTTCTATTCCCTATCCTTTATAGCCTACTTAACCCTTTATCCCTATTACAATCTTATTCAAAGTCCTTTAAATTTTTTTCTTGTATATAAGTAGTGGATATCAGATGATTTTCAAGCTTATAGGAAGTTCACTATTATAAGAAGATGATAAGTATTTCTCATCTAAATTTCAAACCCTTATGGCAATGAGTGATACCTTATAGAGAAATTGTCAAATTTAAAGCATTTGAACATTATAGAGGAGGTAGAATAATGCTTATTTCGTCTTTTTATATAGGGATCGACTATGTGATTAAGTTCTACAAGTCAATTGAGAATTGGATACGTATATCTTATTGTTGTTATAAACTATAAAGTTAACAAAAAAATTTAAGTCAACATTTATAGGTATCATTTAAGTAAATCCTTAGGAGAATATAACTCCTCCACTATGGGAACTTAAAGGTTTAAAGGCCTACAGAATATGCTAAATGTTACGATACGCACAAAAGTAGAATGAATATGCTAAATGTTACGGTACGCACAAAAGTAGAATGAATTATTTCTTGTTTTAGTTGAGTTTAGGTTAGTAGTTAGGGTTTATTTATTATTGATTGATTAAAGACAAGTAATGAGTACTCAAGTATGGGGGAATTTGATACATTTATATTTTATTTTATATGTTATTTAAATAACTTAGTATTTGGACTTGTAAAGCAGGTTTTATACGGAGCATATGATGTATTTCTATGTGTCGTTCATTGTCTTCTAGGTGATGTTTTTAAGAGATGAAAATGGAATTAAGTGCAGCATTCTATACCATTGTCCATTTAAGGGTCATTTGGAAGATAAGAAACTCAAAAAACAATTTTATAGAAGATACTAAAAGTCACTTAACAGTGTGAAGATGTCAAAAAATGGAGAAATAGGTAGAAAAATGTATTAAAAGATGCTTCAGACTTGCCAGAGAGACACGCATCAGTCCTTCCCAGTGCATATAATATAACAAGCTTCAGACTGATCAAGTTTTTACAAAGGAAGTTACGAAACAAAAATGATGTTGGTTATTATTCAATGTTAGCACTTATTACACACTGCTTCGTGATGCATAAGTTGCAAGCCAAAATTAGAGTTAGTATTAGGGTTGTTCCAATACTCATTCTCGTGCATAATTTACAAGGACATGTTATTTCTCAAATTCAAACCTTCTCAGACCTTTTTTTTTTTTGTACAAATACTCTAACTAGGTTTAAGATGAGTTTCCCATCCATCTTGATATGATAGAAGGGATAGCAAATTCATGAACCCTATTAGCCTAACCCAGCAGATGGAGATGGTGTTGTGTAACACCCGCTTCTTATCCTGTCCACTGCCTCTGAATATCCTATTATTTCAGTTGAATATTGTTCTTAGGAAGTCTTTATCCTTTCCTAATTTCTTTATCAACTAGTTCGTCCCTCACACCAGTCTTTAAGTAAAATACTGAATGGTAGACTAGATTGAGATGGAGAACTGACATAGAAAAAACAAATGATGACATGTTTTTAGATTCCATTCCACATAACACACATAAACCACCCAGATGAGCATGCATTATGGCCAAATTATTTCATGCAATTGAATCAATTGCTGGTGAGGAGATGAATAGTTCCTGAATCATTGCTGTTATAAATTGATATTGTTGTCTTCCTGTCATTAAAAAAGCAAACTTTGTGTTCCAAAAAATATATATGCTTCAAACCTATTATCTGAATCAACCTCCACACCTCTCCTCAGTTTTAGCTCATGTCAAAGCTCTTTCATCTATGATGACACTCTCTCTTGGATAAGAATATTACGGAATAAACTAACCTCAATGACGAGTTGCTTCTTCTCAAACTTGCATTGTCTAGTGATCAGATCACCTGTTATTATTACTTTATGTCTAATATATTTTATGATTTTTCATTTATCTAATAAATAAGGCTCAAAATAAATAAATAAATGAATACTCATGAAATCAAATAGACAAAAACAGGTGATTTGAACCCTCGAAATGACGCAATCTCAAGCTCTTGGCCAAATCTGCCTCTAAATTGAGCAAACGCTGTAAAGACTAATTTGCGTCATTTTGTGCAGCAGTTGGATGAATGTTTTTTAATTTTAAATCAATTATATAATAAATGCCTCGTGAATTAAATAATTCTAATGATGCGACATTATGACAAGACTATTTTTATTATAAAATTAAAATTGTTGACTGCTAATAATTATTATTATTATTACAAAATTGAAAATTTTCATCATTTGTGCAGTATGCTGCCAAGGAAAGGTCGACCATGTTGTACTATCTCATTTAGTCCCATCATCATTAGGCTTATAACATTACAACCTTCATTAATGATAAATATTTTTATTGCAAAATGGCTATGGATACTTCATGCCAGACCCAGAATTCTTCCACAAAAAGCTTTTAACCTTGATCTGAATGCAAGAAAAAAAAACAAAGGAAGAAATAACTTTGACAGAGCATTTGATTTATGGGTTTAGCGACAATCAACTTATTTTCCTCTCCAACTGAGACCTTTCCTTTTGCTTATTCATCACCTTTACAGCAGTAGTTAATATACACAGCCATCGCCAACATCACTCTAGTAGTAGCTATTTGAACACTAAATCAACAAACAACTGTGGCATAATGCTGGAGCTTCCAAGATGATATCAGATTTACCGTTTAGAATCATTTAAGGTCTTACCCTCAAAAAATTCACCCAACATTCTTTCCAGATCTTCTGGTGCGTACTTTATATACTTCTGGGGATTTTTCCCACTTTCAACCAAAGGCCTGTAACATGACATGAATTAGATGCCGGTATACATCAGAAACATATTGAGGTTATGTAGATATGAACAGATATATGAGGGCAATATCAAAAGGGGAAAAAATATCAATTTAATATATGATCTAATCTAGAAACTTGAATAAAAGAAAAAAAACGGATGTAAATGTTCTATTAGAAGAAACATACCCAAAGCGTTTTACAAAAGATCTGTAAGCAGGCAACAAGACTTCAGCAACTGCAAGTCTTAAAGACTCCCGTAACTCAGTATCAGGAATGGTCCACTGAGATTGCTTTTGATGAAGCTCCTCAAATTGCATGTTGAAGCTCCTGAACCTGAAACATGGAATTGCTCTCCATCCAGGTCAAAAGGTTCTATGGAAAATGCTCTGTAAAAGCCACTTAAACACTAAAAAATGGTTTCCATTAGTTCATCTGATCCTAACCTCTCCTTAATCTGACCTCTTGAGGCTCCACTCCCGCTTCCTCCTTCACCAGGCAAGGAGCCACTTCCCCCAGATGACGTCAGGCCTTGAGCTGAGAGGCACTGAAGTATCTGCAAGCTCCAAATTAAGGTGAAATCCAGTTATGTTTTCACTATCATTTAAAGTGACTGTAGTAGAGCATAGCTAACAACTCTACTCAATTACTCAAAATTTCTCCAGTTGAAGAATCAGTGTAAGGAATCAAAACATGAACGCTGCTTAACATTATCAGGCTGTCAAAAGAATCAATCTCTGAGTGTCTGATGTAGAACGGCCACAGAATATACCAACTATTTCATAATAGCACATATGAACTGCAAATCTAGGGCTGTTGGAACTTTTTAGTTTTGCTAGAATTTAGAATTTAGCTGGAATATTACAGAATTAAAATAAAGGAACAGGTCTAGGAACTACTATCAAGGTTTGTTCAAGAGACTACGAATCACATCTTGGAAAATCAAAAGTATTAGTCTCGTACATATAGATTCAAAAATCAGCTCTAGGGTTTACACATCACTCCCAATTCTTGTAGTCAACTCTTTACTTCCCAAGGCTGAAATTCAGAGTTTCCATAAAATTCACTTTTCTTCTCCTCCATAAACTGAACTTAAAATCAAAACATGCAGACTTGCCCAGTTAATCCTACTAAAGAATCAACTTTATACTTCGCCTAACAGCAATTAATCCTAAACTAAACAAGAACTCTTTAAAATAAGCCTATATTAATTTAACTCCCATGAAGGAAATTGACAGATGCATAAAATTAACAAAAACTGACTATTAAGGAAAATAGCCCCAAACTAATACGAAAATAACAAGGAGAATAAATGCTATCACACATCAATGCTTAAGCTAATCCCACTCTCAATCAGGTTCTAAATAGATCCTGTTGCCTGTGATAAGACAAAAGATTGACCCTGCCAAGGCCATAAAAAAGAAAGGGGAAAAGAAACATGGAGATTTTCCATAGAAAAATTTCATAGCATTCCTTCTAAAACACAGGAAATCATGCTGGTTCTATAATTTGATTGTCATTTTACCCATTTTGCTTTACACATCACTCCCCTCTAATTTTAAGAGTGTCTAACATCTGGCTCTTAGAATCAGAAAAAGAATTCTTGGATTACTAGAAGCAAAACAAAAAGTTTTACCATGTATAGTATCTAGGTCCAAAAGCCTATTATAGTGAATGAAACATACAATAGCAAACCTTCTGATACAAGAACAGGATTTCAGTTGCGTCAAACTTTTTCTTGTTGTTGATATGCATTTCGTTTCCTCTAGTTTTACGCTAAATTATTCCATACAATTTCATTACTCTATTTCAAATCGTGTATGTGTCATACAATTTCATCCACATGATGAAGAAATGCAATGGTATTGGCACCTACTCCTACTTAGCCAAGTGACTTGGTTTGGATTCTTAAGAGTCAACACCTTAAGGGTGTTGAATTGTATATATTGTATATATAGCTTATTTTGTATTAGTTAGGTTAACACTAGGTTTTTGGTTTGTCCCATACAGTTATTGTATATATATTATACTATAAGCCTAGTAAAATAAGCAGAACAATATTTTTCTTCTAAGGTTTTCTCTCGTTCTCTAATTTTTACATGGTATCAAAGCTAAGTTGAGAAAACCCTAAAATCTCTCTCTCACCGACGGCAGAATTTTTTTTATTTTTCTCCTCTCCTCCTCCGGTGTCTTCTTAGGTCAATCCCCTCTTCTCCAGTAGCTGTTGGAAAATCTAACCACACCACTGTGTTCAGGATCCTTTCATCAACCTAACCTCGGAGTATCGTAGTCAGAATCGCTGCCAATCGTCGTCGAAGTCCACTCTGTCACACCTTTCGGAACCAAATCTCGCCAAACCAGTGACCGGTTGAAGTCATCGACCACACCATTAGAATCAGGAGGTCATGGCCAGCCTATCCCCAAAATTCAGCCGCCTTTCCGCAGCTGGACGCGTCGTCCATTGCCTAACCGCCGCCGCACTCGCTGCCTGACCGCCGCCCATGCCCCTCTATGCTTATTCCCGTCAATTTCCGCACTTGTTTTGCATCGTTTTCTGCACTTTTCAATTCCTTTGGATCCTTCTTAGAGCTGCCTTTGATCCAAAAATGTCAGGTGTTGATTCATCAAACAAATCAGGTCCTTTTTCAAGCATATTCTCTCCGTCTCCAACAATTGCTACAGATAAGTTGAAGGGAAGCTCTAATTATGTCTCTTGGTCAAAAAGAGTTGAATTGTGGTATATGGGTCAAGGCTTGAAAGATCATCTGACCACCAAGGCTAAAGAAGTGAAAACAGACAAAGAAGCATGGCTGAGAGCTGATGCCTTGTTGTGTAGTCTCTTGTGGCAAACAATTGACCCTTCTCTTCGCCCAATTTATACCAATTATACAAATCGCTATGACTTTTGGAATTATCACATCAGTCCTTCAATTGCTTGTGTTATTGTCGAGTCTCTAGCTCTCCTTCACAACTGTTTGGGTCATCCAAGTTTGGTGAAGCTTCAGAAGCTTGTTCCTAGTCTATCTAATTTGTCATCTTTTAACTGTGAGTCCTACTAGCATGGAAAACAGTCTCGAACTTCATTTCCAAAGCGGGTCAATAATCAAGCTGCGTCCCTATTTGAGTTAGTTCATTATAACGTTTGGGGTCCTTGTTGCGTCAACTCATTTTTAGGCTTTCAATATTTTGTAACCTTTATTGATGATTGATCTCGTTGCACTTGGTTGTTTTTAACGAAAAATTGTTCAAAATTGTTTTCTATCTTTGAATCTTTTTGTGCTAAAATTCAGACCCAATTTAATACATCCATCTGTATTGTACGTAGTGATAATGCTCGAGAATACTTCTCTGCTCCATTTAATACTTTTATGTCTTCAAAAGGAATTCTCCATCAATCCTCATGTGCTTATACACCACAACAAAATGGGGTCGCTAACGCAAAAATAGACATCTTGTTGAAACTACCCGCACCCTTCTCTTACAACATCAGGTTCCCTTTCATTTTTGGGCTAATGCCGTTCTCACTACATGTTACTTGATTAACCAGATCTCCTTATTCTATCTTATTTCTTGATCAACTGTTATATCTTCTTCCTCTTTGAGTTTTTGGTTGCACTTGTTTTGCACATAACATTGTCCCTGGTTAGGATAAACTCTCTACACGTTACACCAGATGCATTTTCCTTGGTTACTCCCATCTTCAAAAAGGTTACAAGTGTTATTCTCCAACTACTCAACGTTACTTCATTTCTGTTCTTTTCTTCTCATTCTTCTGAGAGTCACTCGATGTCTGAAATTCTTCCTGCTCCTCTTGTGCCTATTCAGTCACAAGAAACTATTCTACCTTCTGCACCACTGCAAGTGTATCATCGTCGCCCTCCGTCTCAACCTTCTGTAGACATCGACTCCTCTCCTACTCCAGATCTACATACTACTTTTGACGCCGCTGCTCCTTCTGCACCAGATGGCATCTCTGACTCACAACCCGCCTCAGCATCTCAACCGGCTGAGGCCCTAACCATTGTTGATCAGTTTCCTATTGCTCTTTGAAAAGGTACACGATCTACTCGTAACCCTCATCCCATTTACACTTTCCTTAGTTATCATCGCTTGTCTTCACCCTATTTTACTTTTGTTCTTTCGTTTCTGTCCCTAAAACTATTGTTGAGGCACTTTCAAATTCTAGGTGGCAACAAGCTATGGTAGAAGAGATGACTGCTTTACATGATAATGGTACTTGGGATTTGGTTCCTTTGCCTCCTAGTCATTCTCCTGTTGGGTGTCGTTGGGTTTATACTGTTAAGGTTGGTTCAGATGGTATAGTCGATCATTACAAGGCCCTTCTGGTGGCAAAGGGATATGCCCAAATTTATGGGCCAGACTATGGTGATACATTTTCTCCTATTGCCAAAATGTCTTCTATTTGACTGTTTCTATCTACGACTGCTATGCAGCACTGGCCCTTACATCAATTGGACATTAAGAATGCCTTTTTACATGGTGAACTTGAGGAGGAATTTTATATGGAGCAACCACCTGGCTTTGTTGCTCAGGGGGAGTCTGGTTTGGTTTCTAAACTTCATCGCTCAATATATGGTCTGAAACAATCTCCGCGAGCTTAGTATGGTCGCTTTAGTGCTATCTTGCAAGAGTTTAGTATGATTTGAACTGAGTCTGATCATTTTGTTTTCTATAGACATTTGTCACAGGGGGAATGCATTTATCTTGTTGTCTACATTGATGATATTGTTATCACTGGTAGTGATCAGGAAAGTATTGATCAACTGAAGCAACACTTTATTTAGTCATTTTCAGACTAAGGATTTGGGATTACTAAAGTACTTTGTTGGTATAAAAGTTGCACAGTCTAACTCTGGTATTGTTATTTCTCAGAGAAAGTATGCATTGGATATTCTGGAAGAAACTGGCATGTTAGATTGTAGACCTATAGACTCTCCTATGGATCCTAATTTAAAAATTTTACCAAAACAAGGGAAGCCTCTTGCAGACCAAGGAGGTAACGAAGATTGCTTGGTAAGCTCAATTATCTTACTATTACTTAGCCTAATATCTCCTTCGCAGTTAGTGTCGTCAGTCAGTTCTTACAGTCTCCATGTGATTGATAGTCATTGGGATGCAGTTGTTCATATTTTGAGATATATCAAAGGGGCACAAGGCAAAGGGCTATTGTATGAGAATAAGGGTAATACACAAGTAATTGGATATGCTGATGCTAATTGGGCAGGATCCCCGTCTAATAGACGGTCTACTTTAGGATGTTACATCTTTGTTGGAGGTAATCTAGTATCTTGGAAGAGAAAGAAACAAGCAGTTGTTGCTAGATCAAGTGTAAAAGCAGAATATCGTGCAATGGCTTTGGTAACCTGTGAACTCCTATGGTTGAAACAGTTGATTCATGAGTTAAAATTTGCAAAAGTGTCACAAATGAAGCTTCTTTTCAATAATCAAACTGCACTTCATATTGCCTCCATCCCGGTATTTCATGAGAGGATCAAACACATTGAAATTGACTGTCATTTTATACGAGAGGTCTTATCGGGTTGTATTGCCACTAGTTATGTCAGCTCTAATGACCAACTAGTGGATATTTTCAGTAAATCTTTACGGGGTCCTCGTATTGGGTTTATTTGTAACAAGCTTAATGCATATGACTTATATGCTCCAGCTTGACGGGGAGTATTGAATTGTATATATTGTATATATAGCTTATTTTGTATTAGTTAGGCTAACAATAGGTTTTTGGTTTGTCCCATATAGTTAGTATATATATTATACTATAAGCCTAGTAAAATAAGCAGAACAATATTTTTCTTCTAAGGTTTTCTCTCACTCTCTAATTTTTACAAAGGGCATTTCCCCCTTCTAACTTCTTGAGCTCATAAAGAGTAATCCTAAACATTGGCACAAATTTCATTTTTTATGAACCATTTCCAACAATACAACTAAGCAAACAAACCTTTGCCCAAGCATTCCTTTTGTATTGGTTAGCATGCTGCTGCACAATCCTTCTATGTCTTTGAACCCAATCATCTCCCAACAAGTCCTTGGCTTCAGATCTGGGGATACAGTGAGAGAAAAGAAAGAGAACGAGATTATTAATCTCTGTGTACATTTAAGGCTGGAAACAAACTAGTGGTGCAGGTTCATGACAAACCTGCGTACTGATCTGACCATGTAGTGTATATTGTTCATGAGAAATAAGTGTGTGAGAGCTGGATCTTTATAATGCTTTGATTTCCCATCAAGATTGGTTTGAAGAGCCTGCATTATTTGCATTGTCACAGAAGCTAACTGTGAACTTGTCTCTCCTCTATTTTCAAATTCTTGAAACAGTTGCATCAAGGTTGACTGATAGCTGTTAAAAGCAAGTTTTCAAAGCATAAGTATCATAACGAGAGGTCAGGCCAATTCAAGCAAAAGAACAGATGATTTGCATAGAACAGATGATTTGCATAGGAGAAAAAGAAACATCTAGAAGGATTTGATAATCATAGAAATGTATCTCTTAATGTAACAAGCTGAGGAGCTTTTTCTGTCATAAGCCCATATTAAAGCCCATGGTAAAGCACTGAAGCCAATCACATAGCTTCAATTTGAAGTCAGCTTACAGTTAAACACACAAAGGCAGAGTCAACTTATTGCACATTATCAGTAAATATATTTTGAACAAATAGAGTAGTTTCTGGGGATACATTTAAAGGCTTCTCTTTTATTTTCTTTTTCCACTGGCAATTCACCAGGTATATTCAAATATAAACTTGCTTAAAAGGTAATCCAATATAATCAAACTTGTGACAAGTGTGAAATAAACAAACTGCTCAGTAAGCAGAGACGGGGTGTAAGGAAGCAATATGAACCAGTTGAAGACACAGGAATAAAGAAAGGCAAAGATGACCGTGTATCAGGTATGAGGTAAGAAATAATGTCCAAAAATCTAGTTCATCAATTCAACGTAGAAAATAGAGATGGGAAAAGAATATAGTACTACCAGTTCAAAAGGCTATTCATTGTGTTAAATTCTAAGTACATAAGTCAATCTTTATTAAAGTTCAGCATCTAGAACCAGTTAATAGAGAATTAAGCTGTACATATTGTTACTGTTGCAGCCAAAAGTCTGCAGTCAAGTCTAGGACAAATGGATATCATGCATGGGCATGATGCATTGCCACTGCTGGAACAAAACACTACTATGGTCAACAAGAAAGAAAGTAGATTTCTGTCTCAATGGAAAAAGTAATTCAGAGATCTAAAAATTAGTTCATCTATCAAGTGCACAAGAAAATCAATTTACAGACATTTACACGGTTTTTTTTTTTTTGAGAATTTGACATTTACACAGTTGAGTGTTAACTAAGTCACTAGGAAGCAGGTTAATGGTGTGTTAGTTATGAATTAGAATCTAACATTAGGAAACTTGCATGCCTGAAACATTGCACTGCCCCAACTGAGAGAACCATAATACCAGTAAAACAGGCAGATGAACTTACTCAAAGAGAAATTTCACATAGTTAATCACATAGCTAGTCAAAGGATGAACTGTTCCATCCGCAACAGCAGTTCTTGTTGCATCTTTTTCAACTGCTTCTTCAAAATCACCAAAAGTTTCTTGGGCTGTCTGTGCAAGCCGTTTGGTCAAGCCATTTGTTGATTCCCTAATTTGATTGCAAGCTTTACAACCAAAAAGTGACTCAATCTGCAAGGAAAAAGAAACTCATGTCCATAAATGTCCCTCTGGCACACCAAAGCCTTGCTTGTTGATAAAATTATTATCCTGGTGAAATCAAAATGATAAACGCACTAATGATCATGATATGTTTTAATTGAACATATGCTCTTTTAATAGTGTTAAAAGCTTATCATTCTTGCATGGAAATGAAACCAAAACAGGATATGATGGATCATAAAAAAAAACAAAATTCAGAACACCTTAATACCTCAGTGTGAAGCTCTCTCATTATCTCATACATGTCCAGAAGTACAAATAGCTTTTCTGGAGATCTCTTGCTATTGGCAATTGCATCCCCAAAACTCAGAAGCATGGAAATACTAGTAGTAGTGCATTCGGCAAAACATTGATCACGAAGGGAAGCAAACCCATCAAATATTTGGTCACAAACTAACCTTTCTCCAATAAAAAGGACTTTCACCTGCTCAAAAGGAATCAAACCCATCAAATATTTGGTCAAAAAACTACCTTCTCCGGTAAAAAAGACTTTCACGTGTTCAAACATAATTAGATATGCAAACTAAGAGAAGAAAACAGTCAGACAAATTCAAAATTCTTACAGCAATACGAATGAAATGGATCCAATTTCCAATCTTGGCCTCCAACAAATCCCATTGCATCTTTTGCACATCCTCTTTGCTAAGCTTTTCAACCCCCAGTTTGCGCAGGCTTTCTTCCAGAACTGAAGAACGTGTATCCCTAAATAAGTGAAAAAGACGTGGATGAGCTGATGCAAAGGCATTTATCATAGAAAGAAAAATAAAGATACATAATTTGATGAGCTTCATTCTCTAACAATGTTGGAAAACATAGAAAGGTTTGCATTTGTAATAGTACACCACCATATTTTTACTGTACACACAATGAAGTTCTTACCTGTAAACTTTAAGCAGTTGCTGGGACTGTCCAGCTTGAATCATTTGTTGGGCTAGATCATGAAGTAAAGGGAGAATTCGAGGAGGTATTAGAGTAAGAAGCTTGAAACCTCCTGTTTCAGGTTGGTTCTCCGAATGATTGTTAGAAGAATGATTCTTCCCACTAGAATCATGCTGGTTCCCAGGTGATGTAGCAGAAGGTCTCATTGTTTCAGGGAGGCACTCAAAGAGACGATCAGGTTCTGCAGGCTTGCTAAAAATTTGAAAGAAAGAAACTGATTAAACAAGCAATATTATGAACAAAGCTAACTTGCAAGGTAAGGCAAAACACATACACCGCATCCCATCCTAAATCATATGGAGACTACCAACAACCATACATCTACTAGCACCCCATTATCACAGGGATATGTAACATGGTGGAAAGTGAATTATATCTTCAATTCTTAGTTTTATCTCCATGTTCCGTTTATCAAGAAATTGAAAGATGAAAGAACTATAATTTGTTTTACAAGATAAAGAAAATCAACTTGCCAACATATAAATTGACATAAGATGTCATTTACTGTTCTGGTAATAGGCCATATCAACTCAGTAACCATCTCACACCCATCAGTTCCCAAAACCAAGCCTTTTTTATTATTATATCTTTCTTAAGGACTTTTATTCAAGCTACAATATAGATATCGTAATATGAAAATCCAAATAATGGCATAAAAATAAATACTACATTAGTGGTTATTAAATATATGAAAAAGGTAAAAGGTAAAATTTAGAAAGAGTTCAATTCAATTAAATTCTAACAATGTTATTCCCCTATTAAAAACATCTTCAACATAAAAGACAAACTTAAGAGTGGAAGAGATGATAATTATTGTTATATGAATGATCCTAACATTGAGATAAAAGGGAGAAAAAATAATGTTGTAACATAATATATTTAGATATAATATTGTTGCATCAACAAAATTTAGGAATACTTACTTCATAGAATGCAAAATAAAGTAACTATATTAGCAACTTTTAAAAAAAAAGAAAAAATAGTGTTATTGAAACACGTTACAAGTATGTTCCCAAAATTTGGAAGAATTGAAAACTTGACAGAAAGAGGAAACGACTTTCACTTATCTTCAATCTTTCCAAATTGGACAGTAGCAATTTTAATACAAAACTTCATATTGGAAAGTTACTGCACTGCTCAATAATTCGTAGACCCTCAAAGTCTAAGTTGATATTATGCTTACTAAACAGATTACAGACACAGAGCGCAAAATTCTAAAGTAAACTTGCATATAACTCTTTTTTAGAGCAATTTTCACTGTAATCTCAATTTCATCTGAGAAACCATTGTCGCTTAAACCTTTTTCAAACAAGGCTTTTGTTAATTAAAGATTTTAATGCAATTAATAGAAAATTTGGCAATGATACTTGATTATTTTTGTAATGACAGCATATCAGTTGATATTTCAAGGATTCTACGCTCTAATCAAATGCACTGTTACAAAAACAATAAACAACAAAGGAGTGCTTGTGAATCTTTCCACTAACTTTACTAACTAAATCTTTTATTAAATGAAGAGTCAATTGTAAAACTGAAAACCAAAAGGACTTGCTGCAGAAAGACAGGTTGATATAGGAACACTAAAGAGAAGTTATAAGCCCCAAAACCTTGTATTTAGTTGGCCGGACCCATGCATTCCAATTCAATTATTAAGAGATTAATTCAAGGTTCATGCTTTTGGTTCCTTAAGTGTTATGCTCTTCTATTCTCTACTTAAATGTCCTACTATAAATAAAGCACCAAACCCATATAGTAGCCAACTTAACGTTGGTTCTCAATGTTCTTGTATTGTACAGCTGTTACATCTTTTACCAACTGTGTATTGGTGTACATTCATACTTAAATTGCATGGGAGATTATGAGGGATCACAGAAACAGGCTTTGAACTGCTATCAGCTGTATGTTGATACTTACCTTATATAGGAGATTATGAGGGATTATGGGAACAGATTTTTAGGTGTAATTAAGAAGAATGTTATCTATTTGGTGAGAAGAACATCTCAGTTCAGGGGCATTTAAACCGTTTGACATGATTTCAAAGCCCGCTCTTTTTGAATTTTCTGTTCAAACTCTTTGAGTACTTCTGGTTAAAGGCTTCTTATTTTCTAGTTAGTTGGAGCCCTCTGTCTTATTTTCTGGTTGAGTTTCTGGGCATTTATTATTTTGGTTTGGGGGGCAATATCAATTTTTGATTGGTTCTACTGTTTTCTTGTTGAATATGCTGAAAGAAACTATATCTATCTGTTGACTGCTGAAGATTTTTGGAGTAATTGCTGAACACTTTTGGAGTAATCAACGATTTTTGATTGGTTCTACTGTTTTCTTCTGTTTCTTCAAAGCATGGTTGATGGGAAAAAAATCGTTGCTGAAAATAAGGTTGGTTTGATTGGTGAGAATCCCTCATTGCAAATCAGTCCCGTAAAGCTAGATGGAACTAATTATCTTGCGTGGTCAAGATGTTGCCTATTATTCATCCAAGTTAGAGGTCTGCAAGGATATATTGCCGGGGATAAACCAAAACCAGATGTCACCAGCCCGACCTACACCAGTGGGAATCTAAAATTCCCTTGTCATGTCTTGGCTCATTAATTCTATGCAACCTCAAATTGTTAGAGGTTATCTATTACTAAACACAGCTTTTAAGATTTGGAATGCAGCATCTCAAACCCATTCTCAAGTGGGCAATGATGCACAAATCTATGAATTGTGGAATAACGTGCATGAGACAAAACAAGGTGAGATGACTATTGCTCAATACTTTGCTGAATTGAGTGGTTATGGCAGGAACTTGATTACTATAAAGATTTCCAAGCTGCATGTTCTGAAGATTTAGCAAAATTCCAGAAATTAGTGGAAAAGGAGCATATATATGATTTTTTTGCTGGTTTTAATATGGGATATGATCAAATACGAGTTCAAGTACTTGGTGAGGATCCTTTACCTTCTTTAAGGCAAACATATTCCTACGTACAGCAGGAGGAAAGTTGAAGAAATGCCATGATACACTCTGTTTCAGTTGGCAAGGCAGGGCTGGTTGCTAATTCCTTTCATGAGCAGCTGAAAATCAGCAGCCAAGGTCCATCAAAGAAGGATCATTTGAGCTGTGACTATTGCAGGAAGCCACAGTACACTAAGGAGAATTGTTGGAAGCTACATGGTCGACCAACTAGGAGTCGTGGGCGAAAACAGACGGGCTCAACAAGGCCACTAGAAACACTAGTGATGACAAGGAACAAGCTACAAATGGGAAATTGGATAGACCAGATTTGAAAACCTATACACAAAGGGACAAGATAGATAAAGCCATCGAGCATGTTATACCTAGTCAAGCGCTACCTCTGACTCCAGTCCCTAAGAATTCATGCGGTGAGTCTCCCTTACTTGTTGATTGTCCTAATTCTAGTTCCAGCGCTAATGATCTTGATGTTCCTATTGCTATTAAGAAAGGAGTCAGAACTTGCACTAAAGATCCTATTTCTAACTTTGTTTCCTATGACTCTCTGTCTCCTTCCCATAGAGCCTTTGTGTTATCTGCTTCTTCGGTTTCTATTCCATAGGTAGCAAGAAGCATACTATGATCCAAATTGGGGAGAGACAATGATTGTAGAGATGAAGGCCTTGGCAAGAAATGAGACATGGGAACTTGTTACTCCTCCATTAGGAAAGAAACCAGTTGAATGCAAATGGGTGTTTACAGTAAAACATAAGGCGGATGGTTCAGTCGAAAGGTACAAAGCTAGATTGGTGGCAAAAGGCTTCACTCAAACTTATGGGGTGGACTATCTAGAGACTTTTGCTATTGTGACAAAAATGAACACCATCAAAATCATCTTCTCATGTGCAACTAACCTTGATTGGGACCTATAACAATTTGATGTCAAGAATGCCTTCTTACATGGAGACTTAGAAGAAGAGGTGTATATGGAAATTCCTCCAAGATTTGATGATGCAAAAACTAAAGGGAAAGTTTGTAGATTAAAGAAGACATTATATGGTTTGAAACAATCACCCCAGGCATGGTTCGACAGGTTTAGTAAGGCTATGATCTCATTTGGATATTTTCAAAGCAATGCTGATCATACCTTGTTTATTAAACATTGTAGTGATAAAGTCAAATTACTTATTGTTTATGTTCATGATATAGTTGTGACCAGAAACAATAAGAAGGAGATTGGCCGACTCAGAGAACTTTTAGCTCGAGAGTTTGAGATTAAAGATTTGGGTAAGTTGCAATATTTTATTGGAATAGAGGTTGTTTGATCAGATAGGAATCTTTATTTCTCAACGGAAATATGTTTTAGATCTTCTTGGAGAAACTGGTATGTTAGGATGTAAACCAGTAGACTCTCCCATTGAAGGTAATCACAAATTACAAGCAGGAGTTGGCGAGTCGGTGGATTTAGGTCGATATCAAAGGTTGGTTGGGAGACTAATTTATCTCTGACACAGCAAACCAGACATAGCCTTTGCTGTAAGCTTGCTAAGTCAGTATATGCGTGACCCTCGTGATTCCCATCTAGAGGTTGTTTTCTGCATTTTAAAATATTTAAAATCTACACTAGGAAAAGGGGTGCTCTTTTCTAAGCATGGTCACCTAAAGTGCCACATGACACTAAAATGTCATATTGGTCGAAGCAAAAGAATTACAATTGCAACCATTAAAGCACCTGATGTACAACATTTAAAATAGATTGTGTATGTCATACCTGTAAGATGTCAATAGCTGCTTAAACTCATCCCCTAACTTTGAAATAGCCTTAGCGAGTAAATTATTTGCGTTATTGAGCATTGCATCAGTACTCTTAAAGCCTTTGTTACTGCTAAAGAACTGAATATTTCTTCTTAACTGTTCAATTGCTTCAAGGTAACTTTCCAAGTCCTCGTGCGGTCCCTTAAGTATTTTAGCCTCTGCCTACATAGTGATGGAGATAAACAAAAATTCAGCACAAAACACAGAAAGCATCCGAAAGAACCGTTAAGAGAGCATTTTCCAGTATTCAATATGCAGAATTCAAATATTTTAAAGATTTATCTGTTAATAAATTAAACAAACAACTGCATGAAGTACTTGAGTAATTCAAAAAAGCAGAGTCAAAAGGATAGAATGAGAACTCTTTTAGTCATGGCAATCTCAGACAAACACATTAATTTGTTATGAAAATCAGAAAGATATCCCAAGAACGCAGACACTTTAGAAGTTTTAAGAGACCAACCTGCCGAGTTACATCAAACTGTGACAAGAAAACCTCTGCAGCCTTTAAAGTCTTATCAATATTCTCATGAGCTTTCCTTATAGCATGAGTCCTGATCTACAATTGAAATCATAAGGGAATGAGTGTATGGCATAAACATAAAACCGAATTAATACAGCTGACCAATCAATCAAAACTGCATGATCTCATTGTCCTATGAACCACGATGAAAAGCCTAATGATTTTAGGCACTTAAACGTAGGAAATACTATTTCTGTCAACCAGACTAAGTAGTCAACCTACCTACCTGGTCAGCGATCATTTTAAAGCTCCAAAAAAACAGATTTGAGTCTCATCCACAACCACGAAAAAACAAAGAGGCCAATATTCCGTTTAGTTAGAGAGTGTAGCCATAAAAGAGAGCAGTAGAAAATCAACTAAAACTCAACAAAAGTAAAGATCTTGGTCATCTGGGTTTCTCCATCTCAAAGTCATAAGTCAACCAGAATCCAAAGAAATCCAAGACAAAGAAGAGGGGTGAAATACCTGAGTGGGTCGCATGGCAGTTTCGAGAGCAGAAAGGCGACTATCAAATGAGCCTAGAATTGAGACGACATTATCAGTGATGGTTTGGCTCTTTTGCAGCGCCTCTCTCATCTTAGCAGCTCTCTCGCTCAGAGAATCCATGGCGGTCACTACAACAACCATCTTTTTCTTATGTTCCCTTTCTCCTCCTCAGTTTTGTGGGCTTTCACCAAGAACCAGAAAGAATCCAAAAGGAGTGATTTCTGGGGTGCGATCTCTTTTGGTTGATTATTTTTGACAGTTCTAATGGGGCCTTTGACAGGGTGTCTACTCAATGTGATCTCTTTCTAACTAATTTCTTTTTATTTCCGACCAAAGTCGACGGATATTTTTCTGTTAATAACCATAATCTTCTTCTTAATTATCTTTAACCTCATGCACTCTTCAATTTTTTTAATGGGTTATAAATAATTTAAGATTAAAAAAACATGTAATTACAAATTTATCCCCATCTTCGAGATTTCTTCTTCGTCTAACCTAAATGCTAAATCCCTAAAACTTGGCTTGAATCAAAAGGAAATATTGTTAATGGAGAATGGAAAACGATGATGACAACCAAAAGGAAGGAGGATAGGATGTAAATGGAGGACATTAGGATCTAGATAAATTTTCGAGTTTGGAAGCACATGTATTTGCATATATAATAAAACCACAAAGTAGAGAAATGACAGAAGGAGTTGGAGTCCGAATGTAGTTTTGGAGGAGTAATTGAGGTGGGATTGAGCTTGTGCCTAGTGTTACAAAGGTAACCTAGGAACTCAAACTTTCACTGAAGTTTCTCGCTCACTCCCTCTTTGTACGGCAGTCTCGCTCAAATCCGTTAAAACCAAGACTCAGCCTTTCTCAAAATCCTCGAAGTGTTTCCCTCGCACACCCTCGAAGAAACAATACTTAAAAGAACAATAAGAATAAAGGCAACAAGAACGCACAGAGATACGGTATAAAACCAACTTTATATTACTTTCCTCAAAAGAATACAAAGAAAGCTCTCTCTGATCGAACAAGAAGAGCAAAGCTCGAATGAGCTATATATAGGCATCCTAACTTGCCTTCCAAGTTACATTCAGAATCCTACTCAAT
>JAOSBK010000004.1:24955566-24974803 GCA_027568895.1 Erythroxylum shatona
GTATGATGATGATTGTCTTTGTTTATATTAATTGTGGTTATTATTTATATGTAAAATATTTAAAAATTATTTTTATTTCAAATTAATTGTCATTATTATTTATTATTAAGATTTTTAAAAGTATGGTTGATGTAAACAGTAAATTAATAAAGTATACAGTACAGCTGTATAATATATCAATACGGACTATTTTGTAATTTTAAAAAAATTTAGGGACTATTTTATAAATTTAAAAAATATCCTGAAATAGTACCCGGTATCGATCGATATCAGTACAATTTTATTTCAGAGCCCAATCTAATATTAAGCCCGGTACGATATTTATAACATTGAATTGCAGCTCCTTATAATCTAGAACACGGGGCGTGTCCCGGATCCGATTTGATTCGAATCACAGGTGCCCCTGTAACCAAGCAACAAGCTTAAACCCTCTGGAATCTCAGACTCACAGAGTCGCACTTGTCCTTCATTTCTTCACAAAAGCCACCAACTCTCTCGGGCTCTACGTTAGGGTTCCATTTCTACCACGGCTATTGTCGCAAGCTCTCACCTTTTTCTAGTGCTCCTATACGACTCCTCTTTCCCTCTCCAATTTACTCACTCCCACCACCGGGGTTAGGGTTACACTAGACCAAGAAAATTAATGGCGGCTCCTGCAGTATCTCAGCCGAGAACATCTAAGACTGAGTCGTATGTCGACAACAAGCGCAAGGAGGATGTCCGCCAAGCCAACATCGTTGCTGCCAAGGCAGTCGCCGATGCTGTCCGGACTAGCCTTGGTCCCAAAGGCATGGACAAGATGATCTCCGCCGCCAACGGCGAGGTCATCATTACCAACGACGGCGCTACCATTCTCAACAAAATGGAGGTCCTCCAGCCAGCTGCGAAGATGCTTGTGGAGCTCTCTAAGTCGCAGGACTCTGCCGCAGGCGACGGCACCACAACCGTCGTCGTCATCGCCGGAGCTCTCTTGAAGCAGTGCCTCACTCTTCTTTCCAGCGGAATCCACCCTACGGTAATCTCCGATTCTCTTCATAAAGCTGCGATTAAAGCTGTTGATGTGTTAACTGCAATGGCTGTTCCCGTTGAACTGTCGGACCGCGAATCGCTAGTCAAATCGGCGAGTACGGCTTTGAATAGTAAAGTAGTGAGTCAGTATTCGTCGCTTCTTGCTCCGTTGGCAGTTGATGCGGTTCTTTCTGTTGTGGATCCTGTGAAGCCTGACTTGGTTGATCTGAGGGATATTAAGATTGTTAAGAAGCTTGGGGGAACTGTGGATGACACTGAGATGGTTAAAGGTTTGGTCTTTGATAAGAAAGTGAGTCATGCTGCTGGTGGACCTGCTAGAATGGAGAATGCTAAGATTGCGGTTATTCAGTTTCAGATTTCGCCTCCAAAGACTGATATAGAGCAGAGCATTGTAGTTTCTGATTACACACAGATGGATAGGATCTTGAAGGAGGAGAGAAATTACATTTTGGGTATGATTAAGAAGATTAAAGCAACTGGCTGCAATGTGTTGTTGATTCAGAAGAGTATTTTAAGAGATGCTGTGACTGATTTATCGTTGCATTATCTGGCGAAGGCAAAGATATTGGTGGTTAAGGATGTGGAGAGGGATGAAATTGAGTTTATTACTAAGACACTGAATTGCTTGCCTATTGCAAATATTGAGCATTTTAAAGAGGAGAAACTGGGGTTTGCAGACCTTGTCGAGGAGGTTTCGCTTGGTGATGGAAAGATTGTGAAGATAACTGGGGTTAAGGATATGGGGAGGACGACAACAGTGCTTGTTCGTGGGTCAAATCAACTGGTAATTGATGAGGCAGAGCGGAGCTTGCATGATGCATTGTGTGTTGTCAGATGTCTGGTGAGTAAGAGGTTTTTGATTGCTGGAGGTGGGGCTCCGGAAATTGAACTGTCTAGGCAGCTTGGAGCCTGGGCTAAGGTGCTCCATGGGATGGAAGGATACTGTGTGAAGTCATTTGCAGAGGCACTTGAAGTCATACCATATACTTTGGCAGAGAATGCTGGGTTGAATCCTATTGCCATTGTGACGGAGCTGAGGAATAGGCATGCTCAAGGAGAGATCAATGCTGGAATTAATGTGAGGAAGGGGCAGATTACAAATATCTTGGAGGAGAATGTGGTGCAGCCATTGCTTGTGAGCACAAGTGCCATCATGTTGGCAACTGAATGTGTCCGGATGATCTTGAAGATTGATGACATTGTTACTGTTAGGTAGTTTTAAATCAGAGATGACAAGTGCTCGTTTATCTGAATGTCAGCGTCTTTGGTATTTGAAGTTGAGTTTTGTTCTTCTTGGGGGATGATATGGTTAAAGAATTTTAGTGATTGATGCTTTTGCCGCTAAATTTGGTTTTGTACTTGGATATTAGATACTAATATTGTCCGAGAACTTTGTCATTTTACTCTTTTATCTATATTCAGAGTTGTTATTGATAACCTCTTATGTCAGGTGCCTTGCTGAAAGATAGTTTATGTTTAAGCACAATGATATTTGTCTGAATGATTCTTTTATTGTGTTAATGTTAGTTTTTGTCTAATTTCCAATTTATTATTTTTAATATTGCTTCATAGAGCTCTAATGATTTAAAGTTCTTAGAGAATAAGATGCAATTTGTTGCTTCCTTGGATGAGGGAAGAGTCTGAATGGCTTGTGCATCTCTTGCCTTCCAAGCATCTAGTGGATTTGACCTGTCTTATTTCTTTCATTTACAAATGAATTTAGATCCATCTGTTAGTGCATAGACATCTTGATAGATATTGATGTACTGGTCGGGTTGAACAAAGGGACCTTCGCAGTTTGTGAATATGAGGATTGCTGATTAGTAAGTAGATGAAAGTTTTCAGCTATTCTACATTTTTCATTTAGTTGAGTGTACTTCTCTGTCTATTACTAGTTGTTAATTATGAAAGCATCTTAATATCGGCTCAGCTTACAGGAAGCTGAGGTGATAAGAAAATTTTCAGAGATCCGTTTCATTTCACAGCCAGTGGAAGGTAGTTCGCTCACTTAACAATGGAGAGATTTATAAAATTACTGTAACTGTTTGCAATGGTTACTCAACTAACTACACACACTAATGGTTTTCTTCCAATTCAAAGTTCCAGCCATAAACTCTTTATTACTCATCACTGGCAAAAGGTTTTAGCCGCGGTACATGTCCCAACCATATTGTTATGATCGCCTAGTGAAGATGTGGCCGAAGATAGAAGGCAGTACAATGTAAATACTTCTAGGCAAGTTAAAGATTGTTCGTGGCATATGAAAGTAAGTTTTGCTTCTGAGTGAATAAGCTATTTCCCGTACAAGATTGTGATTGAGTCATCAAATCCAGGCTTTACTATTAATTATTAACATGAAATAAATGGCCCTTTGCTCCAATCTGGAAAAGAAAAAAGAGGGAATAGGATCGAAAGTGCCAGGGATGTACGTATACGTTTAAAGGTTCTGGGCTAATGTAAAGTATCGCTCGGGCTGCAGGGCTCTTGTAGGAGCAGTCATTGTCCAGAGAAGTTGAAACCAAATCTTAGTTGTCTGGATGATGGGGAGAAACAGCATGCTTGTGTTATGGGTATGTCAGCATGCTTGTGTTATGCTATGTCTGATCCAACATTGTCTGTTCTTTCAGCTGCAAGAAGGGTCTTCGTCAAAGTTCCTTCTCTCTATATCGCCAATTTTTTCTCTTCACTTTTGTCTCAGGATATGAATTTCGTACGGCTGGTACATACTGTATCGGTCCAAAATTGATACGATATTTTGAGTTTTAGTACCGAGTTTGAATACTGGTTGGTACCGTCAGATTTCGGCTGTACCAGCTGATATTGAAAATTTTAAAAATTTGGAGAACTTTTTTGCAAAATTTTCAAAATCTCCTTTCTTCTTCCTCCCTCTCCTTCTCCCCTTTTTTCAAAGTTTTTTAAATAATAATAAATATTTTATTACTAATAATTATTATAAATTAAATAAAACTTAAAAATAAACTATTTTTACTTTATTAATAATAAATTATTTTTATATTTTATATAATTTTTATTAATAAAGTATTAATAAAAATATTTTATTTTTAAAATAAATAATTTTAAAATTATTATTTATAAACTAATATTTATTTTATATATTTTTAATTATTAAATCAAAATTTATTTGAAATTTATATATTTTAAAGTCGTAGAGTTGAGAGAGAACAAATGGTTAAATTGTCTAATGTATTTTAAGATTAAATTCCTGAGGCAAGGAATCTAAATACCAAGGAGATGTTGGGATTTAAATTCTAAAGAAAGTGCCACTACTTTCCCTAAATTAGGAAAGTTTTTACTTTTCTAACTACTAAAAAAAACGAACCAAATGTACTAATTTAAATTTTAGAAAAAAGATTATTTTCTCTGACAACAATCCGTGCTAACCAAACGGGACCTAAGGTAATTGTGGATATGCTTAATCATCATTCTTAGATTATATGGTGCATTAGGCCCCTCATTTGGGAAGTACGTCATTATACTTTTGTGAAAGACATTGTTTTAGGGAGGCTAACCAGGCGGTAGACTATATGGCAATCTTGGGTTGCTCTTTAGAGGGGCTATTGGTTTCCAAAGAAGGGACGTAGTTTTCATATGGCTTGAGGGGAATTATAACTTTGGATAAAATATCCTACCCTTTGATTTGAGTTAGAGCTAGATATAATCATAGTGACATTAGTGTAAAAAAAATGTGAATCTTAATTAACGTTTTTTTTAGTTCTAATGAAATATATGTACAATTTTTATATTTATATGACTTGATGATGTTTCACTAAATAAAGTATCAAAGTAGTAATTTATAGATGTGATATTGCCACATTAGATTTTTAAAAATGAGGGAGGGGAAGGAACTTGATTAAAATTATAATGGTTTTAATATTCAAATAAGAAGAGCTTAACCAAACATTAAATAATTTAACTACAAAATTATGAATAATGAGATAATTGAAATTTCCTATATACTTTAAGATAAGTTAATATTTTACAATTAATGACTAAATTTATTGCTCTCAATTTGGAATTTAAGATTTCTTTGGAGCAATAATAAAGAATATATCATTAATCAAAATGATTGTAGATGGTTTTTGTATGAGACGACCCATTAAAACTAATAAAACCTACCAGAAGCTCGTATGCTCTATTCATAAAGCATAATGCTTCATTTACCAAAGAGTAGGCTATTGGAACCACAACTCAACATAAATGCTATTGTTTAACAAAAAGAGGATTTAAGCAGATGGTGAAAAGATTGCTTATTCACATATGTACATTCATTTGATACTCTACCTCATCTTTGCTTGAATGTTTTGGGGAACTCTACGCATGTGGATGGTGAGATGAAGTCCGACCTATTCCAATAGTTATTATATGAATACACTACTTATCCTTTCCCATCCTCTAAATGCTCTCCTATTCCTTTCATCCAAATAATTGTGACAAGGTATGATAAGCCTACCCCGAATACCCATTTTTCATCAAATGATCTATATTGAAAATTGTTGGTCTAGTTGATTAGATGTTGAAAATTGTAAGGTATATTACTTACTAAACACTCTGAACCATCTCTTTCGATGCCCTACTTGAAAAGGGGCATTGAAAGTATGAGTGATCAATTGATTCCATGTTGGATTTGTATAGATAACATCTTCAAGTAGGGCATGGAAAGTATGAGTGATCAATTGATTCCATGTTGGATTTGTATAGATAACATCTATTGGGGATGTTTAGGAATTTTTATAGTCTATTAATGATAGGAAGTTTTCTCTTAGCTACTAACGACATATATATGGATGATCTAGGTTGCATGTATGTAGACTAGAATAATTTATGCCATGAAATTTTTGGTTGAACTTCCCACCAATCTTGCTACTTTATTAGAAAACTCCCCATTACTTTTATATATCCATCTCGCCTCATCTTCTCTTGTTGGGGGTTAGAGGTAAGGTTACTAGATGCTCCACTAAATTATCATCCAATATCATTTTACAAAGTAGTTCTTTATTCTAGAGGGCTTCACTGACATTGATATTCATCTGTAAAGAATCTTTCAATTGAGATAAGGCATATAGGCATTCTATAGGACCATATAGCGACCAATTGTCATACCAAAAGAAAATCTTAGAGCCATACCTTATTTTATAAGAAATTGACTTCCTTTTAACATTTCTTAGCTTATATATTTTTTGCATCATTAAGGATGTGTTTCTAGGGCATTTCATACTTTATATATTTTTCTCTTTAATTTAAAAATAGTGATCCCATTTAAGTAATAGAGAATTTTTGTCCTTAACCAGCCTCCAAATTCTCTTAGCTAGTAAGGATAGATTCATAACCTTTAAAGGAATCAATCTTACCCCTCTTTATTCTTTTGAAGCATAAACTTCCCTCTATTTAACTTTTGCTTTAACCTTCTCCTCATTGTTGACTTTCCATATAAATCTCCTCAGGATCTTTTTAATTTCCTTAATTACTATACTAGGTAAAGCTAAGTGTGAAGCCTAGTAAAGGCTCATAGAATTCAAGATAAATGATATTAGTTGTAACCTTTTAATTATGGATAACTCTAACATCTTATTTTAGTTTCAACTTTTCCGTTAGGGTTTTGAAATTAGTATATGAAATCCTTTATGAAGATATGGGAATCCTAAGGTGTATGGGATGTAAATTCAAAGGCTTGAAGCTTGTTAGGCTAGAAAACCAATTGGCATCGTGAGATGCATTGGTAGCTATAGCCCACTTTTCTCCATATTAATATGTAATCCTGAGACAATAGAAAACATTTTTACACCATTCATCTATGACATTATTTAGCAATGATCTACCTTTGAAAAGAGAAACAATTCATTAGCATAATTTAGTTATAATATAACATTCCTCATACATCTAGCATGGAATTTTAAAGCCTTATTTCTCTTAAGCACTCTAGTTAGAAGCTTGCTGATCACTTCCATTCCTAGTGAAAACATATAAGGAGAAATTGGGTCCCCTGCCTCAAGCCCTTCAGACCTTTGATTACCTTATTTTTCTCCCTATTAATCAAGATGTTGTAAGAAGACCTTGTAATATCAATCCATTTAATAAAGATATTTGTAAAGTATATACCTTTAGACAATTTAGAGTAATTTCTAGTCCATTAAATCCTATTTCTTTCAAAAGTAAATTTTAAGTGCACAATTCCTACTACTTCTTCTTTGAGTGTAGTTCTTAAATAATTCTTACATAAATAAGATATTGTCTCCAACATATTCTATAAGAATGTATGCTCCTTAATGATTACCAATATATGTAGGTAGAACCTTCGTAATCCTTTCAGGAATAATCTTTGATATAATTTTAAAACTTGAATTGCAACTTGCTATATATTTGTAATGATTCCATATTTACTGTTTTTTTGCCTTTAGGCATCAAAATTATGAAAATTTTATTTATGTCTCTTAATAACTTCCTTTCCTTGAAGAATTCATAAATTACAGCTACCATTAATTCCCCAATTATATTTCAGGTTTTTAGGAAAAATACGATGGTCTTGGAGCCTTATTAGGATTCAAATCCTCAAGAACATTGTCAATTTCCATTTTAGTTACTAATCTATAAATAAATTCTATTTCTACACTAAACAATTGATTTTGAATAATTTGTTTAATAAGAAGATCTAAGGAAGTAACTTCTTATGGGTTCTAAAAGTACTTGAAAAGTAATTTTAGCTTCCTTTTGCAACTCTTCTTACTTTATGATGATTGATTCTCATTTGGACATGGACACAATTCTATTTTTAGCTTTCCTTGTAGCCACTCTCATATGAAAATACAGTGTGTTTTTTCCCCTTTAGAGACCCACAACCTACGTACATCATCATGGAGTTTGGGAGGTTTATGTTTTCTTATGGTAAATGAAGAAGACAACAAGGTGAGAGTAGCAAGTGAAAGATGAGAGAACTAGGTTCAACTTGAATGGAAATTGGTGAGAAAATTCGTGAAGAAGGTAAAGAAGAAAGCCACGAAGAAGAAGAAGAAAAAGAAAGCAAGAAATAAAACAATTAAAATGGTCTTTCAATGTTAAAAAATCATAAGTGCAAGAGTGGCATGGCAAGTGTCACTTGCCACATATCACTACCTTATGGTCCCTTTTAATAAATAGTTTATTTGTATCTAATTTCTACTCCAATTGTTTTCCAATTTTCAATGAAACTTGTCAATAAATCCCAAAGTCATATATCAAAATTTCCATTACCATTTGACTCTTATTTCTACTACCATTTATCAATTGTCTTGTCACTTGACATTTTTAGTCCAAAAATACCCAAAATTTCATAAATTTCCTAAATTTCACTAAAAATTCTAGATCAACAATTATACTCTCCAAATCAATTTTCATGACAAAAAAACCACAATTCTCAATATAATCACATTTATAAATCGATTAAGATCAACTATACCTGATAATTATCAAATGAATGCATGCACAGTCATTTTAGTATATGCAATTATCAAATTCATGTATGTATGCTAATTAATGCATGAGCATGAAATGCATTTTCTAATTTCTCAATAATATCTCTCATATACACTATTGTAGGATTCTAACCCTTAGCATGGGATAATAGGATGTTACAATATGAGAGTGGTATGTCATAAAGACAAGTTAAACCAAACTAAATATTATCAAATCAAAATAACACCATATTAACACAAAAACAAACAAATGAAATACAAACATGTTAAGTTAAGGTCATTAGCTTGATCATCCCATATGAAGCCATAAAAGTGTGAGTGAAAGGTAAGAAAGTACTTCCCTTTCTTGTAGAAATGGCCCTCCAAAGTAAAGCTCGCATCTATGCCCATTAACCTTAAAAGTTTTGCCCTTTACATTTTCTAATTCCAACGCTCCATGGGGAAACACTTGACTAACCTTGAATGGGCCACTCAATCTTGACTTGAGCTTTTTGAGAAATAACCAAAGTCATGAATTGAATAAAAGCACTAAGTACCCACCCTTGAATTCATTTTTCTTAATGTGGCCATCATGCCACTTCTTCACCCTTTCTTTATAAAACTTGGCATTTTCATATGCATCATATCTTAAATTTTCCAATTCATTAAGTTGTAACAATCTCTTCTCTCCTGCTAGCTTCCAATATATGTTCAATTTCCTGACAGCCGAATAGGCTCTATGCTCCAACTCCAATAGTAAATGGCAAGCTTTGCTATACACAAGTTGATATGGTGTTGTGCTTATAGGAGTTTTGAAAGCTGTTGTAAGCCCACAACGCATCATCTAACTTCAAAGCCCAATCTTTCCTTGAAGTGCTCACTACCTTCTCCAAGATCCTTTTCAACTCTCTATTCACCACCTCCACTTGGCCACTCGTTTGTGGATGATAAGGGGTTGCCACTCGATGATGAACATTATATCTTCTCAAAAGAGTCTCAAACAGTTTGTTGCAAAAGTGGTTCTCCCATTACTTATGATAACTTTAGGCACCCCAAATCTATTAAATATCTTCTTGATGAATTGTTGCACCACCTTGCGATCATTTGTTGGAGTAGCTATTACTTTGACCCACCTAGACACATAGTCAACTCCATCCAATATATAAGAGTTACCTAGGGAAGATAGGAATGGTCCCATAAAATCCAAGCCCTACACATCAAATATCTCTACCTCCATGATGTTTAAAAGTGGCATCTCATCTCTCTTCGAAATATTGCCCTCTTTTTGGCATATATCACAACATAATACAAAATCTTAGGCATCCTTGAACAAGTTCGGCCAGTAGAATTCACACTCCAAAATGTGAACAGTAGTTTTATTTGCTCCATAATGTCTAGCATAAACTGAGCTATGACATTGGGTCAAAACTTCAGGCATTTCATCTTCAAAGAAACACCTATGAATCAAACTGTCAGCACATTTTTTATATAACATAGGTTCATCCCAAAGATAATGAGAACACTAATAAGGACCGCTTCCTTTATTGATGTGAGAAATTAAGGAGAAGAATACCACTTGAGAGCTAATTGGCAATATCTACAAACTAAGAAAGAAAAGGATTTTCTACCATCATTAAAGCCTCTTAGGAAAACGCTCTTCAATTTCCTTCTCTTCTTCATTTTGTTCCCCTTCAAGTCTCGATAGTTGGTTTGCCACAACATTTTCTACTTCTTTCTTATCCTTAATCTCAATGTTGAATTCTTGAAGTAAAAGCACCTATCAGATGAGCTTAGCCTTGGCATCCTTCCTTACAAAGAGATAACGCAATGCCACATCATATGTAAGAAAAATAACTTATGACCCCAAAAGGTAAGAACGGATTTTTTCAAATGGAAATACCACTGCAAACAACTCCTTCTCAGTGGTGGTGTAGTTCAATTGTGCTCCTGTTAAGGTATTTTTGGCATAGTAAATCACATGCAACTTCTTCTCCTTCCGCTGTCAGAGTACATAGCCAATGACATGGTCACTTACGTCGCGCATGATCTCGAAGGGAAGTGACCAATCTGTTGTCATCAAAATAGGTGTTGTTGTAAGTGTCGTCTTTAACTTGTTAAAAACATATAAACAATTATCATCAAATATAAAAGGCACAACTTTAACTAACAAGTTAGTTAATGGTCTAGAAATAAGAGAAAGATCCTAGATGAACCGTAAAATAGGTATTGTTGTAAGTTTCATCTTTAACATGTTAAAAGCATATAAACAATCGTCATCAAACATAAAAGGCACATCATTAACTAACAAGTTAGTTAATGGTCTAGAAATAGGAGAAAATCCTAGATGAGCCATCTGTGGGACCCTATATAACCAAGGAATGTTTGGATGCCCTTAATGTTAGTAGGAGGTGGAAGCTTTTCAATCACTTCAGTCTTAGCTCGATCTAACTCAATCCATTTGCATGAGATCTTATGGCCTAAAACAACTCCCTCTTGGACCATGAAATGACACTTTTTCTAGTTCAAAACTAAAAGAGACTCCTCGCATCTTTGTAACACTCTATCTAAATTAAATAAAAAAAGATCAAAAGAGTCTCCAAAAATAGAGAAGTCATCGATAAATACCTCTATGAAGTCCTCATTCATATTTGTAAAGATGGTCATCATGCACCTTTTGAATATGGCTGGTACATTGTAAAGACTAAAAGGCATCCTCCTGTAAGTAAAAGTCTCATAAGGATAAGTGAAAGTGGTTTTCTCTTGGTCTTGTGGGTATATGAACACTTGATGGTATCCTAAATATCCATCAAGAAAGCAATAAAAAGCATGGCCAATCACCCTCTCAATCATTTGGTCCATAAAAGGTAATGGAAAATGGTCTTTCTTGGTGGCTAAATTAAGCTTTTTATAGTCAATGCACACTCTCTAACTTGTGTTGGTCCTAGTGAAAATTTGTTCACTGTCATGCCTCCTTTCTTAGACACACATTACATTGAACTCACCCACTTACTATCTAAAATTGCATATATAATACGTGCATCTGAAAGCTTTATCACTTCCTTCTTCACAACTTTTTGCATATTTGGATTTAACTTTCTTTGCCTCTCCCTCACCATCTTGCATCCTTCTTCAAGGTTAATCCTATGCATCACCATATTGGGGCTAACCCCCCTAATATTAGAAATTTGCCACCCCATAACTCTCATCCTCTTCTTAATGGTCTCTACCACTTTCTCTCTTCTTGCTCAATATTCAATTGGTTGGAAATGATGATGGGTAAGGTGTGGTCCTTGCCTAAAAATGTGTATCTTAGGTGAGAAGGTAAGGATTTTAGTTCTAAAGTAGGAGGCTTTATAATGGAAGGTGGTGTGAGTGCATCCTCTCTCTCTAACTTCTCTCTCTCACCTTCCTTACACAATTCCTCTTCACTCACACTCTCATCCCTATGCACTTTAATAATTTTCTCAACTTCCTTTTCATTTTCCTTCTCAACCTCCTTTACACAGTCATCCATAACATCAATCTTTATACAAACACTTCCATCCACCAGTTTCTTCAAAGATTTAGTCATATTAAATTTAACCTACTCATCACTAATTCTCAAAACCAATTTTCCTTCATACACATCAACTAATGCCCTACCAATATTCATAAAGGGCCTACCCAAAATCAATGGACAATTCATATCTTCTTCAAAATCCAGCATAATAAAATCAACAACATTTATAAATTTATCCACTTTTACTAGAACGTCTTCTACTACCCCAAATAATCTCTTGATGGATTGATCCGCAAGTTGGATGAGCATCGATGTTGGCTTGACATCTCCTAGCCCTAGTTTCCTGAAAAAAACAAAGGCATCAAGTTAATACTTGCACCTAAATCACACAAGCATTTAGAAAACTCAAAATCACTAACAACACATGGAATTGTAAAACTCCCTGGATCTTATAGTTTTGAAGGCATTGTGCTTGTGATGATCAAACAACAATTCTCCGTCAAGGTGATCATTTGATTGTCCTCCCAAATGCGTCTGTGTGTCAGTATGTCCTTGAGATACTTTGCATACTTGGGCATACACTCCAATGCTTCCGCCAAAGATAAATTAATTTGAAGTTTCTTTAACTTATCCAAGAATTTGGAGAATTGAGTGTCGGCTTGATATTGTCTCAGCTTTTGCGGATATGGAATCTTAGGCTTGTATGGTGGTGGTGGTACATATAGTTTCTCTTCTTCTTTGTCATCTACTTTTTCCTTATGTTGGCTATTTTGTCGAACATTTGGCTCCTCCACTTGCTTTTCACTCTTAAGTTTGATTGCCTTAAGTTGTTCCATTGGATTGGCCTAAGTGTTGCTTAGTAAGCTTCCTATATTTCTAGAAGACAAAGCATTAGCAAGTTGATTCACCTGTACTTCCAAATTGTGGACGGATGGAGTGTGGTTCTTTACAATATGGTCAAACTTTGCCTCCATTCTTTTCTGACTCTCTTCTTGTCTTCTTTGACCTTCTTGGCTCGAGAACTTTGAACCTAATGCATCCATTAACTTGTCCATCTTGTTCTCCAAAGATCTAAGACAATCTTGCTAAAATCTAGGAGGTCCTTACTTGACCACCTGTATTATTAGACTCCACGAAAAATTTGGGTGGTTTTTCCACCCAGGATTATAAGTGCTAGAGTATGGATCGTTGTTACCTCTTTATGGCTGACCCAAGCCACTCGCTTCCAATAAGAAACATTCAATTATTCCATGGTTGTCTTGCCCATATAATTCACATTGTGATTGCATGGTCTTGATTGTGGATGAAGAAGCTCTTTGCATGTTGCTTAACTACTTGGCGAGGGCCATAATCTATGCTTGCAAAGCTGTC
This sequence comes from Erythroxylum shatona, assembly GCA_027568895.1. Classification (NCBI taxonomy): domain Eukaryota; kingdom Viridiplantae; phylum Streptophyta; class Magnoliopsida; order Malpighiales; family Erythroxylaceae; genus Erythroxylum; species Erythroxylum shatona. The sequence goes on from JAOSBK010000004.1 coordinate 24,968,911, forward strand.
ACTGAGTCAAGTGGAATCATTCCTATCTGCTCCTTTCATTTCACCACATTCCAAGAGATCATGAGCTGCATCAATGGTTTTCCTCATCAAAGATCCTCCTACAGCAGCATCTATTATTCCCCTTGTACTTTGAGTTACACCATTGTAGAATGTTTGCAAAAGAAATTCCCTTGGAAGGCTGTGATGGGGCAACTTCTTTGTAACTCCTTGAAACTCTCCCAAGTTTCATATAATGACTCCCCATCACCTTGTTGAAAGTTGGTGATCTCTTTAATGATCCTTGTTGTCTTGGTCAATGGAAAGTACTTCACTAGGAAGGCTTGGGCTAGCTGCTCCCAAGTAGTGATTTGGCTTGCACTGAGTGCATTATACCATGTCTTTGCCCGATCTCTCAAGGTAAAAGAGAACAATCTGAACCTCATAACATTATCCAACATTCAATTAAACCTGAAGGTGTCACAAATCTCCAAGAAATTTGTAAGACATTCACATTTCATTTGGTACAATGAATTTGAATAATGGTAATGGTGAAATACTTCTCAATGATGATAATTTTGTATTAGATGAAAATTAATGCCAATGAGATTTGAGAAGATATTAGATTGCATAAAGTTTCAGGTTTTCATTTCTCATCTTCTTTTAATTTCACTTATATTTAATGTATATGTTAAATTCTATAAATGTAATATAGATATAACTATAAATGTTTTTATTTCTAATTGATTGTTTTCTTTATACGAACTCTTGTTATAAATTGTAATATTTAGAGAGTTATGGATATTTATTATTTGATATTTTGATGTAATATTATTTATCATGTGATGAAATTGTAATATTTTAAGTACTTTGTATTGTCCTCAATTTTATATTTGTATGATGGTTAAATGATTTTTTCATATTAATTGTATTTATTATTTATTTGTCAAATATGTGATAAATATTATTAATAGAAATAAATAGATTTTTATAGTTTCAAATTTCTATAATTGTAATTTTAGAGATATGATTTACGTAAAATTATAAATTATACAATACAATATATTAAAAACTATTTTATAATTTTAAAAATTTTAAAATTTATCTAAAATAATATATAAAAATGTACTAAAACTAAATTTGATGTTAGCAGTGGTAATCATACGATAATCATAATGTTGACATGGACACCATTTGTAGCTTATAATTGTCCATAAAACAGATGTAGTTTATTCAAATAGACAATTTTTTATTGGCCACGTTAGTTATAAAACGAAGGTTTTTGGACCTTTTTTTTGGCTAAAAGTGTTGATTAGTCCTTGACATTTGCACGGATATATAAAATAGCCTTTAACATTTTACTGTATTTAAATTAAATAAGAACATTTATAAAACATTCAAAATAAACCTTAACATTTGGAAAATGTGCAGATTGAACCTTGAACATTGACAAAGTTAGAGTACTGTCAGTTATTTATTGAAGTGACACAAAATTTTAATGAGGTGAATTTTTAAAAATGTTTTTAATTGTGGGACCCACCATAAACTGACTTGTTGAATAGAGGTGGATCCCACATATAGCTTTAATGTTGTGTTTTTTTCAACATTTTATGTGTTTAACTTAGGTGGGTCCTAGATACAAAAGGGTCGTCTGTGTTACACTGAAGTTCGATTTTTTAGGCAAAACATGCAAAATATATCACCAATCAACTAAAGTTGGATATCAGTGTCAATATTGAGAAGGAAAGAGGGGAATTCAAAGTTTTGAAGGGCAAGAATTTGAGGCATTCAAAAGAGTTAAATGAGAGTTGTTCTGTAACATGCTTGTTGCATGTGAATTGGCCCCTCCACAAGTCAATAATTGGTTGCATGACTTCAAAGGTGGCTGCATGTTAAACAAATTGGCTGCTTGTTATAAGTCAAGAAAAGAGGCACCTAACATGGCTAACAATCTTCAAGCGTGGATTTGGTGAGCGAATTGCGCATTGATTGTAGGTTTCTTCAGCTATAAATATGGTTGCAGGCTTATAGAGGAGAACAACATTTTCTCTTTTGTGAAATCCTCCTATCCTCTCTGTATATTTATGAGTTGTTGAAAGCCTTTTGTTCTAGCCTTTGTACTTGTATACATTCTCCACATATTAGTAAAATTGCTCACTCTCCGGCCGTGGATGTAGGTCGCATTGACCGAACCACGTAAATCTTTGTGTTCTGTCCCATTTATTTTTCCTATCTTTATTTTCGTTACTATTTTTCAGGTCATTAAATTCAACCGGTATTCGATCCGAGGGCATTTTATCTTAACACTCTATTACTGCAGTCTGATAAGATAACTGTGATAGCAAGAAGAAGTCAGATTTCTGTTATGATTTTTAGCTCCAAATTCTTAGGGATAAAATAAACTGTTAGTGGCAGATTTTATGAATGTTTTTTACAGATTTTTATGGAGTTAGTTGCTTCAAATTCATGTATAAATAAAGCATTTTATCAACGAATGAGATATGCCATTTCATAAAACACAAAAACCTCTGTTTCTGCTACTATTAAAAAACCAACATACACCTTTCAAGAACAATGGCTACTAACGAGGCTAGCGTTAAGACAACTTTACGTCTAATGCTCCTAGGATGGTATTAGCTTTGACATTAACTTCCAATCATGCTCAACTTAATCCACCAGCTTGCCACTCTAAAGCTAAAAAATGATAATTAAAAACCACTGAAGCCACGAAGATGAGTTTCACCACCAATTGAAGCTTCCACTTTCCACAGGTACTATCCACCAGAACAATAAACAAAATGACGCACTCGTCACGATTTCTCATTTCCGTTTATCACTGTTTATTTACTTATCCAAATTTGCAAGCCAGAAGAATACTGCAAAAGGCAAGAACATCGAAACAATGCAAAGAATGCTATAAGAACCAACCTTGCACCGGTTAACACCCCATGCATATCCCAGACTTATTAAGCTTCCTGTAACTTACTCACCTAACTCCATGGACATGAGAACAGTTCTGTTTTGTTTTTTAACGCACAACCTTATCTAAAAAGAGATGTTCTTTGTAGTCAATTAAATAACTACCTGGTGTGCGCCTCTTTCATCACTAGTATCTAGGCCGAAAGCTGTGCAGACCGCCTGTTACGAACCCAATATTAGAAACCCGTTCCTTTGAAGATGTCATAAAGAAAATCAAGAAAAAACGTAAAAGATGATTGGACACGACTCGCTCTCTTATCCAAAGTTGCTTTATGAAAACCTTAGGGGCAGACTTAAAAGGAGGAGCTTCAGACGTAAAGTCGGTGTATTAAGGAGAAGGAGGGGACGTTGGCTTGGCTGAGGTGAATCTGAAGCCGAAACGAAACTTTAGTTTTAATAAAACGTCGACATTTTTATTGTGAAATAAAATAGGTACAGGATTAATGCGACAGACGATCTAATCCCAAACCAAAGAGCATGCGTAAGGCATGTTAAGTACACTTTTATCTTATACGTGAGTCATTGGTATTCCCAATCCCATGCCATGAAATACGGAGTTTTCTTTATCAGATCCGTATTTTATTCATTTTATCTCATTAACTTTGCTATTCTTTGTTAGGTGTACATATTCTAGAGCTTAGCTGTAAATAATGAGCTGATGATGAGGTGTAAATAATAAGCACACAATCTTCTTTAATAAAAATTAAATCAATTTGAAATTTTTTCTTTAATAAAATTTTGTACTTCATATTGGTATCATTGTTTGTTAAAATTATTTTCTTTTTAATTAAATAAAAAAAGTATTATTGGATTTGGATTTTTCAAAAAATAAGTATCGTTGGATTCGGTGTTGTAAAATACAAAATCCGCTACCAAATTATTTTATACTAACCAAAATTTTGTAATTAACAAGAATTAAATTAAAATATATTTTATAATTAAATATTTTTAAACATAAAAATGTTTTTACTAATAGTTATTATGTCTAAAAAAATATTTTAATGCTAATTTTAATAGATAAAATTTTTTAAAATTTTAGTTTTAGTTATAAGATAAGACTAATTTTATTAAGAGATTTTATTTTTATATAATTAAAAATAAGTTTTATACTCGTTAACAACTACATTTTTCAGTTTAGTTTCTAACAATAATTTAAATGATTATTTTTTATTTTGAACATAGACAAATAAGTTTTAATTTATTGAATTTTGACTGATTTTCTTAAGTAAATTGAATCAGAAACAAAAAAAATAGGATTTAACCAATAATTTCCGATTCTAGTTTAGTAGTCTAATTGTTTTGCATAAATGCATTCACGATGAAAGAAAAAACTAACTTTTAAAATGATTTCAATTGCTTGTTTTGAAGGTATACTGAGAAAAATCTAAATGTTGTTCGTTAAATTATTTACTAATCTTAAAAATTCAATTAATTGTTGTCGATTAACAACATTTAAGCAAACAAGTTGATCTTTTTCTTTTCCATATCTCAACATCACTATCCTATGAATTGAATTCCTATATTATTTCAAATAAGATGCTTCTCTGTAAAATTCATAAAATTATTAGTTCCAAGTTCTTATTATACATGCATTAAAGTTAATTTTTGTGTAAAATATTAATACAACCTCAAAAGTTGATACCAAATAATAGACAAAGAGTATATAACCATAAGCGCATGCAAGGAACCATGCATGAATTCCTATCTAATAGAAAAAATCATGTCCTCATTATTTTTTTTTTAAAGTCATACTCTTATAAGTTATTTTACACATAAATAGCTAATAATAAACATTTAATTTTGTTTAATATCCTTAAATAAACAACTAATGTTACTCGTTAGACAACTCAGCTATATTAATCCGCTGTTAGCTAACCTCTAATAGAATCAGCTAATAGTTAAAGCAATTTGTATATTATCAAATAGGCCCATTGGCCCTTTGTTATTTTATATTATTGTGATCAACTTGTTAGCAACACTTACTGAACATGACAAATATCACAGGATAATACTTTGAAGATCTTTCCTGCACTAATTAGTACTTTTTAAGTATTTGTTAAAGAGTAGAATAATTTTATAATGTTAGAAACTAAACTTGTGGCTTTGTGATCATCATCGTCATTGAGTTTCTACTCGAAGAATGTTACATTGAAGTGGAGAGTGTTCCCATCTTTATGGAACTTCAAGAACTGCTTAAATTTTATATTGCAAGAATCTTCTTTACGGTTTCAGTAATGGCAACTGGGCATCGGCTTGGCTTTTGAACGACATCATCATGGTAGCTCATTCCTTCCACCTGAAAAGATGGAGAAATTTTAGTTGATCCTCTGCTGAATCTAGGAAAACTGATGAGCCAGATGGGCTCATGTTGTTCAGTTAACTGTGTTAGTTCATAAGGCGAAAACTTCCTTAAACAGGGTAGAAAAGCAAGTGTTAGTTGTGATACTTCGTACCTCTAATTTGGATATTCTGAAACTGTCTCCATTCTGATTGATATATTATGAAAAGAAAAACAAAAAAGGAAGTCATTTGCACCAAGCGCACTGTAGTTTCCCTTGCCAAGATGTTCCCTAGTGACCCACAGAGGATTCTTTGGTTACAATGTTCTCTTTCTCCATATCCTGAAAGCTTCTGGTTCCACTACTAGCAGTAAGTTCATTGAAAGGAAATGTCAAAACGGAAGAAACAGAAGTCCACTATGGGACATAAGAAGGGATGCTCAATTTATTCCAAAAATACAAATATAAATCATTACGATTAATATGATCTGAATTCTCATACTTCATAATAAGATCATTCTGATTTAAAGAGGTTAATCCAGCAACTTCTCTTCCCTAAAGGGCACACAGTAGAACTTTGTAAAAGCGATCTAGAAGGGGGGTTGAATAGATCGTCTAAACTTTTTCGCAGAGTTCTACAAAAGACACGGAATTAATAC
>JAOSBK010000004.1:24974903-24998209 GCA_027568895.1 Erythroxylum shatona
ACACTTTAATGTGTTTATTATCAAATTTGAATCAATTTAAATTCTTTTAATTATATATCATCATTTAATTTTTTGATAACACAAATTATATATATATAAAAATTAATTTTGTATCTACAGATTGGTGAAAACTCTTGCATATTACTAGATTTGTTTCAAAGTTATTACCGACGGAATCCAACAGACCGTTGGTGAAAACAAATTACATTTACCGACGGAAACTAGTATACCGTCGGTGATAACAAATTGACTGTACCGACGAAAAATGTTATACCGTCGGTAGTAACAGACGATATACCGACGGTTAACGGTTTTCTTTGTCGTCGGCAAATCTCACCGACGGACTGTATACCGTCGGTGACGTTATCTTAGCTGTCGTAATTCACCAGCAAAAATTTTTAAAATTTTCGTTACAAAATATACCGACAAAAAATTAGTCGTCGGAAAAGTTACTGTGTCGCGTCGTCAGTATATCGACGGTTCCGTCCATCGGTATGTATTACCGACGACCGTTTTAACGACGGTATCGGCCAACAAAATATTCTGTCGGAACTTCTTGTACCCGACGGAACTATCACGTTTGCCGACGGAATATTCCATCGGTAAATGACCTATTTTTTGTAGTGTGCTACCTAGGTTAACAATCCCTACCATCAATATGACACATTAAGTCTAAAAGGGAAGAAAAGAATCTTTATAAGTTATTAAAAATGCTTCAAAGGATATTTGTTCATGAGAAAGTAAGGTTATTGTAAGGCTAGACATTAGATTATGATGATATTGTAAGATGAGATCAATCGGATAAGTCAAATCCAAACATTAGAAATTTAGTAGTTTATAATCAATTATAGTTACAACCCAGTTAGAGTTCCCCGCTATTGCTTAATCGAAGTAGGAGCGATATAGAAGTAAAGAGATTCATTATTAAAAAAAGTCGGTTGTGGCATAATGTTTGCAAACTAATTCTTAGATGCCATTTTGACAATTTTTTCAAAAATGATAAATTAACTGTGAAATATTCATGAAAAAAGTGGAAGCTTATATTTTAGTTACATAAGAAGAAGAAGAGCTAAAAAAAATATGAAAGAGGATTGAACAAGTCTTATTTAAGATTAGTATATTAAAATAATATAGGAAGAATTGAATCAAATGAGGTAAAAACAAGTTCAGGACTTTGTTGATCTTTTTAAGGACGTGAACCCATAGAGAACAAATGTTTTTTCAAAATTAAGAGAAAGGTTAATAGTAGTATTGAAAGATACGATTTAAGTTTGGAGAAAGAATACACATGATAAGAAAGGATTAATTATGAGGAGACATTATCACATTTTGAGGTTTCCTCCATTTCAGCTAACTCTTGCATTAATGGCACGAATGGAATTTAAGTATATCATATGGATGGAAAGACTAGACGAAAGAATCTATATGAAATAACTAATATGTCTATTCATGAGGATTAGTAGAATAAAGAATGTAGATTGTTAAAATCAATCTATAACGTAATGTAGTCTTTAAGACAATAATAATATTATATGATTTTAGTAAGATTGATGAAGACCAATATGCATATTTTAAATGATCTACTAATAATTTTTGTTTTCATCTATATCTATATAGATTATATTTTGATAGTTGTTGACAATAAGTTTGTCAAGCAAATCGAAGATGGTTATCAACCACATTTGAGATGGAGTACATTGGTGAAGTAGTATACATCCTTTGAGTTAAGATTACAAAGGAGTGTTCAAGGAGATTATTGTCACTTTCTTAATCAACATATGTAAAGTAAATATTTAAACAAGTTTTTATACAAGATTATAAACCTTTTAATACACATATTACTAAAGGTGAGCACTTAAGTAATATATAGTGTTTTTAATCGCCATTAAAGAGGAAGGAATGAAGAAGTTTTCCTATTTCACTATACTGAGATGTATCTTACATACTTTGCTATAGACAAGACTGTACATATATTTTGTTGTTATGATGGTTAGTTAATATGAATAAATTCTTAGAAAAGCATAATGAAATGTATTGAAAATAATATTAATGATTCTAAAAGGGATCACAAATTATAGATTGTGTTATGAAAGAAATGAAATGCATTTTGAAGAATATCCCCCTCCAAGTTTGCCTTTTTGTTGAAGAATAAAATTGTAGGAAACAAACCTATGTCATTTTATCAATACTCGAAGATAAGTTTACACTGTTCTCAATAATAATATATGAGTTTAAAGTTTGCAAATCATTTAGATGTTAGAAAAATGTTGTTCGTCTGTTATATAAACTGTTATAATCAAGCATCAATTACATATACTAAAGAATCTAGGTATTATTACATAATCAATCACATAGATACCAATTATAATTATGTCAAATATATAGCAACTCAAGGAGAAGTGAATATCGAGTATATTCCTAATAGATAGATGATTACAAATCCTATAAAAAAACCTAATTGCTAGAGATATATTTGTTATTCATATTAGGCTATTAGGATTCTATAGGATTCTCATTTTTATTTTATTTTTAGATAAATATTTATAATACTCGTTATTAATGACAATCTTTTATCATATCTATTGAACATTTAATGCAACGTATGTTTAATCGATTATTAAAAATCAATATTTAGAATGAATTTTAGACAAATATTTGATTATAAAAAATAAATTTCTTGATTTTGAGTTAATTAGTTCAATTTTAGAGTGAATCTTTAAATAAATGTTAAGCATCCAACTTTAAATAGAAGAAATATGTTGGACAAATATTATAAACTTTCTCATAAAAGTAATCACCTTTATTACTTAATAGGGAATAAAGGTGAGACACATTTTATGTGTTTATCTAAGTGAATTGAGACTCAAAACTTAAAACGTAAATATTCAAATGATGTATATTGAATGGCCGGGAAAAAATTTATTAGTAACGTAATAACCAAGTAAAATGATGCATTCACCCTATTTTTCTTAGAAAGCTAGATAGGATTTTTGAAAGAGATATTGAATGAGTAAAGAAATTAGCTTTAGTTAGATATAAAGTATGCTTTACCTATCATTTATATGATATTATAAGATAAGACATATGATCTTATAGCACAAGATTCATACCATGTCTGTATAGTTGACTAACAAGAATAATACAAGTCATAAGCTCAACTTATATTGTGTGAGGATCCTTGAGATTATGTTGATCTTAATTAAAAATCCTTATAACTTAAGTTCTAATTCTAAATTTTGAATTAATATTCCTTATCTTAGAATATAATTAAAAGGTCACGAAAGACTTAACTTGATGAGATACTTTACAAAAGTGAGTTAATTTGATTATAAGAAATTAAGAAAAGAGAATAATCATTATAGATATGAGATTATAGTATATTAAAAATTGTTTCCCTCCCTCTATATAAAACAATACAAATACAAAATGTTTTTATAATGAAATATAAATAACGATTGATTTGATAAATCAATTACGACATGTTTACTGGCTTTGTTTTTAGGATTTGGTTTCTATTGAAATGTTATGTATTCCTACATATTATTAAAGTCCTAAAAGTGTGGTGGTCATTTGAACTATTTGTCAAAGTTAGAAAAATAAAAAATGTTAATCATATCATGAGTGAATAAGAGATGCATGGTTTTATTTAAAATATTCGTAATAGGTGAAATTATAAAGTTTAATTTTAAATTAAATTATAATCATATAAAATAAAGGACTCTCTTGTAGGTTTTGAAAGTGTATTACGTAAACTATTGAAAATGAGAAAAGCGGTAAGTGAATGTGATAAGCATTATTTGATTAATGACATTAATTATATAGTTATCTATATAATTAGCTAACGTATAAGCTATAACCTATGTTGGTTTATTCCCTACAACAAATCAGTTAGTTACTGTTTAGTGATACAATTAATTTAAAGGCATTCTTCATCTTACACATATTCAAATGCATATGATAAAGTCTATGAGTTAAATATATATTGTAAATAAGTTAATGATGAGATCATAATGATGATATTTATATTGTATTTATGTATCATCCCTAAATTGTTCCTAATCATTGCTCTATTGAGTTAGAGAAAATTAATGGAGAATAAAGTATGAATATACTTAAACAAATATGTGAATGCTTATTAGAGAACAAGTTTATTACACTAACATTACTTGTATATATATGAAAATTATCATTGTGATGATTGTATAAAGGATCCTTTAATTTGAGATCTCCAAAATTTCATATAGGGATTTCTATGTTTTGATACTACTTATGATTAGTTATAATCAAGGGTAGCTTAATCGATAATCATTGGATATAATATATGAATTATATAGAGGTAGTCAATGGCGAGCCTTGGAGTAATTGTTAAGGTTGTTCCTTTATCACCAAAAGGTCAAAGGTTCGAATCATATATACTACCGCTTTGGAAAATACAAAGGGAAGGCTGAGTACAATTGAACTCCCTCCCTCATCCTTTGCAAAACGGGGAGCCTTGTGCACTGGAACTATTATTGTAGTATTGATCTGAAAAATCCTTGCTCAAGGTAGAATGATACTTTGAAAATAGTTTCAAATATCATTAATTGAATCAATTACTTTTACATTATTTATATGCTTTATATCTAATCGAAATATTGCATGATAAAAGAACTTAATTATATAGAAAAATAATAAATGAAGAAGTTAGTCAAAACTACTTTAACATTCCTAAATATTTGGATGGTTGTGACGTATTACTAAATGTTAATCTTGATATATAGAAGTAAATTATTTAATTATAGAATTAAAAATAAATTAAAAGAGTTTAATTTATCTAATCCTAAATATAACTAAGAGTTATAATTTATATCTATTGTTCTTTTATTGTTATTACTTCTCGGAGATAATTCACACTCCGCTCTTTGGAGTGCACCGAAACTGGTGAAGAAGACATTAACCTTGGGGTCAGATCTAGTTGTACTGCTGCATCATAGAAAGAGAATTTCTGATTTAGGATAGTATTTTCCTTGCATTTTCAGATAAGCTATTTGTTGCATGCATGTGACTTGGCTCCCTCAAAGTCAAATAAGGCTGGAGGTGATTAGTTGATTGCATTCAACAAATGTCAAATATGGAAGGCTAATTGGTTGCATGTTTTGTTTGTCTCCTCTATCTTTCAGGCTTTGTATTTTGTCATGTTAGGCTAAAAAATCTTCAAGCATGTGGAGGATGGATTTTGGCTGTGCAAAGATCACGGAGGTTTGAAATTTTGAGAAAGTTGAGCTTGGACGGATGTTCTCAAAGTTTGCTATAAATAGAGGAGAACCTGAGTCTTTCAGAAGACACAAAAAACCCACCATTTTTCTTTCCTACTAATCATCCTCTCATCTGTATACATATGAGTTGTTGAAAACCTTTTGTTCCAGCTTTTGTACTTGTACACATTCTCCACATATTAGTAAAATTGCTCACCCTCCGGCCGTGGACGTAGGTCACATTGACCGAACCACGTAAATCTTTGTGTTCTGTCTCGTTTATTTTTCCTATCTTTATTTTCGTTACTATTTTTCAGGCCATTAAATTCAACCGGTATTCGATCCGAGGGCATTTTATCTTAACAATGCTATATTTTCTTACAATTGACAATCTAGAAATCAAGAGAGAGAAGTGGGAATGAAAGGACCTAGATGATTTTATTCCTAGGAGTGGTAGTGGTTCCCATGTGATCATTACTACCAGACTAACCAAAGTGATGAAGTTTGCATAATGCACTTGCCAACATTGCCTTTGTCTGATTCAATGATTTTAATGGGAGGAACAAAGAAAAGGAGTGCACAAGCCAGGAGCTAGAGTTTCTTCATAAGCTTGATGAGAAACCGAGAAGGTTAGAGTTTTGGTTTGTGGGTTGTAAGATCATTTCTTTCTAAGCTTGCAACTATTTTGTCCTCATTATTTGAAATTGTGAATCAAGTTTCACTAAATTAGAATGGTCTACTTTCTTGTATACAAGTGCAACAGATGAGCTTCCTTTTTGATGAAGCTTCTAGGTTTTTTTGTCATTGTATTGTAGCAGGACAATGAGCCAAAGAATCTTCTTAGCTCGAGAATGCTTTTAATTGGCACTTGGTTTGCTCACAAAACCAATTTCAACGATGCTACTAGTAACAATATCTAAGAGCATGCTTGTTGTTGGAAATAGATTTCAAAACTGGACCAAATTCTTGAGTGTTGCCTTGGCCTACAGCCCTGGTTATGTACTAACATCACAAACTAAAGAAGATTCGACCCTTTTCCTTGTCAAACTAGGATTTAGCACGAAGAGCAAACACGCAGGCTAGGTGTTGGATTTAGTTCCACATACATCTCAAACTTTTAAAAGAAGGAAAGAAGGCTTATTAGCTACCAAGGGTCTAGTTGACGCGGGAGAGAAATTGGTAATTCACTGGTAAGCTCAGACCATCAATGGGCGTCATCATTTATTGTCTTTGCTTTCAAGTCTGAAGCCCCATTTACCTATAAAGAAAATAGTTCTCCCTTCGGTACACATCAATATTATACAACTTTGACAACATGACCAAAGCTGAAATTATTTAGGGTTTTGAAAAAATGAAGGAGAGTTGCGTTGGATGTTGCTCTAATGTAAATGACGGAGTGTATGGAAATATATTAATACTATCACGTTGTTACACATATGGCTAGAATTAATTTGCTGGAACATTGTTATATTTGATGATGGAAGCCCGTGCAAGACTTTCAATGCACTATAGAGTTCTAGCAACCAAGTATAGAGAGGAATGCAAGTTTCTTTGGAGGAATATTAATTGTATCTTATAATTTTTTCAGCCAAGGTCCCCGACTCTTCGGCTATTATTTACGATTTGCTACACATATCTCATCTTTGGCTGCGATTCTCTCTAAATAGAAACCTAAAAATCTACATAAGCTTTAGCCTTATCCTTTGCTAACATTAAGGGTAAATATAAACTTTGTCAGATATCTAACGGTTAAACTTATGGAGCCCTCAAACTGCCAATTTTTACTATCTTTGTATGTAATTTTTCAACCTAAAGTGGCTCGTAAGTAAGTTATCTATAAGAAAAGAGTAATTTCCAAAACACAACCAATGCCACATTCATGCAACTTACCCATCCATGCTTAAGCATACCCAGATACTAGCTAGGAATAGCTTCGAGAGTAGTAAAGTGCTTTAGAACATAGATAACCAGTCGATGCAGTCATAAAAGGATTTCGCTACAAAACAGCTGGACACGACATTCTGAGCTACAAACCCATGTAACAAGGTTGAGTTAAATAGTTAGGATTGGACACTATATACGACTTATTAAGATAGGTTTATCCTTGAGACTGATACCAAGGTAAATGATATAACTAGGAGCTGCTGGAATCCATCGTTGCTCATTTTAAGGTTACCGTTCACTATATTTTCACCTCTGAGGACATCATTGATAATGATCTCTTCCTTCGTAGGGGTATAGATGAATCTGAAAGATTTTTTTCCTAGGATATAAATAATGCATTACGTTCATAAAATGTTGAAAAGACATGGTGTGAGCCACTATGGTGGGTCTTATAATTAAAAATATTTTTAAAAAATCTACCTTATTAAAATTTTGTGTTACATCAAGATAACTACCGATATTTTAATATCGTCAGATTTAGTCTAAATGTTTTTCAATCGTCAAAGTTTATTTTAAACATTTTATAAATATTTGAATTCAATTTAAAAGCCATAAAACATTATGGGATATTTATTAGGGACTAATTAAACCTTTTGTCTTCTTTTTTTGAAAAGAAGGTTTTCCTTTTCGGACCTTGGCAGCGCGTGGCGTTACTCTTGAAAAGAAACACGGTACTTGCTTTCAGCGTTGTCCTTAAAGCTAGAAAGCGTCGCTCTCTTAAGGCCTTGGCCAAGTCCTTACCCCGATCTTCATTTCGCTTTCGTCAATTTTCTGGCCTCCCTTTCACAGGTCGTCAATCATATAACTGCCTGCATTTGTAATTTTTCTTTACTTTGTTGGTATTATGTTTCTGATGTGATCGTCTTCGTGATTCCTTCTTAAATATGTGTAGTAGCATTGTGTCTGAAAAGGGGAAAAAGACAGGAGAAAATGGGTTTGATCGGAGACACCGTTGACTCAATCAAGTCCATTCAGGTGCGGCAGCTGCTCACTCAGGCCGTAAGTCTGGGTACATCCTCCTCCACTCTTCGTGTGCTTTACTCATATACTATTGTCTATCTACTATAGGAGAATGATTTATATGGGAATTACTTGGGCTTTTCGATTTGAAAAGGAAAGCCTAAGGAAGGTTAAGTTTTGGCCCTTGTTCGGGAATTGAGCTTTTATTATCTGATTGTTTGTTATTTGCTGTATGTTGAATTGCATTTTTGGGCTTCAAGGGGGTATAACTGCTTAACGTAGCAGTCACAAAAAGCCGATTAAGTTACAATTTTTGACTCCTTGTGTTTACAGTTTGGATTGATCAAAAGCTTGCCTCAAAGTTTACCAGCTCATATTATAGATGCCAATGAATGTAGATTGATCAGTTTTAAGTGGCTGAAACTATCAATTCATGGAATTTTTTGCCATTTGATGCATATTGGGAGTTACCACGCCTCAATTTCAGTATTGTTTAAAGGAGTATTAGCAAGCAATGGCTAGATAAACTAGTAATGTGACTTGTGGTTCCATCTCGGGCAAACAAAGTGCTAACAGTAGATTTTTGAGTTATTGTTGGTATACCTCCAGTTTAAGTTACCTCCTGTTGACTTTTTACTTGTTTAAATTTTAACTCATTCTAATGGGATAATGTTACATGCATTTTGCTGAAGATAATAAATCCGTAATTCTAAAGACATACAAATCTCAGTATATTTGATTGTATCATATCTGTCATAGTATCTTGTTCCCTTATTCATCTGCTCTGGATTTCAGGAATGATTGTAACTTCTGCACTAATAATATGGAAGGCATTGATGTGCATAACTGGCAGTGAGTCCCCTGTGGTGGTTGTTCTTTCTGGTAGTATGGAACCGGGATTTAAGAGGGTATGACAACCTTTTGGATCTATGCTTAATTTGGTTCTACATAATGAATTTATTTTATATTCTTTGCCTCTAACCTTGTCACATCGTATACTTTACCCAATATCTCTATTATTAATGTGATAACATTGTAATGCTGCTGCATTAGGAAATATTAAAAACATTCATCTTTTGTATGAGCGCAAAGAGTTTGGATAAATTCTTGGGCACCTTAGTATGGTAGGAATAGTTTATCTTGGTGAAGTTTGTTTGGTGCATTGTTAAGGAATCCTTATATTTTCTTGTAGTCCTCACTTATGTGAGAATCCATAGTTTCCATGCTTACTTTTCGATATATCACGCATCAAGGAACTGGTAATGCAACAAAATTGCAAGGGGACTATGTTGTTTTTGTTAATCTTGTTGAACAGATTATGCATTTTGACTTTTCCATTTTCAGGGTGATATTCTGTTTTTGCACATGAATAAAGATCCTATTCGCGCAGGAGAGATTGTTGTTTTCAATGTTGATGTAAGGACAAATTTTGTGTTTAGTTTTGTGCTTCTATTTTATTAAATTAATTTTCTGTATTTACTTGGTGGTTTTGGGTATGTCCCTTCAAGAGTTCCATACATATTTGTTCATTAATGTCTTTCATGTGATGTGTAATTTTGTTATTACCGGTCTATGTTCTCTAGATTTTGTTGAATAATTTCATCTATGGCAATTGAAGCTTCTATGCTCATACCATTATGGTAGGAGAACTAGCACTAGTCAATTGGGTGTGGGGTTTCTAGATCTGTAGTATTCTCGGTTGCCTCGGGGATATACTTATGCTTATTAGCTTGAGTGGCTGAGTAAGGTCTTTGTTTTGTTGTATCCTTTAATATGAATTCTTTGAAGTTCTTTTGTTATCTCTTTTCTCTTTTTGCTGAGACCATTGGCTGTAAGAATATGGAGTTTGAAGCATAGATGCATTGGTGGGTGATAATACGCTGTGGTTTCTGGGGGTGATCTGTTTGTGAAGCTCTTAAATTGGTTTTACTGGGAACATGTTTTGGTCCTATAGTTTTAACAACTGTTTTTTCTTTTGTACTAATCTCTTTTCACTGAGCATCAAAGAAACTTAGTGACTGTGAAACCATATTCTATTGAAAAAGAAGAATTTCTCATTTCTTTCATCTGCGATGGAAGGCATTACACTTTGTTCTAACTGATGTTGAGACCCTGGGGCAATAACATTTGATTTACCTTCACATGGGTGATAGAGTATAGGAATTTATTCTTCTCACGGATCACTTCCTTATCAATATGTCCTCACATCTAATAATTTGCTGTAAAACCTTTACTGCTTCAAGTAGATAAAGGAAGAGTGAAAATTTATTATGATGTCCTATTATTTTTTGTTTAAGTGCTACTTTGTTCTTCCTCTTACAGGAAATGGTTAAGGGTCAAAACAGGACTAGCAATTTTGGTCATTAAAGTTTTGACTCCCATAAAATTCATACCCCATGGATATGTGGGAATAATTAAATAAAGACATTGAGGGTGTCAATAAATTATTCATAGTAAACTGTTGCTGATGTTAACTTAATAGTCTATAATGGTTGCATGACTTGTATTCTGTTTGCATATTAACGATAAGTGTGGATCTTCCAGCATAAGTATGGTGTCATTCACTTTAGTTCCTCCATGGATGTTTGTTTATTTCTTGCTATCTACTTGCTTTTCTCTTGGAATGCTTTTTGTTCTAAAAGTTACTTATTGGTTGATCAGGGTCGTGAAATTCCAATAGTCCATCGTGTGATTAAGGTAATGATTTTGCTGGTTTACCTCAATTAACACACTGCTTCATTTTAAACAGAAATTTGTTTGTGTGCTTTTGTTGTTGTCCATATATGTGCATACAAACAAACATACACATATATACATAAACAAAGAGAGAGTGCCAGATCATTACTCATATCTACTAGGTTTTCCTTAGTTATATGCATTAACAGTTGATTGAAGTTTACTATATGAATTATGCTACACAAGCTTTGAATTTTGGCAGGCTAATT
Organism: Erythroxylum shatona; assembly: GCA_027568895.1. NCBI lineage: Eukaryota > Viridiplantae > Streptophyta > Magnoliopsida > Malpighiales > Erythroxylaceae > Erythroxylum > Erythroxylum shatona. Next base: position 24,985,987 of record JAOSBK010000004.1, read on the forward strand.
GAAGTAGTCTTCTTGTCATTGCTTTGGGTTGGGTCTTTAATGCATGTTTAGTGGGAGTCTTATGTATAGTTGCCCTGCAGGTCCATGAAAGACAAGATACTGGGGAAGTGGAAGTCCTAACCAAAGGTACCATTTCCTTGATTTAAAGATTGCTTCTTTCAGTTTTAGAAGCTTATGTCCTACAATATCTCTCTAAATTTTAACATTATGTACTTTGAGTGTTTTACTAGATATTGTTAAACATGCTAGTTGACCAGCCTTGCTAATGCTTTATACTTTAATATTCTTCTTCCCAGGAGATAATAATTATGGGGATGACAGGCTGCTTTATGCTCAAGGACAGCTTTGGCTTAATCGGAACCATATCATGGGCCGTGCTGTCGGGTAAAGATGTTACTTCTACTGACCATTGGTTGTTGTTTGTTGCCAGAATGTAGAGATGGTAATGTCAATCAATCTTCTGTTTTTTTTTTTTTTTTCAGGTTCTTACCATATGTTGGTTGGGTGACCATTGTTATGACTGAAAAGCCTATCATCAAGGTCTGTTTCTTTGTGAAATTATTTGTAAAGATTTGATTTAAAATGGCATTTAGGTTTGCTCATTTAATTTCTTTCTCATTCTTTCTTATTGAACATGCTGTAACCTTCTATGTTCTTTGTAGTATATTCTTATCGGTGCACTGGGATTACTTGTCATAACTTCGAAGGACTGAAAGCTTAGAGCAATCCCAAGGTTTGGCACGTTCGAACTTAAATGTTGAAGCAGTGATCCTACATTCCTTGAATCTCATAATTTGATGTCCTTTTTGTAAGCCGGAAAAAAATTAATAGTAGATGGATTTTACTTGATTAATTAAGCTCAAGAGACAATTATACATGTGTGGCATCAGAAATTTGGTTATACTCACCTTCAGGATCTTTTTGGTCCATTTCCGCTCAAAGTTTCTATTTATTCATATTGAGTGTTGGATTGCGAGAAGACAAGCATTACCAATGAAAGAAAGCAAAAGGTAAAAATCCCCCTTTGGATGGATTAAATTCAAGCTCACATTAGTAAAGGAGTTTGAAGCGCAAGTTTTCTTTATTTTGGGTCCCTAGCACTGGTTACCAAAGGTTCTTGTATCCACCATCACTTTTGATTCACCTTGTCTACTTTGTTGTCAACTGTACCAGAGATCATTTGTTTTTGTAGTGAACCTTCATGACACGAGATCTTTTTGTCAGAGTATATTTGATTGCTTTTCTTTGGGTTAATTATAAAAAATTTTAAATTTACTAAAATTTAGAATTGTAGTCTCAATTTGTCAAAATGACAATAAAATATTTAAAATTTTAATTCTTTTTAAAAAATAATCCAACGAAAGTCTTTCTGTTAATGTTGTTGATGTGATGTTTATCACATTGGTGACACAAACTTTAATTTTTATGTTAATAAATTATAATTTTTAAATAAAAATAGATTACGAAAATACTTTTTTTTCCTTTTCTTGACACTTTTTGTCAACATAGTTTTACAAAATCTGAAGTCACTCGCTCTTCCTTTCTCAGCACCATCTCAGTTAGCTTCGTGAAACTTGCAAAGATCATAGAATGTCCAGATAGTTTGTTCTATATGATGCTTGACCTATTTTTGGCTGCCGACCTGACCTGCAGCTAGCATTTTAGTCATGTGGTAAACGACATGCATGTGTTATGCACCTCGTAATAAGTGCAGACAAAGACTAGGAGGAAATTTTGTTAGTGTTGTCCACTACATTGGCTCTTGCTTTGAGTATTGAAATATGTTATGTAGAGAAATGAAAGAACCTTTCTTTAGGCAATGGAGCTTCAAGAAGGCAAATGAACTGCTCGTGATGGGTAAACAGAAGGTTTATGAGTGGACCACGGCCGTTTGGAAACCGACGCTTTGTCAGCGGTGGGCGTGATATTGGGGTTAAAGAAATGCCAAAAGAGGTACCGTTAGAAATGCAGTCGATTAATTCCATCACTTGAACCGATAGCAACGACCTGCTATGACCATCATGGTCGATTGCTCTGTCGTGACTGAAAAATAATTAGATGGTACATATGTTGGAGATAGGAATGCATAGATTGTCAATTCTACTTTCTGCTTAAATAAATCCACCCCAAGGACTGTTCATGCAATCCGTAAATACTACATATGTTCTTGGGTCTTCATGAAGCATTTTGAGATGTGTTGAACAGTTGCAGCACTCATTATGCTATTTGTTTTATATGATAATCTAGTGCTGGGAAAGGGGGAAGAAAAGTTGATTTCAAGTTTTACAAAATTATGGCTGCAAGAAGTGTCGAGGATAGAAAAAGAGAAAATAACTTATTTTCATAATTTTATTTTATTTTAAAATTATGATTTGTTGACGTAAAAATTAAAATTCATACGTCAATCAAGTGGCAAAGATGTTAGATGATAATATATCATAACATATCAAAAACATTAACAAGAAGACTATCGATAAGCTATTTTTGTGAAAAATTAAAAATTAAAATATTTTATTATCATTTTATAAAGTTTGGACTATAATTATAAAATTTAGTAAAATTTAAGATTTTTTTATAATTAACCCTTATTTTAGGTATAGTGTTAATTCTTAAGTGAAGTAAGGAGCTTCCATTTCTTGGAAATTTCTTTTTTAGAATCTATCAATTCCTTGGAATTAAATGCAACAACCAACATGAGAAGCGGATATCAAGAAAATATGATATGGAGTTTAACATGATCGTCTTCCTTCTCTACCTCATCTTTTGCTAAAATCTTCTTCCCTTATTTTGATGATCAATTTCCATTTCTGATAACCTAAATTTGTTTGGATTTTCTACACTAACTGTCGGGACAATTGAGTTTAAGATCCATTACGGAATTAGTTATTTATTATAATACTTGGTTTTTATTTCTTGATTTTGTTTATGTACATTTAGAAAGAAATAATACCCTCATTTTATATTATTAGTTAAATATTTCAAACGCAGACTTTCATCAATTATTTTGGATTCTCTAATACATTTTTTCTTTCTTGTTTTATTTTACTACCCTGCTTCTCTTAACTATTTTAGCTATTGTAAATTAGAACTAATAAGTAAAGATGTTACATTGGTGAATAAAAAGAACAAAATTTGCGTATGCAAAGTTTCCAAACATGCTTTACCTCATTTTAATTAAAAAACTAGCAAAACATTATTTAGTTGTTTTATTATTATTTGTATATTATATATAGTATATAGAGAATTTTTGTTGAGCATATGGAGTTACTTATTGGAAAATGTCAATATGGTCACTTGGTAGGTGATATATTTTATCAAGTAAAAGTTGTGACTTTGTTTTTCATTCCACTAATATAACATATGACTTCCATAGAGCATAAGTCCGAACATACCAGAGGATATTCGAGAACATACTCTATGAAAATGGTAGATTAGGACAATCAAACTAACTCATTAAAGGCATAAGCATTCTAAATATTCATTTCTTCTCATTTCATTTACAAACATAAAAGTCACATGTGACATTACAATTCAGAACCCACATATATATTACACAACATTTTTTTGAGTTCAATCTCAGTACCAAATATATAACATAAAATGAGATGCTAATACACAAGACTCTAACTAGACTCCTCAGATTTAGATGATCAGACCTTTGAGCTATTCTCCTCCCCAGAATGCAAGTACTAAACTTCTACTATATCACCTTAGTAGCTAGAACTCCCTTAAACTTGAAAAATAATGTTGCAATTTGGATGAGTTTGCGAACTCAGTGAGTGAACCATAATTGATGTATTTACTTTAGATAGATAAAAAAAAACAATTATATCAAAGTTTATCATACTTCCCTAAGCATATCATGCAAGCTAGCGTTGCATATCACAACACATCTTCCATTAACTTCAACTGTAATTCACTATTTCAAAACAATTCAATAATTCACTTCAATTTAATCGTTTGATAAATGTAGGGATTTATATGCAAAAGCACATGTGTTTCCATTCTCATTTTGTTTTGTTGTGACCAAGTGCCTATTAACCCAATTTATTGTCCTGTATCTGTATCTGTATCTGTATCTGTTGTGGATACCGAGATCATTTCTGGCTCATATCCATTGTTGATACTGAATTTATGTTATCTGAGCTTGAGGCTCTTGTTCATAATCTTGAGCTTAAAGCTCTTTTTTGCACATTTGTCACTCTAGTCATAACTCCTTTATCTGATCATGCATTTCAATGTAATGAGATGCATCATTCCATATGTTATATTTTCATTTCATTTCATTTATGTGTACTCATGCCACATATATTAAACTCCTCAGATCTAATTCTGGAATTTATCAATCAATTGCACACATGTTCCATATTAAACTTAAAATTCGTACAGAAGCACATATAATTGAGTTTACATATCTAAGTTAACTCACAATACGCTCCAGAAAAGCTATTGCCTTGATGTTTTGATAATGTCTGGATGTTGATGATCATGTTGCACGTCTATTGTCATGCAATACACAAATAGTTCACAAATCACTAATTTGTTTAATCATATGAATATACAATCATGCACATGTATATATGTCATGTTTCAATGCATTCTCAATTGACTTTCTTGAAATGTATTCTTATACAAATATCTTGACCATTCAAACATTATAGCTTGCATACAACTAGTTTGCAATTAGGTTTATCCCTTAAGTAAGCTTGATTTACTCCAAATTCATTAATCATACATTCACTAGACTTTTCTAGCAATATATATTCATACAATTACGTAATGCTCAATCATAATTACCTCAAGTTCTTCAATGATTATTCATTCATGCCTAATACACATCACTCATATCCTTAAGATCATGTTTGCATTCATAAGAACATCTTTATGCTTTATCACATTGTAATTTCCAGACTTGGATACACTGACATCAAAACAGTACATTATTTAAGTTATGACATCAATTAACAACCTAAACTTATCAAGCTCTTAACCAAAGCAACAATCTAGGTTCATTCCAAGCCTTAATCAGGCCCAAATACACCAATTTAGAGTGACTTTTCCTCAGCTAGTTCAACATGTCCAAAAGGTTGAAATTAACATTCCAAAACTAAGCCCACGATCATGGGGAACCATGCTACGATTGTGATAGAGGCTCGTGCAACACGCCACGATCGTGGGGACTAAATTACGATTATAACAGAAAGCAAGTAAACAAGCCACGATCATGCATGGGGGGCTTCGATCGTGCACTGTCTTTCTTCCCTCAATTCTGCACGAATTTCACATACTTAGAGACATCACTACCACTTGAAATTTTCCAAAATTCATGTCCCTTAAAGCTACTTCATTTAATGCAAGTCTACCTTCCATATTGGTTACATTAAATCTCACAAAAAATCTGCTCATTTGTTTCATTACCATTCACTTTATACCATCATACATGTAGTCTTAACTTTTCCGAATTTGAAAGCACTTCAATAACACCTATCTTTAACATGAATTCATCATCAATTATACTTCAAATCCCAATTTAAATCGTCCAGATAACAACTCATAAACTACTATTGTCATGCATCCAAAAACAGAACATAAGGTACCCTTTTCATTCATCATTTTCCAGCACAATTTAAACACCAATACCACATTCAATCTATCCCTAATCAGTCATCATAATTTCTACTAACACATGCCACAATAGATCAGTACTTCACTTACTTGTTCAGATTAAATGCCACCTTAATGTATCAAGCCTACTTTGCCTTACATACATGCAAGATCATCTGAGGAACAATGTGGGAGTAGGATGAGTTTCAACAGAGACAAGAAGAAGATAGTAGAATATAACTATCTTTCTAAAGAAATTGACAAAGGTTTTAAGGTGGTAATGGACAAAATTTAGAGTAGAAACTCAAGATGTGAGGGAGGAGTGAGTATCTGCTATGAGAGGGAGAAGAAGGAGAAAGTTACAGTAGGATACAATGAAGATGATTATGGAAGTGTCTATGTCGTATGGTGTAGGTCTAAGATTAGTTTAAAGACACTGGTCACATGTCTAAGCTAGCTACATATCCACACTTTAGGTTGCCAAATGTCACTTAGTTCTATCATTTGTCACTCAATTCTCTAAGCTATTTGTCACTCTAGTCTACTGCCATATGTTACTCATCTTATAGGCTTAGTCATCCTAAATTTTCACATGTCATCTTGTCTTACCACTTGAAATTTTTCCTAGTTTAAATGTACATTTTAATTCATCAATCTTCCAATTATGGCAAATAAACCCCAAATTCCTAATTGTAATCCATCAATTCCTTTTATTTGTAAATCATAATACAAGACATTATAAATTCACAATCATATCATAATCATTTTGAAACTTTCATACTCCGGAACATGTCAATTGAGCATAATTTTTTCTAAATCAAAATTCTTGTGTATATGCTCATATGATGTATGTGAATGAAATCATAAAATCATATCCTAATTACACCAAATTCATTCTACTATAATGTAATTCATATGACTAAGTAATCTAACACTCTAACTCTTTGTAGTTTTGGAAACCGACTATTACAATTCTCCCCTCCTTAAAAAATTTCATCCTCGAAATTCTTACCTAATTGATTAAATAGATGGTGGGTATTGTTTCCTCATGTTCTCTTCAGACTCCCACGTAGCTTCCTCTCTTAAATAATTCTTCCAAAGGACTTTAACCAAAGGAATTACTCAGTTTCTTAATTGCTTAGTCTGATATCTAACTATTTTAACCGGTTCCTCTACATAACTCAAATTAGTTGTAATCTTAACGTCCTATACCAGTAATATATGTGTTGGATTTGATCGATATCTCCTGAGTATACTAACATGAAATATATTATGAATCTGAGACAATTCTGGTGGTAATGCTAATTTGTAAGCCAATGGTCTAACTCTCTCAGTAATCTGATAAGGACTGATATATCTAGAGCTTAACTTTCCTTTTTTACTAAACCTTAGCACTCCTCACTAGGGCAACACTCTCAAAAATACCTTGTCTCCTACTTGGTTCTTCATATCTCTCCGATACTGATCTACATAACCCTTTTGCCTATCTTGAGTTGCCTTAATTCTACTAAGGATCAATTTTACCTTATCAACGGTATCTTGAATCAACTATAGGCCTTCAACAATCCTTAGGCCTTCTTCATCCTAGTACAAAGGTGCTCAAAACCTTTTTCCATATAATGCCTCAATAGAGCCATACCAATATTACTATGATAATGATTATTGTATGAAAATTCAAAAAGAGCTACATACGCATCCCATGCTCCTTGAAACTCCAAAACACAAGCTTTAAGAATACCCTCAACAGTCTGAATAGTCTTTTCACTCTATTCGTCTTTCTGAGGATGAAATGCTATACTAAAATTAACTTTGTACCCAATGCTATCTGTAGGTTGCCCCAAAATCTAAAAGTAAATTTGGGATATCGATCTGATACAATAGACACTAGGACCCCATACAACCTCACTATCTCATTTATATATCTCCAAGTTAACTGATCTAAAGCGTTATTCTCTCTATTAGGTAAGAAATGAGTTGTATTTGTTAATCTTTCAACAATGACTCATGCTACCTCAGAGTTCTCGGCAAAGCCTTAATAAAATCCATTGTAAGCCTCTCTCATTTCCACTCTGGAATAAGTAATGACTACAATTTCCTAACTGGGGCCTGATGCTCTGCCTTAACTTGTTAGCATGTCAAACACCTGGTAACATACTCTTCCACGTGCTTCTTCATCCCTGGCCACCAAAACTATTGTTTCAGAGTATTGCACATATTGGTAGTACCAGGATGCATAGTATAGGCTACTATGTATGCTTACTCTAAAATTTCCTTTCTCAATCCATGAACATCTGGTACATATAATCTCTAATTCAACCATAATATATTATTTCTCAACTCAAACTTAGAACTCAGATTCTGTTTTAGCTTCTCTACAATCTTCACTACTTATGAGTCTTTGTTTTGAGCTATTATGATCCTTTCATGTAATACAAGTCTAAGCTTCAACGTAGCTAATAATGCTTTATTATGTCCCAAACTTAGCTCAACGTTTAGTGCTCTCAGTTGAACTAGATTTGGTAACCTCGATGCTTGAATTTGTGCAACACTGCTATTAGATTACCTTCTTAATGCATCTGCTATAATATTAGCCTTACCTAGATGATATTCTATTGTGTAATCATAATGTTTAAGCAACTCAATCCACTTCCTTTGTCTCATATTAAGTTTCTTTTGACTCAACAGATATCTCAAACTTTAATGATCAGTAAAACTCTAAAATGTTTTGCCATATAAATAGTGCCTCAAAATTTTCAAAGCAAACACTACCACAACAAACTTTAAATCATAAACTAGATAATTGAACACATGAGGCTTTAACTGTCTCGAAGTATAAGCAATCACTCTACCATAATACATCAAAACACACCTTAACCCTTGATGTGAAGCATCACAATATACAACATGTCCTCCAGATCTATATGGAATAGCCACCACCAGTGTTATAGTTAATTGATGTTTTAATTCATCAAAGCTCCTTTGACATTCATCAATCCATCGAAATGGTGCGTTCTCCCTTCGAAGTTTTGTCAAATGGGTTGAGATCAATGAGAACCCCTCAACAAACCTCCTGTAATAACCTGCTAGCCTAAGAAAACTATGAATCTCTTACACATATCTAGGTGTTTCCTATTTTATAACAGCCTTAACTTTCTTTAGGTCTACCTGTATACCCTGTCTAGACACTATATTAACAAAGAACATCATCTGATCAAGCCAAAATTCACACTTACTAAACTTGGCATACAATTGTTTCTCTTTTATTATCTGTAAAATTAACCTCAAATGCTCAAAATGTTCCTCTCTACTCCTTGAATACACCAAGATATCATCTATGAATACAATGACAAAGTAATCTAAGTAAGGTCGGAATACTTTATTCATCAAGGCCATAAAGGCAACTAGAGCATTCGTCAATCCAAAATGCATCACCAAAAACTCGAAGTGTCCATATCTAGTTCTGAATGCACTCTTTGGTACATCAGCTTCTACTATTTTCAATTTATAATACCCTGACCTCAAATCCAGTTTAGTAAACACCTGAGCTCATTGTAACTGATCAAGTAAATCATATATTCTCAATAAGGGATATTTATTCTTTACTGTCACCCAATTCAACTGTCTATAGTCAATGCACAATCTCAAAGTCCCACCCTTCTTCTTTGCAGACAAAATTGGAGCTCCCCAAGGTGACACAATGGGTCTGCGAAACCTTTATCTAACAACTCCTGTAATTGAGTCTTAAATTCTTTAAGTTCTGCAGGTGTCATCCTATAAGGAGAAATATATATGGGAGCAGTACCTGAGACAAGGTCAATGGTGAACTTTATTTCCCTATTTAGTGGTAATCCTGATAATTTAGTGGGAAAAACATCTAGAAAATTCCTAACAATAGGAATATCTTGTAATGTCTACTCAACTTGGGTATCAGTCATATAGGCTAAATAGGCATCACATCCACTTCAAATCAGTCTAAATGCGCTCATTGATGAAATCAATCTGGCTGGCACTGCTTGACTAACACCTCAAAATATCACCCTTGGTTAAGTAGGAGATTCAAGAATAACTTCCTTAATGTAACAATCCATTACAGCCCTATGAATAGTAAGTCAATCCATACCTAAAATAAGGTCTATCTTTTTCAACTGTAGTACTATCAAATTGGCTTTCAATTCAACCTGGTCAACCTTAATAATACACCTTCAATATACTTCTCCAATCACTGTAGTACTGCCTATTAGAGTTCTCACCTCTAAGCCAAATTTCAATATCTCTCTCTCACAATGAAATTTAGATGCCAAATGTGGGGTAATCAATGAATGTGTAGATCCGAGATCTAACAATGCAAATGCCTCAAAATTAAACACATGTAACACACCTGTAATAACATCTGGGGAATTATGTGCCTTCTGTCTCATAATAGCAAAGATCCTAGCCTAGGACTATGTTTGGTTACTCGTTACCTTAGTCTTAACACTAGGACATGCTGAATTAGCTTTACCCCTACCTCTACCTCTTTGTCTTGCTACACTGGTTCTGCTCTGTTGGAGAGTCATCTCCATTACTGATCCTCCTCTCACTAGAGACTATGCTCCTAAAGTTACTGGACAGTCTTTAATCTGATGCTCCAAGGAGCCACAATGCAAACAAGCTCCCAATACCTTTGAACATACTCCACCATGTATTTTTCCACATTATTTACAATTGGGAAGCTGTTGCATTTGTCCACCATAAGTTTGTCCTCCAGATGCCTGACCTCTACCACCACTAGAATGAATAGAACTGCCTCTAGGTCTAAACCCTGATTGCCTCAATCTCGATCGTGATCACGATGATCTATTCTAGCATTTACTAAATTTCCTTCCATAGTCAGCTTGAAACTCACCATGGCTTTTAATCCTAAACTCCTGCCTATACTCTCCTTGTTCATCCTTCAGTAACTACTCAATCTGAATCGAAGCAACTCACACCTTAGTAAAACTATTTAGATTTGTAATAGCCAACCTTGTCTTGATCTCCATATTCAATCCATCCTTACACCTCCTACATTTATCTTCCTCAATCAGGATCAGAGCAGTAACATACCCTAATAGTTTATTGAACCGTACCTCATACTCAGCTATAGTGTGATTTTCTAATTTTAGATTAAGGAATTCCTTCATCTTCTTGTCCAAATAGATCTTTGGCGTGTAATTATACTTAAAGTCCTTTAGGAAGTCCCCCCATGTCAGTCTGCAAGGTCGGGCGAAACTACTTGAAACTATCTTTCACCACTGATAAGCTGGACCTTAAGTAAAGAGACTGCATAGTCGAACCTCTCATCAGGCTCGTAATCTATTTGATCAAATACTCGCTCTATTCTCTCTAGCCAATCCTCTACCTCAGCAGGGTTTGTACTTCCATAGATGTCTACAACCCCCTCTTAAGAACTCTATGAGGCATTTGCTCAGGCTGGGGTATAGGAGACTCTCTATTGGCTCCAATTGACTCAAGATCAGCTGATTTTGTGACATGGTTTCCTATAACAGATGACCTATAACAAACAATAGTAATGATCACTATATGAGTCTCTTTCTATATCCATGTTGAAATGCTTATATGTCCTTACGGATGTCAAACCATGCTCTAACACCAAAACTGTAATATACCACTCCCATAGAGCCTAAGCCTAAACATACCAGATGATATTCGAGAACATACTCTATGAAAATGGTACATTAGGACAATCAAACTAACTCATTAAAGGCATCAAACATATCATAAGCATTCTAAATGTTCATTTCTTCCCATTTCATTCACCAACATAAAAAGTCACATATGCCATTACAATTCAAAATCCATAAATACATTACACAATATTTTTGTAGTTCAATCTCAGTACCAAATATATAACATGAAATGTGATGCTAATACATAAGACACTAACTAGACTCCTCAGATTTAGCTAATCAGACCTTTGAACTATTCTCGTCCCCAAAATGCAAGTACTAGATTTCTATTATGTCACCTTTGTAGCTAAAATTCCTTTGAACCTGAAAAATAACGTTACAAATTTGATGAGTTTGTGAACTCAACGAGTAAACTATTATCGATGTACTCACTCAAGTTAGATCACAAAAACAAGTATATCAAAGTTTATCATACTTCCACCAACATATCATTTAAGCTAGCATTGCATAGCACATCACATCCTCCATTAACTTCAACTGTAATTCACTATTTCAAAATAATTCAATAATTCATTTCAATTCAATCATTTGATACATGTAGGGATGTGTATGCAAATGCACATGTGTTTCCATTCCTATTTTGTTTTGTTATGATCAAGTGCCTATCAACCCAATTTACTGTCCTGTATGCCTATATCTATTATGAATGCTGAGTCTATGTTATTTGAGACTGAGGCACTTTTTTATAATCCTGAGCTCAAAGCTCTTTTATGGACATCGGTCACTCTGGTCGTAACTCCCTTATTTGATCATGCATTTAAATGTGATGAGATGCATCCTTTTATATGCTATGTTTTCATTTCCTTTCATCTCTGTGTACTCATGCCATATATATCAAACTCCTTAGATCTAAGTCTGACATTTATCAATCAGTTGTACACACATTCCAT
>JAOSBK010000004.1:25048942-25061292 GCA_027568895.1 Erythroxylum shatona
AAGGGGGGGGGCGGGGGGACGGGGGATCACCTGGCTCGATGGGGTCCTCGTCCATTGCACCTCCCCCCAAATCCATTGGGAGGGCTAAAGAGAACGAGGGATCTGAGAGGACAATGTCTGCATAGGAGGGGATGGATAAAGCCACATGGGCTGGGCTAGGTGTGGGGCTGTCATTGGCCATGGAGGAGGGCTGTGGGATGACTTGGGCTGGGCTAGGGGTGGGTTGGGCTTGTCCAAGGGAAGGAGGCTGAGGGTTAACATGGTCTGGGCTGGGAGGGTTCGAGCTTAGGCAGGATAAGGGGCCTAGGGGGAACACGGTTGGGTCGAGGGAAAACAGAGGGCGTGGAGGCCCGTGCTTGGCCCACGGTCAGGGCCTGTTGGATTTGGAACAACATCGTGGGCGGGGGAGATGCGTTATTCCTTTGCAACTGAAGTCGTGATCCTCTTTGTTTGCGTTGATCTCGACTGGACGAGATAGTTGGGGCTTTGCCCTTGCTGTGGTTCAGATTCGACTGGCCTAGGGAGAAGAGACGTGGGGGATCTTCGACTGTTGGAGAACTAGTCGTTGGAGGAGCGGACGTTGGGGAAGCAGAGAGGGCGGAGAATCGCGATCCACGCGATTTCGACGGTGGAGCATGGGAGGAAACGGTGGGGTGTGGTTACAGGGACGAAGGAGAGGTTCGGCGGTCGTGATGTTGCACTTGCATCCACGGGCCGAAGGCGGTTTGCGGTGATGGGTCAGAGGGGAGGACCGGGGGTGGAGTGCCAGAGGACGACTGAGGCGGGACATCGGAGGGTTCCTCCGATTCAGGGGCGGTCATCGGGCGGGAAGGACAAACCGACGAGTTGTGGCCTACACGGCCACAATTGAAGCAAATTTGCGGCAGTCCTTCATAAGCAACATGGATAAGCTCGCCATCTAGTTCCACAACCGAGCGCAGGGGGGAGCTGATATCCACGTTGATGGCGACGCGAGCAAAACGCCCCCGGTAAGCTTGCTGCGTATTGTGATCAATCTTAACTGTTTTTCCCACTAGGTTACCGAGAGCCGCGAGGATGGAGGGATGGTACCGCAAGATGGGGAGTTCTGGAAACCTCACCCATGCAATGACGTGGGTGATCTTACCTGACGAAGGTCAGAAGTCAGGTGTCCACGGTTGAACCGAAAGGACGTGCCCTGCGATGATCCAAGGGCCCTGGGTTAAGGTATGGATATAGTCCTCCTCTTCTCGAAAGTTAATGAGGTAGAATTCATTTTCTAGATCAACGATTTTCAGGGGCCCTTTAGGATGCCACATAGTTTGTAGTCGCTCCCGAAGCAAATTAAAACCTAATTTCCTACCCAGAAGCTTGATCACTATTGCTTGTGCCCAGACCTTGTCCAATTTGCCATTAAAATTGGTGGATAATTCGACGCTTAAGCCATGGCCACCTTGTACAATGGCGATGTCACCATCTTGTAGTTCAATGGGGTCTTCCTCTGGCCAGGCTAATTCGACGCGTTCAGTTGTAGGTCGTGTAGGGCCGGTGACTGCCGCGCTGTAGCTCATTGGTGGAAGTTGCCCTGGCAGTTCTATAGGAGGGGGATCTTCCTCACGTTCCCTCGTTCGGATTTTTTTAGCAGTAGGAAGGTTGGAAGCAGATGAGTTATTCATGTAGTACTGCAGAGCCTGGGTTGTGGGGATGAATATTGTAAAGATGAACAGTAGATAGCTTTAATGAATAGTAGAGAACTTTTGTATTTAATTTGCTTTAGTTTTTCATTGCTTTTCTTGTACGACATCCCAAATTTTCATTGCAACTAAGATGGGTGACCGCCGACATTACTAACTAACCAATTTTTGTAAGAGATGGTGTTTCAGTAAGTGCCAACAGGCATTTTAACACAAGGCCGTCATACTCTTTCTCTCCCGTGAAAAGAAGCAACCACTTATAACGGAATGATACATAATCATTTTTATGATAAGCAGGTGTCACATGCATGAAGTTTTATTTGACGTCTCCTTAGCTATGTAATGGTTATTTAACATACAAATTACCAATAACTAAAAATATTTAACAAAAAAGATTGATGCTAAAAATTTATCAAATCAATAGGTAAGCACAAAAATTATTTGATAATTTTTAGATATTCATAGTTAAAATAAAAATTAAATTATATGAGATTAATGTATTTAACTCCATCTTTTTTTTAATACTAAACTATTATAAGATAGTGTTCATTTATGAGATAAAATCAACCTATTTGTCTTTTGTATAGTTAACTTTTATCAACCATAAGAGCAACAACACTAAATAAAATTTGTTGTAAAATTTTAAAAGATTCAGTAATACGCAACCTTACCCTTAACTAGTAGGAACGATAACGAACCAATTTGTGATTATTTTTATATAACAATTTTTTAAATTAAAAATATAAAACGACATTTTTTAATTAAATTTACTCAGAAGAATTGACACCCAATTAGAAATAGACTTAATTGTTACCTATATTAACTAATAGAAATACTATTTTTAAATATATAATTAACTTTATAAGTCCAAATTGCAATTATAACTTCACATTTCTGTTTAATTCTCTTCGGTCTTCGCTGTATCCTTAAAAAAAAGTATGAAAACATTCAATTACATATGAATAAACTTAAAAGATCCGTAAAATAGAAACAGTAATTTTCGTTAAGTTTTAACAACGTGAGGTGGTGACAATTAAACGTAACATAAAGAAAAAAGTAAATGGTAAAAATCATGAAATCACATTGTCAGATTTTTTTCAAATAATCACATCTCACTTTTAACATCACAGAAAATCTGAAAGCAGGCTGACAAGACCATTGACTGAGGACCCACTAAACCAGACCACACTCCCTCAACAGTCCCAAGTACTGTCTCCGCTTGTAACCCACAAAGAAGCCGCAGTTGCAAGTTGCAAATTGCAATGCAAGAGGCTATTTGTGTTTGTACAACCCTACTCTGGTACTCTACTAATCTATGTCTTGTCTACCACTCTTACCTTACATGTTTTTGATACGCATCTACTCAGGCGGTAGTCACTCACTGCTATTGCTTCAACTTCTTGCGTTGTTTTTATATTTTCACCATCCAATTAACTAATATCGCATTCACCCAGCTCTCTTCCATCCATTTTCTGTTTCTCTCTTTTTTTTTAATAACGATTTCTTCTTTTTGAATGAATCCACAAGGTGAGCTCGAGTTTGTTGTTAAATCTTTAAATATTTCTTTATCCTGAACTGGGAATTTGTTTACTTCAGTTCTTTGTTTCTTTTTCTCTGTAATCTGTTTATGGAGTTCTTTCGCCTTTTCCTTGATTCACCTTGTAAGCTTTGAATCATAACTTTAAAGTGCCACTGTTTCATTGATGTCGAATTTCACTGCTTTCCTTTTATCGTTTCTGAATTATGGAGAAGCACCTCAATCGGTGAACGTTTCTCTTGAGAGGTGGGTTTATTCTTCATGTCATTGTGGTTCCATTCAAGATTTATATATCGGGAAGATGAGTTTTTAGTCTCTGAGGATGGCGATGTTCACACAAAGAAAATGGTAAAAAATAAAAGCACAGGAATGGAACATTGCTTTCAAACCAAATATACAGGAAACTGAAAGCTCACGCCGCAAATGTTGGAAGCCACTGATTAAAATCCCTTTTAAGCAATATCTTAGGGGTTAGCTGGCCTTTCATATGTTTGTCTTCGGTCTTTTAGTCTTTATTTGATTATTCATTGAAGCTGGATATCTTGTATTTTTAGACCTGGGTTATTCCCCCTGCATTTTTATCTTTCCTGTCTTTTGAATCGTTCCTTTTTTCACTTGGTACATTTTTTTTTTCTTTTTTTGTTATTATAGTCCGCACCAGCGAGGTAGGTTTCGATGACTAAAACATGTCATAGAATTTAATTCGGTTTATTGTTCTTTTGGATGCAAGACAAGCTTAAGAATGGATACTTCCAACCAGAGTGAGCACATCATGTAATGTCTGTAAATATGTCTCGGCAATCACACCTTCCTCCTCGCAGCCCGTTTCGAAAGAAACTTATATCTATCAGAACTCAAGATTCCCACTCACAACACACCAAGACTCTGTCCCAGGGTTCCATCCTGGAGGAAAATCCAGCTTGGATCTATGACTTGCTAGATGATAAAAACACGAATTCTTATGAGATTTTTCACCGTCGGTCAGCCAGTGATTCAGTTACCCTGTTGAACACTTCAGTTTATCCACCAAGTTCCCACGGTAATGAAGAACACACCAAGACTCTGCCCCGGGCTTCCATCCTGGAGGAAAATCCAGCTTGGCTCGATGACTTGTTAGATGATGAAAATACGAATTCTTATGAGACTTTTCACCGTCGGTCAGCCAGTGATTCTGTTACCCTGTTGAACACTTCAGTTTATCCATCAAGTTCCCACAATAATGAAGATAATATAGTTGAGAACGAGACTTGTCATAGGTTGGAATCCACTTACGTTTATGGTCCTAACTCCCCGAGGCAAAGGAGCAACATAAACTTTTCAGAGAATGCAATAAGTTCAGCATTGTCCGATTTTGTGCTTAAGAATCATCTTCAATGTATAGACGATAGCCTTTCCATTTCTGCGATCCGAAGCTCGGGCTTAAAAGGGGATGCAGGTAGTTCTAATGGTGAGCTCAGTGCTGAGATAAATACTACTAAGAGGTTAGAGCCTGAACCTAGTGTTTTTTTCATGAACTTGTGTTAACTTTTGGCTCTAAGCGATTGGCGACTTTATGTGACTTAAATTTTCTTCTTACGCTCAGGCCTTCAACTTATAACTGCATCCATGTAGTTTCTTATGCAAATGATGTTTTGTTTTTTTTACTAGTTTAAGGTAAAAGTATCTGTTGTATATTATATGAATTTTACCTGGGGTGTTGCTGCTGTAGTATAGTTAAAAATAATTTGAGCACAATATTAAATTTTGCTTCATGTGGAGTTTGGTTTTAGATGCGAATTTACTGATCTAGAGCAACGCGACCCCAGTTTTGTTTTCCCTCAAGCAAAAAGGTCTACTTATTTTTCATGCAAATTTTCTGCATTGCTTGGATTTCTTGTTATTTATGATTATCTTGGCATCATATTTGTATTACTAAAAAGTGTGCTTGGATACATGTTTTTCTATAACTAAGATCAAATAGGTAACAGAATACAATTAAAAGACAGCAATTTTTCTTAACTAATGTATTCTGGCCACCAAGAAGCAGACAGACATGTCGTGACCAATAAGAGTGCTGCATACTAATGAAAACCATTACATTCGGCAATTACTTGTTTTGTATTATTTTTTCACGAAAAAATAGGTCTCTGCTTCCATATCTAGGATGTATATCGAGAAGACTGATCTTGAGGGACTCAATGCAGGTACCCTGTGCAGCGCTCAAGAGTTCGCAAACTCAAATATATTTCTGAACTTGAGAGAACTGTAGATTTTCTCATGGTAATTTTTTTCAGATTGCATCAGTTTCTACCAACAACTTTATTGTCCGTGTGGAGTCTATCTATCTTGGGTTAGCAATATAGGACCTTTTATTCTCTTTTACATGGTCATTTAATTTAGGTTCTGAATATTCTGTGCTAGACTAGAGATGCTGTATTTAGTTTTTACCATGAATTCAGTGAACTTGAGATTGAATATTTGAATGCTTATCACCTTCTTCACTTATGGCTTTGACTAATATTTAAACTCTTGATAATGGATATAATGGTTTGTTGTATTTAACTTCAGGAGTGATGATGTTGCAGATATGCATACTTCCTATATGTCACTAAAGTTGTTGATGTTCTTTTTTTATTGAGTTGAAAGCTTTCTCATTTCAAAATAAAATCATTTTGTTCTTGGTCACATGATGCAGAATTTAGAATCAGAACTGGCAGCAGATATTGCTTCTCTTCTTCAGCAACGTCTTGCTTTGTCAATTGAAAATAGTAGATTAAAGCAGCAGCTAGCCAGATTGCATCAGAAAAAGCTGATTATGGAGAGTAAGATTTTTTTACTTTTGTTGAAATTTCTCCAAACAGGTTTTCAGTAATCTTAGCGTGGTTTCTAGAAATTGAGATTTGTGGTGCTTGATCAGAATCAGAGTTCCTCTTATATTTTCATCAGTCACCTAGTAACAACTTTTTTTTTTTTTTCTGGCAATAAACAGTTTGCCGAAGTATGCAAGGTGAGTATAGTTTTACCTTGGGATTTCTGTTCAAACATATAGATAGAGTAAATGTCTGAAATACGGACAAAACAACAGGTTCAAGCTTCGACTAGCTTTAGGGAAAAGTGGGAGTTTGAATTGTTACAAACTAACAATCCTTATAAGTTGTTATTTGTGCCTTTTCTTTTCTAGTGGAGAATGCTCTTCATGTTTTTTGATCTGGATGAAAAATGCTTTACCATAGTGATATATCATTATATAGATTATAGTTTGACCATCAATTTTGACGAAAATCTTGCCTGTATGCATTGATAATATGCTGCTTAATTTTAATGGTCAAGAACACTCAAAATACGAGTCTTTTAATTTCTATTCTGCCTTGAATGAATGCTGCACTCTTCAGGTCAATTTACTTAATAAGAGAGGATTTTAATTTTCAAACTTAAATCTGCCTGTTGGCTTGGCACTAGAATGTAGGGGGATATACAGATAATGAATTTGGTGGACGCAGCTTACGGAAAATAATTTGAGGTTAATTGGCACAATACTAACACTTTTCTTCGAGAAGTAAAGCCTAGGGTGTCCTATTTTTAGTTTAAGTATGTGGTTTACTTTAGCATGAATTTGTTTTATATTAACGGCTCCTCCTTAATGCCTGAACTGGAGTTGAAGCACCTGCATGCTAGGGTTGAAAACTAAAACCCTGGAAACGAAACAGAATATGCTTTGTTTCGTCTTGCATATGATATGGGAAATAACAGTTTTTTGACATGGGTATTTTTTTCCACTGAATCTAGTGTTTAACCGAAAGATGTGAAGTTTCTCCTTAAATCTCTCATCCACTGAAATAGTCATGTATTTGCTTCAGGTCAATACAAGTCTCTAAATAGAGAAGCTGAAAGATTGAAAGCTGGATTAGTGAATCTGCCAAGTGGCAAGGTCAGAACAAATTTTGGACATCTGGAGACCGATGGATCAAAAGCCAGATGCCAGATGTTAGACATGGCAAAGCTGAATCTCAAATGACACCCCAAGATTCTGGAGTCTTATCTATGGATTTTGACAGCTGCCGCTGTACATGCTCTTTGATTATCACCATTTTTAGCCTACGCGTCTCCTCTTTATCTGCAATCCCAGTAAAATATCAGGAGCCCACGTGGAAGTATGTTATTCCTCTAAAGTTTACAGCATTGAAAGCTGCAAACAATTCCTCTTTTCTCTTCCTTCCCCATTTTTCCCCCTTAACCTCCTTATTTCTTTTTCCCCTTAAAGAATTGAGAAATTATCTGATTATTAATGTTAACGGATAAAGAAGACACTGAATAACTAATTTATCATATAGACATATATTTTAATATACTTATTGAATAATTGCGTTCTTTCTGTTTTTACTCGTCGGATTCAATAGTTACCGAAGTTTGACCAGGGCTATCCAGGTATCTGTATTTTTTAAAGATTGTATTTATTAAATATTTTAAAAATTAAAAACAAAGGTTTCTTTTGATTGATTAGTTCTAAATTACTCGAGACCCATAAGTGCAAAAATCTCAACTCAACAAATCCTTAACCCTAACACTTTTCTTCCAACAGTTATTCGATTTCATTCACCCACTAACGATTTCTTTTAACCCTACTTAATCTCTTGTTACAGTTTGCTTAGAGGAGTTCTGAGTATTATGGTTTGAATAGTCATTTAGTTTTTGTTGTTCTTGTCCTTGAATAAAGTATAACATAAGTGTTTATGGGGTCTCCAAATCTTGTCTGCAGTGACGAAGATAGTGGAGGATGGTGGGCAATCCCCCCTATTGTCTCTCATATTTCATAGCAAAAAATTCAAACAAAGTGGCCCCTCTTGTTCTGTTTTAGTCAGTATGTTTAATGAATATCCTTACTTCTTGTTGGTGTTTAACTAGTCTAAGAATTTAGATAAGTTAGTCAGACGAATCAATCGATTTATATTAAGAATCTAAAACAGTAATAAAAAAACCATGGTATATCTGGACTGGCGTTGAACTTTCATAACATAATTTATAACCAAAAGATGGGAAACACTTTCAATAACAAGCCAAATAACATGTCGTTGCATTGCTCTGAGATATGCATGATTAATTACGTACTCAAAGCCAAGAAGCACTGATTGCCATCGTATACAAAAGGAGTAAATAATTGATATAGAATAAAGGGGTTTCAAACGTGAAAAGTCTTCATACCTGATATAGCGCATGACTAAGCTCTTGCCTTGCAGCCTGCACTTGTTGCTATAATACAAAATTAGATATCATCAACTTATCCCATTCTTAAAATCAATTTTAAATGAAAACTAGAACAAGATAACATAATGTATACAACATCTCCCTAGTTATAGTGTCAACAATATCTATTGCTACAACATTTTGCATGTTTTAAAATGACTGATTAAAGTAATTGACCAGCCTTAAAAGAATATGAAGATAGAAGAATTTGATTGTAATAAAAAGCATGTGTTTTATCTTTTTTTTTAAAATAATGAATATGTTAATGCCATTGAACGTTGGACAAGAGAGTTCTAATTGTGTACAAGAACATCCAAGGGAAGGATGAATATCAAGTGTTACAAGAAATCAAAAGACTAGTATGTAGTAAAGGACTATAATAAGCTTATGCAGTAAAAGAAAGTGCTAGTTGATTATCCACTTTGTAAGCTATACTGGTTGAATGAATGTTTCTCCTTCTCGTAAAAAATATGTGCTCTAATTATACCATATATAGCTTGTAAAAGGCTCTTTTTTTTTCCCTACTAGCATTATCACTGAAGATCCTTTTGTTTCTTTCATCCTACAAACTAGAGACTAAATAGTCAAAAGCCAACATGAAGATCCATAGATCCCCTTCAAACTTCATCTTGATGTTCATATTCCATTTAATAATGATAGTCTAAAGAACAGGGGGATTGCTGACATTACAGAGCTAAAGAACTGTTTGCCATTTGTATTTGCTATACTAACATTGAAAGAATAGATGTTTTATATTTTCAAGGGAAATTTGGTAAATGAGAGAATTTGGCTAATCTGTTAGAAGTTAGAGGCGTGTTTTTAATAGTTTGCAATAATATGGTTGAAGATCTAGGTGAATAATGCTTAAGCCACACTATTTTGTGCCAAGGTGCAACACAGGAAGGGTTAGTAAAGAGAGATTAGCAGGATCTATTGGTGTAACTACCAGAGGGAGTAAGACTCTGAGAAATAAAATCTTCAATTAAATTGTCTAATGTGTAGTTGAGTAGGAATTGGGAAATGTTTAGAGCAAGATTGAGTCTATCAAGGTTGTTAGATGACAGTAAGAGTACGAATACTTCTTCCCTACAGACGCTTTTTTTCGAGTATGAGAAGAGCAAAATCGTGAGGACCTTGGCCCGATGGTTAACTAAAAGCAGACAATATGACCTTGGCCCGATGGTTAACTAAAAGTAGACAATTTCTGTAGGTGGGTAGTCTGGGCTATTACAAATGGTATCAAAGCCAGGTTCCTGACTCATTGTGCTAGCGAAGGCGCTGAGCCCTAAGGGAGACAGATTGTGAGATCCCACATCGATTGGAGAGGAGAACGAAGTACGCTTTATAAGGATATGGATACCTCTTCCCCCATAAACATGTTTTCCAGAGTGTGGAGAAGAGCAAAACCGTGAGGGCCATGGTCCGATGAGCAATCCAAAACGGTTGACAATATTTGTGGGCGGGTAGTCTAGGTTGTTACAAATGGTATCAGAGTCGATTCTTGACCCGTTATGCCACCAAGAACGCTGGGTCGTAAGGGGGTGGATATTGTGATATCCTACATCAGTTGAAGAGAAGAACAAAGTACACCTTATAAGGATATGAATACCTCTTCCTTATAGACGTGTTTTTTCGGGTGTGGGAAGAGCAAAACCGTGAGAGCTTTAGCCCGATGGGTAACTCAAAGTGGACAATATATATAGACGGGTGGTCTGGGCTGTTACAGGTTTCATATTTTACTCAAGGGATATGCGTCTATGGTTATCAACTAATCATGATACCATGACGACTCTAAATAATATAATGTAATTTTTATGTGCCTAAATTCTTGGATTCTAGGTTTGAAAAGTTTATTAGCTATGTATGCTATGATAAGCTAGAGATATAGCGATCTATGTGATAGGCTCAAGTGTTAAAGATTAGTTCTACTATGATGAGAAATGAGATCTTCTGCTCTTATTAAAGTGCTCTAATCGTGTACTATTTAATTTTGTTCACATATTTGTATAGACCTTATATAAATGTGTAGATAAGATTTAATAGAATATGGTAAGAATTGGTTAATTAAAACAGAGGACCTGTTCCCCTACGATGAGGTGGAGATATAACCTAAATATTTAGGTACAGGCTCCAGTGTCAAAGATTAGGTGTGCTATGATGTGGTAGGGATATAACCTGAATTTGGGTTTAAGATTAAGCATTTGAGGCTAGGCTTACTATAATGAGTTAAAGACATTACATTAGTTTGATCTCTGGGTTTAAACGATTAATACTAGGTCTGCTCTAATAAGTAAATATGGCATGAATCTACTTTTAAAGTTCAAACATCTAAGACTAGCCTGGCATAATGAGTTAGAAATATGGCATGAGTCTAGATCTATGCTTCTTCTTGAGAGACCTATATAACTAAATATTGAAGTATTCTTGACGTTTAACCTTCGAATATTCAAGTTAACAAAGTTAAAGAAAATGTTATACCTATTGAGAGAGAATGAAAAATTCCCCTATTCTTGAAAACAATGAATGTTTACATAGTGGCTTAAGAGTGTATAAAATGACTACACTTGTCTCTATGTCTAAGGTCATTAATTATATAAAGATGAAAAGACAAAATATTAAGTACATATACTTCTAATTGATATATAAAATCATCAATTTTATATTTTATATGTATCATTTCTACAATTGTGCTGCAACATGTAGATCTCTAAAGGAAAATAAGAACACCATGTTCTAATAGATTTTTGTGAATTCGCAACAAGATTCTTAAAACTAGAATTTTCTATAATTTTTGTGCTCTATTAATGTTGAGAGTTCAAACTTTTGTAGAAAATGTGAAAGCAAAAGGGTTATTTTTTACCCTAAAATTTTCACTAATCGACAAGTTTAATCCTAACATTTTAAAGAAAAAAATTATAACCCTAACATTTAGGAAACATTAAAATTGGAAGCTATTATAATGAAATTTTTAACCTCATCTGTTAAGACAAGTTTTTAATATTTTTTTGACTTTAATGTCATTGTTGATGTAACTAAGTAAGATTGACTTTTTGAAAAAATATAAAACTTATTTTATTAATAAGTGTGATTCCTTCCTTTATAACCAGGGCCAGATCATCTTTAAGTTCCTTAAACTTTATCTGTAAATAACCTCTCTCTATCTCTCTCTCCCCCTCGTACATCGTATGTAGTTCTCATATGGTGTTCCATGAGTTCTAGATAGTCTGTTGCATTTGGAATTTTCATTGAAACACAATTTTAGGACTTCAATGCTTTCTGTAAAATATTCATTGCACACTAATGCCATTTAAAATTGTAGCAAATTAACAGATGCACATACATCAGGCATGTAAGAGCTTGCTTGGGTGTAGATACTGTCAGAGAAGAGTGCATCTTTATCAAATAGTCCTTCAACTGCGCCAGCAGTCAAATGAGGATCATAACGAACTTTTTAATCAGAGTGCAACTTAGCAGTAGAAAGCACAAAAAATGATAGAGGTAATCTAGTCCCACTGGATTCTTGCAATAATTAGACAACGTTAGAATGTACCATAAGTAAGATTCTGTCATTAAAAGGGTCAATAAGAATATGTTTTCTTATGTAAACTTCTATTTCCTTGAAATCTCTTAGGCAAGATGTAAGACTGTAGCAATGGAATTATTACTTCCCAAGCAGTGGAGTGGTAATATGTAGCAGGATTGGCATATGTATATGATCATTAATCAAGTACATCACCGTAGCTGTGTTCCAGGTCAAGATCGTTCCAATCCTCCTAATGAAATATAAAAGACCAATAAAACCTTTAGCTATATATATACTCTATGATGGCAAAGTGACGTCGTTAATAGAAACGTAGAATCGTAGACCAAGTCTTCTGCAATCTTATCTTGGATTTATGTTTATCCATTGTACTTTATGT
>JAOSBK010000004.1:25068676-25100571 GCA_027568895.1 Erythroxylum shatona
ATACAACAAAATTAGGTAAGATACCGACTGGAATAGGTGTTAACTTTGAGTTGAATTAACATGATTTTTGTTATTAATTAAATTTAAATTTTTTGTTAAATTTAAATATAAAATTAATTAAAATTTAATACGTTAAAATTGAATATAGTTAAAGTAAAATTATTTTTTATTACTATTAACCATGCCATAATTTACAAGTGTTATGAACTTATTGATAAGATGTAGTTAATTTAACTTATTTTATTTAGTTACATTATTGTTTTTGCTTATTAGAGTCTTTTTATTTAAATTTATTTTCAATTAAATATTTAATAAACAAATAAAAAGCAGAACACCAAAATTGACAACATTTTGTATCAAAGTTAAAAATAATATTATCACTTTTTTAAGTCTAAAATTCTAACTAAAACAAAGAATATCCCAAGTAAAATTTACTAAAAGATAATATATTTCATAATTTTTATTTATAATTAATTTTATATCCCCAAATTTTAACAATTAGTTTTGTAGCACCCCACTCTCAAAGGACGCATACCCGACATCTATGGTGATACTCGAGTACGTACCCCACAAAGGTGGTATGCTAAAACAACTATTTAGTCAAAATTCCTTACAAAACTTTTTTTTATAAATAAAGTGCACGTATGCGGAAATCATTAATAAAATCGGGCCTACTTCTTTTAAAAACATTTCCAATTACAAGTTACAATTATTACAAACATTAGTATTCAACAACCACTTGGGCCTATTTCAGATATGTAACACTTCAATCAAAATATTATTTCATTACCAACTCAATCACACACACTTAATACAATTATTGTAGAATATAATACAAAAATACAATCACTGAAGACATATGCAGGTCCAAACTGATCTCGACCCCTAACTCATGCTCATTCGCAGTGGTTGAACTCCAATTGGTCTAATTGGATAACTCCTCTAAACCTGCAAAGCCATGTTGCAATTTTTTTATGAATTTTGCGAACTCAATGAGTGAACCATCATTGATGACTTCACCAGATTCACATACACAAATAACATATTTCGCAATTATTCATGCAGAACATGTATATTCCAAATATTTATACTGTCATGGCACTTCAATAAATTATTGAGAATCAGAACATATATAAACAAATACAAATGCATATGAGACTCCACATTTGTTATTATTGTTGTGACCGAGTGTCTATCACATATACAAATATTGGCCCATTGGGCTCAGTCGGAACAAAATCACAGAGCATAGCTTTGCGTGCAAAATCATATGCCATGGAGCAAAGCTCTACGTGCAAGCGCTTTCATACTGACTACTTCGATCACAACGCCTTTATCTGAGCATGCATTTTATGAAATGCATCAATTCAGAATTTACCATGTATCATAATCATTTTATAAGCACAGTCGGAATTTCATAATCATCGGACATAAGTCCGGCATTCAACTTTCATTGATAATGCACATAGCATATTAGAATCAGAATTATCAAACAAATCAGAACACTTCCAATACAGTCTCAAATATATACTCCTCGGGCTTTAAGTCCGGAATTTAGAAACAATCGCAACAGTTCAATAATTGGAAGTTTAACAAATCAAATTAAATTTGTCAAATTCATATCAAATCAAAACACTCCCAATACATGCCCAACTATTAAACTTCTCGAACCTCAGGTCCGGAATCTAGAATTAACTCACAAACAGTTCAATAATATTGGAAGTGTAATAAATTCAATTCAAATCAATCCTAGGAAATCATCTAGGTTGACTCACTGTACGTTCCAAGAAGCTATTGCCTAGATGGTTCGGCAATGTCCGACAAGCTCCTCTATAACATACACAACACATTCACAAATATCACATTTTTCACAATTAAAAACATATTCCTTTATGCACATGTACTTAA
This sequence comes from Erythroxylum shatona, assembly GCA_027568895.1. Classification (NCBI taxonomy): domain Eukaryota; kingdom Viridiplantae; phylum Streptophyta; class Magnoliopsida; order Malpighiales; family Erythroxylaceae; genus Erythroxylum; species Erythroxylum shatona. Next base: position 25,070,585 of record JAOSBK010000004.1, read on the forward strand.
ATAAATAAAATATGCACAATGCATTGTTCAATGACAATTTTTGGGTATCTTATTGCAATTTTTATCATCAAATCGATCAGATATCAAGCCCCATTAATAACATTAGTACTTATAATTGGACCATAATAAAGCATATGTGAAATCCATTACATAACTTAATTGACCACTTCAGATTTTCTACCCATATAATTTCGGGTCAACTTTGCCCATGTGAGAATGTCTATCCATGTCTGATTGTTCTCCTTTAGATTGAATGTCAGAAAAAATTGTCTCTAAAATTGATTAGTTGATGCACATTTGAAGAATTGGTGTCTCTAGTATGTCTCCACGTAGTGCACATTCAGGATTAGGTACCTAAATTTCAACCTCTTGTTATGAACCTCTATAGTGCTGCTAACTATAATATGAAGGAGTGAGCTGGTGTAATCTTTGAGTCTTATATGAATTTGTGAAATTAAAATTTGATCAAAGGTCCCAATAGCAGCCTTCTACACTATTATGTTGAGAATGTTTTGGTCTTGTGTAGCTCTATTAAATTGAATTTGGTTGAGGTTGATCAAGTTGGTGACTTACGAGGCTATTCATAATGATACAAGAATCCCTGGTTGAGTGAAAAGGCCAGCTCTAGTTCCCATTTTGGATTAGTGCATAAACATTAGAATTCTCAGGCATTAAACCTCTTAGGCTCTAGAAGTTTGTTGTAAGTTATAGTGGCCATATATGATGCCAGTTATCATACCAAAACTTGGTACCACTTCCATTTCTTATAATGTGCTCGACATGGGGTTGCATAAGTTGTCTAGTGTCTAAAATCTACTAAAATGCTTAGGATTATGTAGGTTTGCCCTTATTAGTCCATATACTTTCTTGTTTGATATTCACCATGTAAATCCATTTCTCTTAAAGACTTTCCTTCTCCACACAGATTCTCTAAACTCTCTTAACCATTAGTCCTTTAGCCATCCTTGTGGCTGATGTGATTCCAAGACTTCTGTATTTCTTAAGCAAGCCTATTATGCTCCATTTAACCTTTGGGGCTTTTCCCTGATTGTTACTATGTTCCTTCCATAAAAAGTCTCTGATACATCTATCAATCTTCTTGAGAATGCTCTTAGGCAATGCAAGATGAGATAACTAATAGATGTGCAAGTTATTAAGGATTAAAATTGCTAATTGTAGTTTGCCTCCATTGGAGACAAACTTGTTACTCTATATTGATATTCTCTTCTAGATGGAGGATAATGGAGGCCTGCATTCTATTTCCTTCAGCTTCTTTATTGAAATTAGGACACCAAGATCAGTTAGGGGTACTTGTTGGATCTTTAATCTTATAATTGAGATCAAGGGTATATAATCCACATGATTGTGTTTGAATAGAAAAGCAAAACTCTTATTGGGATGAAAGTCAATCCAAATATTTCCCTAAACATTTGTAAAGATTGTAGCACGATTCCAATTAATAGTGGATCATTGACATACAACATTAACATATCATCAGTAAAAGAAAGTTGTGATATTTTGAGATTTCCATATCTTTGATGATACTTAAATTCTAGATTTCTTACAATGGTCATATTAGTGATTATGAGTAATACCTCTATAATGATTGCAAAGAGGTAAAAGGAAAGGAGATCTTCTTGTCTTAGTCCCCTTAAAGCTTTAAAGAGTTATAAAGGCTCTCCATTCACTAGGGCTATATAGGAGATGGTGGTGATGTAAGCATAAACCCATTTGATGAATCTATTAACATAACAAGAAGTTTTGAGGGTAGAGATGATGTAAGCCCATCCTACTATGTCAAAGGCTTTGGTGAAATCAATTTAGAGGGCACAAATTTTGATGTTCAACATGGAGTTGTAGTCTCTGAAGATCTCTTAGGCTAACATTATAGTCTCCGATGCTTCTTATAGGTACATATGCTTCTTGACTTCGGTTGATCACCTCAACAAGGGTTTGCTTCAACTTGTTTGCTAGTATTTTCAAAATGACAGCAAGCAATAGGTCTGTAATAATTGAGAATCATTATATTAGGAATTTTTAATATCAAGCAAAGATAGTTTTTATTGAATTCAGTCAATAACTTGTCACTTTTAAAGAATTATTGCATTGCTTATACAATTGTAGGTCCAGTTAGATCCCATTTTTCTTGATAGAACCTAGCATTGAATCCATTTGATCGTGGGGGCTTGTCTAGATGAAAGGAGAATAACATTGACTTGGTTTCCTTACTGGTGACTTTTTTAAGTAGCATAGGGTGATGAGTTTGTGCTATAACTCCTTACATGATTCTTAGTAGTTCATTAGGAAAATCTGGGGTGCTACAACAAATGCCATTACCTAGCTCATTTAGTTCATTATGTTCTTAAACAAGGTTCATATAAGAATAGATTTTATTCCTCCCTAGGATTACACGCTATAGAAATATTGGTGTTTCTATCCCCTTCTTGGAGCTATTGTAATCTAAATTTTTGCTTTAGTTGAGAATTAGAAGCTTCTAAAGCTTCAAAGTACTTCTTCTTTTTAAATTTTCTCTTTCTTTTAGAGTTCTATCCTTTGGAGAGTAAGCTAGAATCCTTTTTAAGTTTCCATAAGGTTCTCCACAGCCAACTTTTTATGATCAAGATTGTGTTTTAGAAAGGATAGATAATCTTTTTTAATGGCTTTTAGCATTTGCATAGATTGAAAGGCTTTGGATCCATACTTTGTCTTCTCCGCAGCACCAAAAATGATTGAATTAAGTTAGGGGATGCTTCAAGAGTCAATTGAAAAAATGTGCTACACAATCAAAAAAAAAAAATTAATACGGTCAAAATAAATCAGTATATTTTAAAGAATATGAAATATATAAATAGAAATAAAGGTAACGGTGTAACTTCTTGGATAAACAACCTAGCCGCCAATAAAAGTAAAAACGTGTAACCTAAAAACTCTGAGCTGTATCAAAGTCTTATAAAAAGAAACAAACAAAACCCTTCTAACAATTTAATAACTTTCGATATTCCAGAATCCCTATAACAAAACTCACACCTGTACATATAAAAATACCGCCGCTTCTCTGGTAGTCTCTTCCTATATATACCATCAAAGCCAACGAAAGTATTCCACCAGACTCCAGAAGCGAAACAAAAGACACCAAAGGCATGATTCGGTCATTGACTCACTCGTCCGGGTGGACTCGCGATGACGACAAGGCCTTCGAAAGTGCTCTTGTTATGTACCCTGAGAATTCTGCGGATCGGTGGCATTTGATTGCCCGACAGGTCGGTAGGTCCGTGGGAGAAGTCGTGGAACACTACAATCTGCTTGTTCATGACGTGAATGAAATTGATTCGGGTAGAGTTCAGCTGCCTGATTATGCTGACGACTTGTCTTCCGACTCGGATTTGGATTCCGGTAGTAATCACGTTTCTTCTGGTGGGAAGACTAGAGATATTGAGAGGAAGAAAGGTACTGCCTGGACAGAAGAGGAGCATAAGTGAGTGTCTTGGCTTTTTTGGGTTTTTCAAATTCTTTTAAATTTATTCCCAAGTGTAGCCATATTAATTCCAAAGTTCATAACTTTACGCATCGTATACGTCTGTAATACTATAAATTCATGAAACTGCAAATGGAGGTTGTTCTTTGCCCTCTTTCTTGGTGCATTTCAAGCACTGAGTGAAACACTCTTAGATGCTGGGGATTTATTGAAATTTGATCCTTCTTGAGTTTGTAGTGATGCCTTTGTCAGTCATATATATATATATTTAAAGTTAGGGGGTTGAACGTGTAAAAGAACTAATATATATTGTGTAATACGCGTAACGTTGGCTTATTACGTCGCTGTTTAAGTCTTGGCAATTTTTTGTTGAGTGAGTCTTATGTCTTGGCAATTGTTATTTTATTGGTTGTCACAGGTTATTCTTGATCGGACTCCAAAAATTTGGAAAGGGAGACTGGAGGAGCATATCAAGAAATGTGGTGATGACAAGAACACCAACTCAGGTAGCTAGCCATGCTCAGAAATATTTCCTTCGACAGAGTGCTGTGAAGAAAGAGAGAAAGAGGTCAAGTATTCATGACATCACTTCTGTGGATGCCACTCAGCCTGTTGAGGACAATTGGGCTCCTCCGCCTACTGTTCCAGTTCACCAACACTTGATCTTTCAGCCAATGAACCCTGGAAACCATATGCCCCTTCCAAGCCATATGCCTAATCAAGGACCTCCTTTGGCATATCAAACTTCGCCCTTCCCTTTTTAATAAGTGAATAATTTGTATAGTCTATGCAAATTAAAATTTCCATTTTGTACAGTCCATTCATGTTCATTTTAAGTATAGGCTATTAGGCATAGTATGCATGCATTGGATTCAATTTAATAGAACGGGTTGATTCATAATGTTGATAGTGGAGAGTATATCTATTTAATGTATGGTATTTAGGAACCAAATAGTATTACTGGCAATAAGAATTTTTTGTGCTGTGTAGCTGCAGCCATGTGAATTGGTTAAGCGTGTTTGACATTCTTTGCTATTCTGAGATCTGAATAATCTGCCTAACATGTTGGTTAGTACTCTGTTCCCGTCTCTATCTTTGTTTAATTTCTCTTTTTGCTCTTCAATCCTGCCCGTGAAGATGAACTTAAGATGTTGCATTTGAGTTGTCAAAGTTTCTGCAATTTTTGGAGGCCAAATTTGTGCCTTGATGCTAATCTTAGTGCAATACATATGCCCTAGCCTCTATCACGTTACATTCGCTAGGGATGCGTCCAAAGTATTAAAGTAGTGCTGAAATTGAAGAATAGTATCTTTCGTAATGGTGAAATGTGATTCGTCCACTGTCATTTATCTAGAGGAATTAGTGATTCCAACCAATCTTTATGCTTCCAGGTTTTCCAGATGAAGTACGCATTTGAAAAGGAACTTGCGTTTTTTTGCCAACGTCTTTGGCAACTGTGATCCACTGCTAATCGGTAAAGGAAAATAACGAAAATGAGAATTCCCAGTTATGTACTGTTTTGAAAAATACAGATGGTTTTGTTGTAAGTTTATGTTTACGTCAACCAACATCAATTCAGTCTAGGTTGAAGTAGCTAAATTTTAACCAGATAGGCTTGATATTTACCATAATTTACTTCCTTTTTATTTGATTGTCCGGTATGGATCATATTGACGTTTGAACCTGTGGTTAAGGGTGACATTCTGTCCATCAATGCTTGGAAAATGCTACCGTCTGCCACCGATGCTTTGAGTTCAATCTCTGCATCTCTTGCATGAAAATATCTAGTGTTCCACCATTGGGATGATGATGTGCTTATGATTACCATTATGAATTTTGCCGTAGATTGAAGCGTCGTGTAGCTTAGCTGTCAACATTTCATAGAATGATCTTTCCTTTTTTCTTGGTCATTCAGAGGAATCAAACAGCATCATATTTGATCTACCCGTCAAAGCATGTCGGTAGGGATGTAAAATAGCTCTTGTGGTCTAGTTTGGTCAAAAATTTGCAAACTAAATTTAAGTTAATCGGGTTTCTGGTCAGGGCATGACCTGAAGGCCTACTCTAAAACCTAGTCCAAAAGACCTAAGCGACCCAAATCCTACTTTCAAACCGACATTACTTTAATCCGTAAATTTAAAAACCTATATACTAAAATCATGTTGTTTGAATCAATTATATTAAAATATCGTTTAATAACAATATAGATTGTATTAGGAGGGCTTTGAACCGAACTAGTCAGAAGCAAATTCGATTTGAACTATTACCAAGTCTATTAATAACTTAATAGTGCTTTCAATTTCTTAAATTTTTGGGATTAATGAGACACTTAATTTCCTGCATTGATATAAGGGATAACAAAGTGGTCCAAACCTGGTCCAATTTTCCACCTATATTAACAAATTCGACCTTAGTTGACTAAATTTTGAGCCTGATTTTGATTATAAAAAATTTTAAATTTTGAGACTTTTATTTATATGTTGTGAGACTTTATTTAAGGTACTATAATAATATTGTATATTTCCAAAATGTTCCAAATTTACTTATTATGTATGTATTTGCTTATTTTCAAATTTATGGACATACTTATTAATAAAATAAACAAAAATTTAAAATGTGGTGTAAATAATTAGTTTTTCAAAAATTTATGAGTAGTCTCAAACCACTAAATCTCTAAATTTATGATTAATATAAAAATGTTAATGTAAGAATAAGAAAACTTTAGAATCAAAAGTTTAGAAAATTTGTGTCATACCACATTATACATATCTATTTAATATGGAAATATTTTAAATGTTTCAAAAAATGGGGATCTTGTACGTCATTATCTCATAAAATCATTTGTTTGATAATAAATTATAGAGATTTGAAATGTTGAGGGTATAGATTCACCTCGAGATCTTTGCTAAAAGTTGTGAATTAACATTAAGGTTTTGTTTGATAGTCAGAAATAAAGAGGTGAGAATGAGAATGCAATCTTTATTTCATAACTTGTTGTATGGGTGCATTCAGAATACCTTATAGGAGACATATTTGCATCTGTCAAATTGAATCACAAAGGATATTTCATGATTGTTATTTAAAGGTTGAAGATTGAAGATCATTCACTGCCAGTTTCCCATGATCATCGACCCAAGTATGTGTTTACTTATTCCTCAGCTGCTCTCTGTGGTCCTTTAAGTGGGAATACACTCACCAGTGGATCTCAATCACTTACTTTTGGTATTTCAATTCCGCGAGATAATCTGTGGTTATTTATAGTTTGTAGTGTTGTTATTTTGTTTTTCCCACGTCTTCTGTATGGCATGAAGCTCATGGTTTAGATTTCTGTTGTGGTCGCAACCAGGGTCAGATACATTCTTCTTTTTCTAGTTTTTTCTCTGAATTTTACCCTCGACTATCTTTTGTAAACATAGACTGGGTGTTTGGATTTACTGAACAAAGCATACAGGGAATGTTGTGTAGGACGTTGTTTAGGGTATTACTTTAGTTAATCGCGTATTCACTATCTTCATTAGCTTTTTCGAACTCCCTGACAAGTCTGCGACAATCAAAAAAGAAATCATCAGTCTTTTCTGATTGTGTCCTGTTACTACCCCGCTCTTTTTGTCTTACGCGACTTCCTTTATAAGATATGGACTTTTTTTTGGTTTTAACGTGTTTTAATCAACATCCTCTAGAAATTTCTCTCTCTATAGACTTGCTCCTTACTAGGCACAAAGACCATTTCTCCTGCCACTTCATAAATCTCTCAATGAGCTCTTCAACTTTGACGAGAACGTTGTGTATTTCTACAAGTGTTTCTACTTGGACCACGTATTGTATTGTGTGGGTTTCAACAAATTTTCATGCTCTAATCAATAATGCCTTTTGTTTTCATGCTGGTATTCTTTGTATACTACTGAGGCTCCCTTTGTTTGGAAAATTATTTATTATTTATCTTAGTTTTATTTTATTATTTTTAATTATTTATTGATTTTTCTTGTTATTATTAGTTTTATCATTATCATTATCATCACATCATCATCATTATTATTATTATTGTTGTTGTTGTTATTATTTTCAGCTTTTAAGGACTTCTTAGGATAGTACCTATGGGATACGTGAAAGACACCAGGTAAAAATGATGCCTTTAAATAAAGCGGATGGAATTAATGCAAGCAGTTCGATGCGCGCAATATGCAGGAATAAAAAAGGAGATGACTTAATAAGAATAGACTCTTGGAACATTGGGACCCTCATAGGAAAGTCTTTGAAATTAATAGAGATTTTAGACAAGTATAGGATATAAATAGCCTGCGTTCAGGAGACTACGTAGGCAGGAGCTAAAGAAAAAGTGATAGGAGGTTTCAAACTATAGTACTCGAGAAGTACATGAAAGTAGAATGAGATAGGTATCTTAGTGGTCAAGGAACTTATAAACCGAGTGATGGGGATCACAAGGGTCAATGATAGGATTATGGTGGCAAAAATTATTTTTAACAGTGTGGTTCTCAATGTAGTATGTGCTTATGCACCTCAAGCTGGTTCAAACGAACAACAAAAACATATATTGTTGGGCTCCGAATTTTTTTTATTAATTTTATTAAGCATGATTTGAATAAATTTTGTGGTCGTACTAGATAAATCATTTTATTTGGAGTTTAATTAACATGTCAATTTTAGGAGGATTTATTGTATAGGTTAATGGAATTAAAATGCTAAGGTGATAAAAATGTTCAAGGGTAATTTTGGAAATTCACTTAAGGTTAAAAAACATGAGAACAGAGAAAGAAGGAGAGTGTCGTGGAACGAGAGGAAAAAGAAGAGAAAAGCTAGGGTTTTGGAGATTCTTGAAGAGTTTGAAGAATTTGAAGCTTCAACAAGTTATGCTTTAAATTTCATGGGTTTAGTTAAATGAATCTTAAATGAAGTTTAATATGTGTAGGAATTTGTTGATGAGTGATATAGGTAAATGTTCTCTTTTAGAGTTAATGATCAAAGATAGATCTTGATGTATTTGTCAATGATATTGGGTTGAAATGAAGTTGAAAATGAAGGAGAAGAGATGGATTAGGTTTAAGATGGGTCATATGTGAAATATGGGAAGTAAAAAGATGGAAAATGTAGTAAAACATGTTTTCGGAGTAGGTTTTTGCGAAAGCTCGCCGCAGCGAACTTCTGGGTTTTGACCCGACGAAGTCCATTTTCCTACATAAAGCATGCTTTGGTATTTTAGGCATAACTTTTTGTGTAGTTATTCAAATGGAATGATTTTTAATTTGAAGTAAACTAGAGACATAAGGCTACAATTTGTATGATAAAATGGAGTTCTAATTCAGTTTATAATGATTTAAATTTTTGAATGGAAGTTGAACATAGAATGCTATTTTAGTATAAGAACACCAAAAAATGTTTGGGGTATAACTTTTATATTACTGAACCAAATTGAATGATTTTGGTGTATTTAGAAACTTAAGACAATGGGAAACATTTTTCTAGAAGAAAGTGTTATCAAATTTCATCATTTACTTGATCAGAATGATCATGGAAAATTGACCTGAAGGTTTGGATTTATGGAAAGGGTTTTGGTTCATGAAGCTTAGGAAATGTATGGGTTTAAGTACTCTAAAATCATATTAATGAATGTATTTTCTTAGGATTCTCAAATTAGAATTATGTAGAATTGGGATTTTGTTATGGTTAAAGGAAATCAAAAAGGGGATCAAGAGAGGCAAGAGGAGCAAGAGGAAAGACATCCTTAAGCTAATTTCTTAAGTAAGGAATTCAAGGTGGGTACATGTTTATAATAGAGTAAATAAACTATTAAATGTTTTCTTTGAATCGAGGAAGTTTAATGATTTTAATTGCATCATAGATATTGCATTTATTGCTTCTTGAATGGATTGTGAAATTGTTATATGTTTGATATATGAATTGTGTTAATGATTTATGAAAGGACTTTGAAAATGATTCTTTTTTAAAAGATACATGTTTATAAAATCAGGTTTTCAGAAATGATTTTTTTGAAATATCTCATATTCATGAAAAACAAGTTTCCAAAATGTGCCATATAGGCAAATTGTTTTCAAGTCATGAATTACATATTATGTGGATTTGATGTAATCTATTTAAGAATGTCACATGCACGTTGACCAAGTTAAAGGCTTCTCCCGCCTACTCATTAGTGACACGGAGCTCCTTCATGGACTCCCTCAAGTTTACGACTATACAAAACCACTATGTGAGATTGCAATAGTGCGTCAAGTTTACGACTACACAGGACCATTATGTGGAAATGTGTAGTTCGTCATGTTCATGGATTTAGCCAAACCATTCTAATGTTCTTATATACTTAAGATATGTTAACAAGTTTGATGCATACATGATTTGAAATTTGTGGATGTTGGTTAAGAATTTGAGAACAATACATTTTTATAAATTCCATTACACTTTGTATTTGACAAATGAGCATTTTAAAAGTTTTGCGTATTTTTCCATTATAAACTGTTACCCGTGAGCTTTAAGCTCACCCCTCTTATTCATCTAATCTTCAGGTGAAGAACATGAGATTGACTAACCAAGAGTCGAGGCATCACTCCACTTTTGCAATGTTTTTGTATTTTAAGTTAGTTTTGTAAAACAAGGCTTTAGTCGCATTTTGAGCTTTTCTATTTTTTTTGTAAACTTAGAATTTTGGATTATGATGTATTGTGGCTCAAAATGCCCATTAAAGCTTTGTAAAACTCTTATCTTTTGATATTAATGAAAAATATTTTGCTTTGCTCACTTTTTTTTTGTTCTTGCAAGGTATTTTGATTTAGAAATGAGAATAAAGTTTAGAAAAGTTGTTTATGTTTATGAATATTTTTGTCCTTAAGATTGAATAAATGAGGTTGGTTGAACGATTTTAAGTTGCATTAAATAAGGTTGGTTGTCAAGGGCTTTGGGTTCTATTTTAGCGGGTTTCGCCGTGGTGAAGTCAAGAGTTCGTCGTGACGTAATCGACCTGAAGGTGTTTTACCTTTATGCGACAACTTCGCCACAGTGAAGATAAGTTCCAAGATTCGCTACGGCGACGTAAAATCGTTCACCGCGATGTAATTAACCCAAAGAGAACATGTGGGATTTCTTCTATATATTTGCCGTGGTGAACTCGCCTTGCTTCCGAAGGGTTTTAGCTTCAAACCCCAAGTTTTTCCCCCAAGCTCACGTTCTCACGACATCGATGTTGGGCTCTAAAAATAGGGTCCAACATATATTCTGGGTGATGTTGGATGGGGTGTTTCTACAAATCTCTAATATTAAGCAGATCATCCTAGGAGGTGATTTTAATGGGCATATAAAGGCGGTTTCAGACGGAGGAACTCATGGGAGCTTCGGATACGACATTAGAAATGATAGTGGGAATGCTTTTTTGGACATGGCCATAGCGTATGAGTTAGTAAGAGCAAATTCCTTTTTTAAGAAAAATGAAGTGCACTTGGTGACGTTTCAGAGTAGCACGACCAAGACGCAAATTGATTATCACCTTGTCAGGAAAAGAGCCAGATCATGGTGTAAGGATTGCAAAGTGCTTCCAGCCATATGCCTATCAACCCAACATAAATTATTAGTTTTGGATCTAGGAATTAAGGGATGGAGGTCACATCAATTTACTAAGCAATGTCATAAAATTAGATGGTGGAGGCTAAAAGGGGACAAGGTAGAATAATTTAGGACTCCAGTTCAATATGATACAACACGGTCTGTGACGGGGGATGCTAATCAGATATAGGTGGGAGTAGCTCTCGGAGTGAGAGAAACCGCCACAAACTCCTAGGGCTATCTAAATGGCAGGGGTAGGCAGATGAAATCTTGGTGGTGATCAGACAAGGTCACAGTAAAGGCAAAAAAGAGAGCTTTTAAAGATCTTTTAGCAAGTACAACAGAGGCAGAGTAGGAAACTAATAGAGTAAGGTATAGGCTGGCAAAATAAAAGGCAAAGAAGACTTTTCCAGTGGCTAAAGGAGAAGCATATGAGACTATGTACAAGGATTTGGATATGTTCAAGGGAGCACACAAAATTTCCAAGCTAGCACGAGATAGGACATGTGAAATGAAGAATTTCAACCAAGTCTATTGTATACGTGATGAAGTAGGACAGGTACTCACAGAGGCCCAAGCCATCAAGAGGAGATGGTAGAGATACTTTTATGGCCTATATAACAAAGATATATTGGTCAACATAGAGTTAGGTGAACCTTTCGTGTCGGGGCATTTTCTTAACGGGTACTCATAGGGAAGGGTCACGAGAAATTACAAAAGTTTTGAGAGAGATGGAAAACAAAAGGCCTATATGGCCAGATGAGATCCATATAGAGGTATGGAAGCGAATAGGAGTTGTCAGTATTGAGTGGTTAGTTCAGCTCTTTAATGTAATCCTTGAGTTAGCCAAAATGCATGATGAATAGAGATTGAGTAGGTTGATCCCATTATACAAGGCCAAAGGGGACATCTAACAATGTCACAACTATAGAGGCATCAAATTACTAAGTTACACCATGAAGCTGTTGGAGAAGGTAATTGAAAAGAGAATCCAGAGAGCTACTTCTATATCGGCCAACCAATTTGGATTTATGCCTGGTAGTCCACAATAGAAGCAATATATCTACTCTGTAGACTAATGGAATGCTACAGGGAACGAAAATAGGATTTTCATATAGTCTTTATTGATTTGGAGAAGGTATATGATAGGTTCCTGGAGAACTCCTATGTAGGTGTTTGGAGGCAAAGGATATTCCTGTGACTTATATCAGAGTAATTAGGGATATATATGAAGGAGCATTGACTAGCTTAAGGATGATAAAAAGCGACATAGAAGCGTTTTCTAATGGTATTGGACTACACCAAGGCTTTGCCTTAAACCCCTTTTTTGTTCATATTATTATTAGATGAACTTAACAAGCATATTTAAAGAGAGGTACCTTGGTGTATGTTATTTACTGACGATATTGTCCTGGTGGATGAGACTACAAAGGGGGTCAATTTCAAGTTAGAATGTTGGAGAGAAACGCTAGAATCGAAAGGTTTTATAATGAACATGACTAAGACGTAGTATTTAAAATGCAACTTTTTAGGAAGCCAGATGGTACATGAGGTGGCCGTAGCAATTTGTACTAACATCATACCACATAAATCGAGTTTTAAATATCTCAGGTCAATCGTTCAAAGAGATGGTAATATCGATGTCGATATAGTACATCTTATTAGATCTGGGTGGGTCAAATAACGAAGTGCATCAGGTGTTTTAAGTGATAAAAAATTCCTTCAAAATTCAAAGAAAAGTTTTATAAAATGATAATTAGGCCAACCGTGTTATATGAGGCAGAGTATTGGCTTGCCAAACATAGACATACAAGACAGCTGTTGGTGAGAGACATAATACAGGTGGCTAGTATTGCTGACAAGTTGAGAGAGACTAGGTTTAGGTGGTTTGGACATATGCACAGGAGGCCCTCTGATGCTCCGATACGACGTTGTGAGAAAATAACCCTTAGTGATTACAAGAGGAGAAAAGGGATACCTTATAAGAACTGAAGGGAAGTGATCAAGAAAGATATGTCAGAGTTGGCCCTTACTGAGGCATTGGTTAGAAATAGAAAAGTCTGGCATGATTGAATAAGGGTAAAGGATACCCTTTAAAGTTCATCAAAATAGTTGAGTAAGTTATTAGGAGATGTTTACTTTAATGCTCGCGCCACGTAGTTACCGTGTAGGAAGTCCAACCTAATGTCCTTTCTGCCTTTGCTAGTTGTAAGTCTTGGACAAGGCTTTTGGGCCTACAACTTGGCTTTTTAAGATAGGTGTATAGAGAATGATCCCGTGAGGCTATCTAAAACTGTAGGATTGTCATACCTTCAGGTTCTTTGAGCAAAGACCCCTAGCTTAACTAGTGACAAGAAGAGCTGGACTTTGCAGCTTATCAGGTACTAGCAAATTTGTACACCATCATGTATATCCTTTGGTTATATTTTATTTTTAATTTGTTAACGTATTTATTGTAATTTTATTCACATAATTATTTAGCGTGTCAGTTTTACTTATTTACTCTTTAACCTGCATAACTCTTTTATTGTCATATCTGCATATGGGTCTATCGAAAACAGCCTCTCTACTATGTAAGGGTAAGGTTGTGTATTATCAGACCTCTCTAGATCTCGCTTTATTGCGGGACTTCGGATTGGTTGTGATGATGATGATGAGATAAAATAAGGAATGACAAGACTAAAATGAATCTTAAACAATCCAACACTTTTTTCTTAAGGGGGTGTGACTATAAGCTCGAGTAACAAATCGAAAATAAAAGAGGAAATATATTAGTAGAATACTATCAAGTTATTATATTACAATCTTTTTATATTAATTTTTTAATAACTATTTTATTTTGTTTCATTGATACTTTTATTCTTATCATAAAAATCATTCATAATTATTGAAAAATTAATAATTTTAAAAATCTTTGAAAATTTTTATTATTATTTATAAAATATAAAATATTTTAATTAATTATGTATAAAATTAATTATATAATAATTAAATATGAGTAAAAAATTTCTCGTTATGTTTTTTAATATTTGGTAACAAATATTAACATAACTTTTAACTTTGTTTAATACTATACCAAACATGCACAATCAGCAATTTCATTTTTATTTCGATTATCACTTCTCATTTCAATTCTTTTTTTTTTGTATTTAGATTCTTTCATTATTGGTCACCCAATAAAACCTAAAAGATGAAAATTTTTACCTCATCCAATTCATTTTAATCTGAAATCAAAAGACTAGATTTAAATTGATTAGATTTTTTTAAACATGACTTAAAAGACCTATCGAGAAGATAATCTAAAAGACTTGATCGGTTGAAGCCCTACTTCTAAAATGGCATTGTTATAAATTTAAGAATCTTCATACCAAAATGCTATCATTTTTGATAATGACCCAAGCCACAAATAAAAGGCTTTGAACCAAACCGAGTCAAAGGCAAAGTCGATCTAGTTTATTACCCCCCTATTAATATTGCTTCCAATTTCTTAATTGTTTGGATTAATGAGATTTAATTTCTTATGTTATAGGACTCTATTTCAAGGTACTATCATAGTCTTCCCTCCTTTAGTATATTGCCAAAATTTCCCAATTTTACTTATATAACCATTTGCTTCTTTCCAAACTTATGGACATATTCATTAATGCAGTAAAAGAGAAAAATAAAAAGAAATATGTCATACATAATTCATTTTCCTCCAATTTTATGACTCATAATAAACAACCAAAGCCTATCCTCGTGAGTTATGAACCATGCAAGATTTATAATAAATAGTTTATGAAAGGTTGATGTAAAAATAAGAAAACTTTAGGACCTGCTAAAAACCTTTTCCTGTTTAGAATCGTTGTTTTTACCACATTACCTTTATCTATTTAATATGATTTGTTTTTCTTAATATTCTTAAGAAAAGGAAGTTCTAAACATCATTAGTTTATAAAACTATTTTTTCAATAATAAAATATTCATATCCGCTATTTAACAAGTAAAATAATGATTGGTGGATTTCAAATCCTTAAACTTACTCTATGTAATATATATTAACATCACATATTGCATCACCTCACTTCCTCTAATGTATACGCAATTTTATGCACAAACTATTTAAGCTTTACATTCTTTCAAATTTCAAATCTATTTTTTTTATTTAAGAATTTCAAATTTCTTAAAAAAATATGTCCTTAATAGGATATAAATCATAATTGCAATGCCTTCTAGGTTATACCAGATTGAAAATTACTTACTTAACTACCCTTCAAAGTACATACACTTCCTTAGGAAAGAAGTCTCGCCTTTAGGATGAGGGTTCTCAATTTAACAATACAAATTAATGGTTTGAAAGTTTTATGATGAGTATTGAACAAAACTTTATTATGAGTATGAACACAATCGTATGGTCCTAAAAGACCAAAAAAAGTATAAGTTATTTTATAATCACACAAAATTTGACGTAATAGTCAAAATTTTGTTCCTTTTACACCATCTTCGACTTCCTCTCAATAATCATTATAAATATTTTACAGGCATTTTTTTCTAATTTCTATGAAAAGAATTTAGGTCAAACCAATTTTAAAATGAATTATTTATCAAAAGATTTTAGGTATGAATGCAAACAATGAAACAAACAAATAAATACCATCATAAAAAATAAACAATTTTATAGAAACAATTTTAAGAGGTGGGGCATGTAAAAAAAATTAATCCAAGAGACGATGATAAGACAAAGAATAATAAGAAAGATAAGTGAATAAATATTTAGAGTTGAGGTACCAAATTTAGAGTGAATTAACTAAGAAAAACGTTTAGAAGAAATTGTATGCCAAAATCACCTTGATAAATTGGGTTTACTTGACTTTATTTGGAAGCAAATTACTATTCACCAATCATCCACACATCTATACTAAGATCGTTTAACATAAATAAAAAATAGATAAGTAACATCGGAGTAAATTCTTAGTAAATGTAAATAACTATCCATTACTCTCTACATAATTGATAATTAGATTAATATTAAAAATTTTCATTATATTATTCTTATTTTTTAAAATGCATATCAAATTACATTTTTCATTGCAAATAATAATTCATAAATCATATATTTTAAATAAGCTATTCATTTTAAGTGTTATATGCCTTAATTATACTATTCAATCTAAGCATTGTCAGGATAGTATTTCACCTAATAATTTACTTAATATTTTGTACAAAACACGAAGACAAGGGAGTAAATGGGGGTAGGTTGAACCTTAATAATAGTGAAATTTTAAATGCTGAACCTAGGAAGATTGACTCAATTAGTAAGGAGAACAAAATCTAAAGGTGGTGTGATAAATATTATCATCGTGACAATTCATTAACAAATCAATTTAAAAATTATAGGATTCAATCGATATATCTCTTAAACATACAAATTATATATTATGAAATCATATAATGTAACGAAGTCAATAAATTATGAAATCATATAAAATAGTGGTGAAAATATATACTAGAGGTAGAATCAGATATAAACTCAAATGTAAAACTAAGATTAATTAAAAAAATCATTTTTCTTTTTTTTTCCAAAAATCAAAAGATCTTTAACCGATAACCAAACTCATTAGATAGACTACAACATCCCGAGGAACACATCAAAATTATCACAAACTATTGTCACCCTCGTACGTATTCCTAAATTGAAAATCAATAATGAGACAAATCAAACCTAGTCTTGAATCTAAAAAGAACAATATCTAATGATTTAAACTTAATGATAGCCATTAAGATTTCCTAGGAGTTCTATATTAATATCATGTCCAACAAGAAGACAACTCACGTTAAAGCAACATCATAATGGTTCGTACATAACAATGTTAGGTCAATTTGGTTGGCCTATCAATTCCCTAATCTATATATTATACCGATGCCATATATATGGAAAGTTAAATGGTTATATTCGTAGAGATATGACCAAAAGATAAAATCCTAAACTGTAATGGTAAATAATCATTAAGATTCAAATTCAAAGTTTAAGATAAAGATTCACAGTCCAACCGAACATTAACAGGAACATATTTGTGAATAAAAATAAGGCAAATAACAAGAAAGTATAATGAACCGTGACAAGAAAAATTCAACAGAAAAAAAGACTATTTGCATAAAAAATCCATTATAATGGATGCACCACATCTTAGCAAACATGGTATAGTGTTAAACCTAGAGAAAACATTCGGAATATGTTATAGATTAAAGGAAGAAGACGACTGATGTAGGATGCAATGTAAAGAAGACAAAAATGACAACGTAGTATAGATATAATACGCAGCATATCAATAAGACTCAGAGATGTAATAGTGCACTAGCATATACACTATCTCTTACTATCTATGTATATAACCAACCAACGTCTAAACAGCTAGTTAGAATGACAAAACAAAATACAATCATTTTTTAATTCAAATTTGTCTCTCTAAAATTCTTCTCTTCTTCTCTCTCTGCTCTGTTATGTTAATTCTCTGCTTCATTAATGCATCCAACCTCACGTTGCATTCATTTCTTACTATCTTCACAAATTTATGTAACAATTTGGTATCAAAGCATTAATTGGGGTAGACAAAATGGTTGAAGGAACGGGTGCTATAGAGGAGCAAAGAATAGAAGAAAGTGTAAGTAACCTAGCTAAGATGTATACAAAAAGTGAGAAAATGTTCTCATAAATTCAAAACAAGGGAAAGCAGATAGAGAGGAAATGTCAGAGTTATGAGCTATGTTTTTGCAATTTTTACAGAAGCAAGGAAAAGCACCATAGGACACATCTTTGAATTTATCAACACCTCACTCTTATAGTACTCAACTAAAGGTAGAGAAGGATGAAAACTCAACACCAACAAGGTTGAGCCGGATCGAGTTTCCCATATTTGATAGTGAAAATGTTAAACTATAGTTGTATCGCTTCTTTCAGTTAGATTGCACTCAGATAAACAAAGGTGTAGATAGCGATATTACACATGGATGAAAGGGCACAAGAGTGGTATCGGTTATATGTAAATAAATCGCAATTGAGTAGATGTGGCTGACTAGGAGGAGTTCACTAAAACACTTAAACAGAGATTCGATGCTGAGATCTTTGATGATTTGGTAGGGGACTTCAAAGAGTTAAAATAAGAGGGGACTATGCTAGAGTATTATGCTCACTTTAACCACCGTTCTAATCAATTAACATTGCCAAAGGAGTATTTGATTGGGAAAGACTTAAGCTGAAGATTGAGGTGATTGTGAAACTACACAAACCCAATTCACTACATTAAGCTTACTTGTTAACCTGCAACTAGGAAGTTGTATTACTATCTAATGGGAACACTACATTAAAACCGAGGTAATACCGTGAGGAATTCAGGGAACAGAGGAATTCTTAATGCATCACTAAGACCACCACAGATAACCAATGCACATAGAAGTCTGACACCTAATGGAATATTATCAACTCCTACTTCAATATGACGTCAATCATCAGTAAGACCTTCTCAACCTTCTAGACAAATTACCACCAAAGATTTTGATGATAAGAGAGCCTAAGGCTCTATTTTTGGTGTGATGAGAAATATACCATTGGCCACAAATGTAAGAAGAGACAAGTGCAATTTTATATGGTTATGGAGGATGAAGATGGTGAGAAGTCAAATTTTGAAGGAGGGGAGGAGAATTTGGAAGAAATGCTGACAGAGGAAAAATGTCCAATGGTCTCAATGCATGCTATGTTGGGTTTCTAAAAAACAGAGTTTAAACAGATGAGATTAATGGGATTACATAGGAGAAAACTCATCCATATTATGGTTGATAATGACAATATGCACAACTTCATGGACTCATCAGCAATTAGGAAAGGGAGCTATGCTGTTTGGGAAATTAAACCAATATCAATAACAGTTGGAGGAGGATTGTAATTGGTGTGTCATCAGTGCTGTGATAATTTTGAATGGACCATGTAGGGAATACAGTTTACTATGAGTTCACTTGTAATATCCTACCTCCTAAAATTGTCAAGAGATTAAACTGTTAGATTGAGTCATATGAGTTATTTCATTTAAGAACTTAAACTATTAGATTAAGTCACATGAGTTATTTCATTCACATGCATAATATTTGTATACACATATGAATCATGATCTAGAAAACATTGCAAGATAGTATATGCACTCAATTGACATATTATGGGTTATGGAACGAAAGTGAATGTGATATGAATGTGCATTCCCAATATTTTGCATTTTGATTTATCAATAACAGAAATTGATGGATTATAATTAGTGAATTGGGAATTTATCGTTACAATTGAGTAATTGATTAGGTGATATGTGCATCTAGTCTAAGAAAAATGTTAAAGAGCAAGACAAATTGATATATGGGAATTTAGGTTGATTAAGGCTATGAAATGGTGACATGTGGCATTCTGAATAAGTGAAAAAAGGCTAAGTTAAATGGATGACAAGTGGCTTGAGTATAGTTGTGACAAGTGGCCCTTTAAGTTTGTGACAAATGGCACTTTAGACTTGCTACTTGTGGAGCAATATATTGGTGACATGTGTAGCTTTACAAATGGTGACATATATAGCCTTACAATTGGTGACATGTGTAGCCTTACAAGTAGTGACATACGGAGGCTTAAAATGAGTCACTTATGGAGCCTAAAGTAAGTGACACATGGACCAATAGAATAGTAACATATTGACTAATAGAAGGATAACATATGTACCAATAGAATGGTGACACATGGACTAATGGAATGGCAACACATGAATTAGTTTGACTTTCTTGAATTTTCTAGAGAAAATCGATGAAAAGGCAATAGAAGTAAGAGTGAAGGTTTGCCATAAGGTTAGAAGAGGGAGAAAAACAAAAATGAGAAGAGAAGGAGAGAAAAGGGGGAAGAGAAGAGGAGAAGGAAAGAAGTTATCAAGGTAAATTGAAATTCTAGTTTCAATTTCATCTTTCTATTTCGATTTGTCTTTCATATCCTTGGAGCACAAATTTGAAGAAACTCAAAGAATAAAAGTTGTAGATATAGGTCTTAACTTGACCTCTGTGAAGTGTCTTAACAAAATAGTGACTAGAGCTCAAGTTATTTTGTTTCCCTAATACTACATGTGATAGACCCCTGTGCAGGAACCTTGTATTATTACCTGATTTTTGAAAACCTTATAGTCCGAATTAGTGAAAGTATAAAACATGAAAAATGATTATTGATGTTTTATAAATGCTTCTATGAAGTGGTTTTGTTAGGATATGTATTGATAGTGATTTATTATGGTTTGAGTATTGGTTGCCAGTCTGCTTCTTACCAAAAATAAGACAGAATTTGGATGGAGATTATATTTTAAAGGGAGATGTTGTTTGTGTAATTTTTAGATATATTAAGACTAATGGAGGTCTACTTTAGGGGGGCATAAGAATCATGGCATTTGGATTTTTTAGAAAGATTTATGATTAAAAGAAGACAGCTTGTTCATAAAGGAACATTAGGAAAAAAAAAAAGGATGTAAACATTGCACATAAGGTTGGGTTAGCTTGATGGTTAAGGAGACATTAAGCTGAATTAGTAAGTGAATTATTAACCTATTGACATATGTTAGAATAACATTTATGATGATTTATTAGGGATGAATTTGGTTGTGGTGGTGTATGAATATGAGATACTTGTTTGAGTAGTAAATACATTGTATATTTATGTGTATAAAGGCTTGGGAGCTGTGTATTAAGGAGCTCATACTGAGGATTGTTGAAGTCAAGAGAGTGTACACCTTCTTTTGAGGTCAGTTGAGTAAACCATATCTCTTAAATGGGACTAGGACATCCCAAGGCATGCATGATGACTTGTATGTGAATTTTGAACTTAGGTAATACATAGTAAAATTGAATCTCAAATGGATGCTAGTGTACTTATGTATTTAATAAACGATATTGTTTTGAATAACTCTTTGCACTTGGAGTGCAACTAATTTTTTATTACGTATTTTGATAAATGATATTGTTTTCAAAAAACTTGGACTTGAAGTGTAAAGGAAAATGTTTTATTTTCTAAAACTACATTTTTGAACAACTTTGCATTTGGAGTGCAAAAGATAACTTTTATTGCATGAAATAATGTTTTGAAATTTATATATTCATAATCGAGTCATGTATGTTGCGCGTATGTGTTCTCTTTTGGTTTAGAGCCAAGGTAAGTTTTGTACTTAATATTTTTATATGATTTTTATGATTGGTGAGGTAACGATTAGTCAATCGTGTGCTAGACATAACAGATTAAGCGACTCCTGTATCCTTAACGCTGGTATATAAAAGTCGAGTCCTCATATCGACATCTTTCTATGGGACATACGGGTGATTCCATACTTAGGGTCTGGACACCGATTAGGTCATCACCTAGGGTCATGATGCTCTTGTCGACTATAGTCCAGACTCACCACAGATGAAAGTCGAGCCAACACTGGGAATCGATAGGTGTGCACATTAATTAGGTCGACTAGTGGTGACACACATGATTGTTTTGGCTTATTCTGAGATTTTTTCTGACGAGATTTGATTTATACATATGACATTTTTCTGCTTTTGTGTACTAGAACTGGAACTTATGTTCACCAGATGAATGATTAACAGGCTAGGCCTACGTGGTTCCTAACTAGTATACGTTGAGTCATAGGCTAGGCCTATGTGTTTTTATGTCATGTATGTTCACTTCATAGGTTATTTACACTGCCTTGGTATGTATCATGTTCTATTTGTGATATATGTTTTTTCCACTCACTGAGTACATATTGTACTCAACCCCTCCACCTTCCAACCATGCAGGTTAATTTGGTGAGCTTGAAGCTCTGAGTGTATTGTACAGTCTTGTGACATTTTCGGGGCATTACTGCATGTGAGTAGTCTCAGTTTTGTACTTTTGTGGCATAGTGGCTCATAAACTATTTTTATTAGGTTGGTTATGTTAATATGGTTTATGATTTTGTAAATTAACTCTCGACTGTCTTATAGTTTGTAAATGACCTTATGTATGAATCTTTTGTACTGTTGTTGAGATTGCTCTTGAGTGGACTTAAATGTCCAGAAGTTGTGGTAGAATTTAATCTGAATATAGAAGTGCGTTTAAAACTGATTTATAGGTATTTTAAATGAGTTTTGGGATTTTCAAAATATAGCCATTGTGCTGTCCAAATGTTTTAAAAGGATATTCAGTTAGCCTTGCATAGTCAGGTTAAGGGTACTGTGAGTATCCTTAGCTTGGGTATGTGGTAGTTGTCTTATGTCCGATGTGGTAGGTTGTGACAGTTTGAATATCATTATAGTTTACAATTGAGTTGTAAGGTCCCAAGGCAACAAGCCATTAATATTACATTTTGTTTAAGGTCTCAAGTGTCACATTAATAACCCTTCCTTAAACATAATATGTTTTGTGGGACGAAATCAAGAAATTATAGCATGTTTTTTTTAAATTAAAATGAAAGTAATCAATATCTGAATTTGAAAGTAGTCCTTTAGAAACGTTAAAAAAATGAAAAATTAAAATTTTCACATGACCAAACATCCTTAAAGTTTAAAACTGAACCATAAGATCTTGAACTATCAAGGCCTTGATCTTGCATTTCCTTTAAGATCTTAATAAAAACAGTTTAAAGCATAGAATTACTAAATGACCTATCTTTAAATATAATAAGAACTTTTGGACAAAATCACGATAGTTTAACATACTGTTTAGAAACAGATATCCAAATCTGAAAGTAATCCCTATTGAGACTTCAAACAAAAGCAAGAACGTATTTCCAACATTCTTTAGTCAATGGTTTGAACATCATTATAGTTTACAATTGACCTGTAGGGTTCCAAAGGAACAAGATATTAATATTGCATTATGTTTAAGGTCTCAAGTGTGACATTAATTTACTTCGAGGAACAATTACCAAAATAACACTTCCTTAGATATAATATGTTTTGTGGGACAAAATCAAGATATTATAGCATGCTTTTTGGAAACCAAAATGAAAGGTATCAATATATGAATATGAAAGTAGTCTTTAGAAACCTTAAAAAAATGCAAAATCAAAATTTTCACACGACCAAACTTCCTTAACTTTTAAACAGAACCATAAGGTCTCGAACTATCAAGGCCCTGATCATTAACTTTAAGATCTTAATAAAAACATTTTAAAGCATGGAATTACTAAATTGACATATCTTTAAATATAATAAGAACTTTTGGACAAAATCAAGACAGTTTAACATACTATTTAGAAACAAATATCCAAATCCGAAAGTAACCCCTGTTGAGACTTTAAATAAATGCAACATCATATTTCCAACATCATTCTGTTACTCAAGGGTTTGAACATCATTACAGTTTAAAATTGAGTAGTAGGTCCCAAACTAACAAGCTGTTAAAATTGCATTATGTTTAAGGTCTCAAGTGTGAGATTAATTTACTTTGAGGAACAATTACCAAAATAGCACTTCCTCAAATATAATATGCTTTGTGGGACAAAATCAAGATATTATAACATGCTTTTTGGAAACCAAAATGAAAGAAATCAATATCAGAATCTGAAAGTAGTCCTTTAGAAACCTTAAAAAATGCAAAATCAAAATTTTCACATGACCAAACATCCTCAAAGTTTAAAACTAAACCATCAGGTCTCGAACTGTTAAGGCCTTGATCTTGCATTTCTTTAAGATCTTAAGAGGGACATTTTAAAGCATGGAATTACTAAAATGACCTATCTTTAAATATTATAAGAACTTTTGGACAAAATCAAGATAGTTTAATATACGTTTTAGAAAAAATTTTCAAATATAAAAGTAATCCCTATTGAGACTTTAAACAAATGCAATATCATATTTCTGACATCATTCTTTTACTCAATGGTTTGAACAATTATAGTTTACAATTGGGCTATAGGATCTAACAGCAACAAGCCATTAATATTGCATTTTGTTTAAGATCTCAAGTGTGACATTAATTTACTTCGAGGAATAATTACCAAAATAACACTTCCTTAAATATGATATGCTTTGTGGGACAAAATCAAGTTATCATAGCATGCATTTTGGATAACAAAATGAAAGGAATTAATATCTGAATCTAGAAGTAGTCCTTTAGAAACATTAAAACAATGCAAAATCAAAATTTTCATTGGACCAAATATCCTTAAAGTTTAAAACTGAACCATAAGGTCTCAAACTATCAAGGCCTTGATCTTGCATTTCTTTTAAGATCTTAATTAAAACATTTGAAAGCATGGAATTGCTAAAATGACACATATTTTAAATATAATAAGCACTTTTGGACAAAATCAAGACAATTTAACATAATTTTTAGAAACAAATATCTAGATCAGAAAGTAATCCGTATTGAGACTTTAAACAAATGCAATATCATATTTCTAATATCATTCTATCACTCAATGGTTTGAACATCACTATAGTTTACAATTAAGATGTAGGGTCCCAAAGCAAGAAGCCATTAATATTGCATTCCATTTAAGGTCTTACGCGTGAAATTAATTTACTTCTAGGAACAATTACCAAAATAGCATTTCCATAAATATAATATATTTTGTGGGACAAATCAAGGTATTATAACATGCTTTTTGGAAAGCAAATGAAAGGTATCAATATCTAAATCTGAAAGTAGTCCTTTAGAAACCTTAAAAATGCAAATTTGAAATTTTCACATGACCAAACATGATGAAAGTTTAAATCTGAACCGTAGGGTGTGGAACCGGCAAGGCCTTAATCTTGCATTTCATTTATGATCTTTAGAGGGACATTTTAAAGCATTGAATTACTTAAAGGACACATCTTTAAATATAATAATCACTTTAAAACAAAATCAAGACAGTTTGACATAGTTTTTGGAAGTAAACATCCAAATATGAAAGTAGCCCCCTTCGAGACTTCAAACAAAGGCAATATCATATTTCCGACATCATTATGAAATTAATGGTTTGAACATCCTTACATCTTACAATTGAGTCCTGAAGCAACAAGTCGTTAATATAGCATTCTGTTTAAGGTCTCAAGTGTGACATTAATTTGCTTAAAGGAACAATTACCAAAATACTCTTCCTTAAATATAATATGTTTTGTGGGACAAAATCAAGATATTATGACATGCATTTTGGAAACTAAATTGAAAGGGATCAATGTCTAAATTTGAAAGTAATCCTTTAGAAACCTTAGAAAATGCAAAATTAAAATTTTCACATTACCAAACATCCTTAAAGTTTGAAACTGAATCATAAGGTCTTGAACCAACAAGGTGTTGATCTTGCATTTCTGTTATGATCTTAAGAGGGACATTTTAAAGCATGGAATTACTTGGACACATATTTAAATATAATAAGCACTTTTGGACAAAATCAAGATAGTTTAACATCCTTTTTGGAAACAAACATCCAAATTCAAAAGTAGTCCCTTTTGAGACTTCAAACAAAGGCAATATAAGATTTCTAGCATCATTCTGTAACTCATTGGTTTGAACATCATTAAAGCTTACAATTTAGTTGTAGGGGCCTAAAGCAACAAGCCATTAATATTGCATTTTGTTTAAGGTCTCAAGTGTGAGATTAATTTACTTCAAGGAACAATTACCAAAGTAACACTTCCTTAAATATAATATGCTTTATGGGACAAAATCAAGATATTATAGCATCCAATTTGGATACCAAAGTGAAAGGAATCAATATCTGAATTTGTAAGTAGGCCTTTAGAAATATTAAAAAAGTGCAAATCAAAATGACACATCTTTAAGTATAATAAGCACTTTTGGACAAAATCAAGACAGTTTAACATACTGTTTAGAAACAAATATCTAGATCTGAAAGTAATCCTTATTCAAACATTAAACAAATGCAATATCATATTTATGATATTATTCTGTTACTCAAAGGTTTAATCCTCACGACAATTTACAATTGAGTTGTAGGGTCTCAAAACAAGAATCCGTTAATATTGTATTTTGTTTAAGGTCTTAAGTGTGACATGAATTTGCTTCTAGGAATAATTACCAAAATAGCACTTCCTTAAATATAATATGTTTTGTGGGACAAAATCAAGGAATTATAACATGCTTTTTGGAAAAAAAAATCAATATCTAAATTTGAAAGAAGTCCTTTAGAAACCTTAAAAAATGCAAAATCAAAATTTTCACATGACCAAACATGATGAAAGTTTAAAACTGAATTGTAGGGTCTAGAACCGACAAGGGCTTGATCTTGCATTTCATTTAGGATCTTTAGAGGGACATTTTAAAGCATTGAATTACTTAAAGGACACATCTTTAAATATAATAAGAATTTTTAAACAAAATTAAGACAGTTTGACATACTTTTAGGAAATAAACTTCCAAATATGAAAGTAACCCTCTTTGAGACTTTAAACAAAGGCAATATCAAATTTCCGACATCATTCTGTAATTAAAGGTTTGAACATCATTATAGCTTACAATTAAGTTGTAGGGTCCTAAAGCAACAAGCTGTTAATATTGCATTCTATTTAAGGTCTCAAGTGTGACATTAATTTGCTTGGAGGAACAATTACCAAAATACCACTTCCTTAAACATAATATGTTTTGTGGGACAAAATCAAGATATTATGACATGCATTCTGAAACCTAACAAAATGCAAAATTAAAATGTTCACATGACCAAACATCCTTAAAGTTTAAAACTGAATCATAGGCTCTAGAACCAATAAGGCGTTGATCTTGCATTTCCTTTAAGATCTTAAAAGGAACATTTTAAAGCATAGAATTACTTAAAGGACACATTGTTAAACATAAAAAGCACTTTTGGACAAAATCAAGATGTTTTAACATACTTTTTGGAAACAAACATCCAAATCCGAAAGAAGTCCCTTTTGAGACTTCAAAAAAAGGCAACATAAGATTTCCAACATCATTCTGTAACTCATTGGTTTGAACATCAGTAAAGTTTATAATTGAGATGTAGTGTCCCAAAGCAACAAGCCATTAATATTGCATTTTGTTTAAGGTCTCAAGCGTGAGATTAATTTACTTCAAGAAATAATTACCATAATAACACTTCCTTAAATATAATATGCTTTGTGTGACAAAATCAAGTTACTATAGCATGCTTTTTAGATACCAAAATGAAATCAATCAATTCTCTAATTCTGTAAGTAGGCCTTTAGAAACATTAAGAAATGCAAAATCAAAATTTTCACAAGACCAAATATCCTTAAAGTTTAAAATTGAATCGTAAGGCCTCGAACTATCAAGGCCTTGATCTTGCATTTCCTTTAAGATCTTAATAAAAACAATTTAAATCATGGAATTGCTAAAATGACACAACTTTAAATATAATGAGCACTTTAGAACAAAATCAAGGCAATTTAACATACTGTTTAGAAACAAATATCCAGATCTGAAAGTAATCCCTATTAAGACATTAAACAAATGCAATATCATATTTCTGATATCATTCTGTTACTCAATGGTTTAATCATCACTATAGTTTACAATTGAGTTTTAGGGTCTTAAACCAAGAAGTCGTTAATATTGCATTCCATTTAACGTATTAAGTGTGACATTAATTTACTTCTAGGAACAATTACCAAAATAGCACTTCCTTAAATATAATTTGTTTTGTGGGACAAAATCAAGGTATTATAACATGCTTTTTGGGAAAAAAAAGGAAAGGAATCAGTATCTGAATCTGGAAGTAGTCCTTTAGAAACCTTAAAAAATGCAAAATCAAAATTTTCACGTGACGAAACATGATGAAAGTTTAAAATTGAACTGTAGGGTCTAGAATCGGCAAGGCCTCGATTTTGCATTTCATTTAGGATCTTTAGAGGGACACTTTAAAGCATTGAATTACTTAAAGGACACATCTTTAAATATAATAAGATTTTTAAACAAAATCAAGACAGTTTGACATCCTTTTTGGAAATAAACATCCAAATATGAAAGTAGCCCCCTTTAAGACTTTAAGCAAAGGCAATATCAGATTTTTGATATCATTCTGTAATTAATGGTTTGAACATCGTTATAGCTTACAATGGAGCTATAGGGTCCCAAAGTAAAAGCCATTAATATTTCATTCTGCTTAAGGTCTCAAGTGTGAAATTAATTTGCTTGGAGGAACAATTACAAAAATACCACTTCCTTAAACATAATATGTTTTGTGGGACCAACTCAAGATATTATGACATGCATTTTGGAAACATAAATGAAAGGAATCAATATCTGAATTTGAAAGTAGTCCTTTAAAAACCTTAAAAAATGCAAAATTAAAAATTTCACTTGACCAAACATCCTTAAAGTTTAAAACTGAATCATAGGGTCAAGAACCAACAAGGTGTTGATCTTGCATTTCCTTTAAGATTTTAAGAGGAACATTTTAAAGCATGGAATTACTTAAAGGAGACATCTTTAAATATAATAAGAACTTTTGGACAAAATCAAGATGTTTTAACATACTTATTAGAAACAAACATCCAAATCCGAAAGTAGTCCCTTTTGAGACTTTAAACAAAGGCAATATAAGATTTCCAGCATCATTCTGTAACTCATTAGTTTGAACATCATTAAATTTACAATTGAGTTATAGGGTCCTAAAGCAACAAGCCATTAATATTGCATTTTGTTTAAGGTCTCAAATGTGACATTAATTTTCTTAGAGGAACAATTACCAAAATACCACTTCCTTAAACATAATATGTTTTGTGGGACAAAATCAAGGTATTATAACATGCTTTTTGGAAAAAAAAAATGAAAGGAATCAATATCTGAATATGAAGGTAGTCCTTTAGAAACCTTAAAAAAATGCAAAATAAAATTTTCACATGACCAAACATGATGAAAGTTTAAAACTAAATTGAAAGGTCTAGAACTGGCAAGGCCCTTAATCTTTCATTTCATTTAGGATCTTTAAAGGGACATTTTTAAAGCATTGAATTACTTAAAAGACACATCTTTAAAAATAATAAGCACTTTTAAACAAAATCAAGATAGTTTGACATCCTTTTTGGAAATAAACATCCAAATATGAAAGTAGCCCCCTTTGAGACTTTAAACAAAGGCAATATCAGATTTCCAACATCATTATGTAATTAATGGTTTGAACATCATTACAGCTTACAATTGAGCTGTAGGGTCCCAAAGCAGCAAGCCATTAATGTTGCATGTTGTTTAAGATCTCAAGTGTAACATTAATTTTCTTGGAGGAACAATTACCAAAATACCACTTCCTTAAAAATAATATGTTTTATGGGATAAATTCAAAATATTATGACATGCATTTGGAAACTAAAATGAAAGGAATCAATATCTGAATTTGAAAGTAGTCCTTTAGAACCAACAAGGCATTGATCTTGCATTTCTTTTAAGATCTTAAGAGGGACATTTTAAAGCATGGAATTACTTAAAGGACACATCTTTAAATATAATAAGCACTTTTGGACAAAATCAAGATAGTTTAACATACATTTTGGAAACAAACTTCTAAATACGAAAGTAGTCCCTTTTGAAACTTCTGATTTCTGGCATCATTCTGTAACTCATTGGTTTGAACATCGTTAAAGTTTATAATTGAGCTGTAGGGTCCCAAAGAAACAAGCCATTAATATTGAATTTTGTTTAAGGTCTCAAGTGTGAGATTAATTTACTTCAAGGAATAATTCCCAAAAAATCACTTCCTTAAATATAATATGCTTTGTGGGATGAAATCAAGATATTATAGCATGCATTTTTGTTGGACCCCGTTTCCAGAGCCCAACTGATGTCGGATCCCGTTGCCGGAATCCGACCACTTACTCCTAAACCATCATAGCTAAATCTATAGGAAGATTGGAGATTTTTCTGAAAATTTGTCCATTGGAGAAATTCCAGTCGACTATAAATAGTTCCAGTCGACTATAAATAGTTCCAGTCGACTATAAAGAGGACGGAGATTATTTT
>JAOSBK010000004.1:25111523-25124686 GCA_027568895.1 Erythroxylum shatona
TTAATTCTAACAACTTATTAAAACTCTAATTTTAACTAAATTCCTCCAATTAATTTCTATTAACTAAACATTAAAAATTCCAAAATTAATCTAAACCTCAAAGCAAAGTAAACATACTTAAAGCGAATCGGGGCCCAACAGTTTCATAATGTTAGCATTTATATTTAAATGTATTTATTAATTATTTAATGTTAATATTATAGATACATGAGTTCCTTATCAAATTTTGAATTGGATTCAAATGATGAAACGACAGTTGTTATTTCTCTAATGGGAGAAGAGAATAAACATTTTCAATTAAACAAGCAATCATATATAACTTTGAAAACTTTTGAATGGATTTCCTATAAGGATTAAACACTTACAAATAAGCAAGACAATCTTCCCAAACTTATGTGATGAGTTAAAGAGTATAGTAGGCTTAAAGCCGACAAGTCATTTAATGAGACAACTATAGTTATATAATGCTTTCAACATTTGACTTAGACAAATTCAAAATATTTTTACGAAGTCATATGTAGCTAATCGTCTTACAAAAAATAATCATTATTTCACCATCCTTTACCAACATATCTCCTAAGATTCAACATAATTAAAAATACTTTACATGGTTTTCTGTATATTAAATTATTATTTTTATCATTTCCTTATATTAGATTAATTATTTGAACAATATAATTTTATCTTTTAGGATTATAAAGGAGCAATAAATGGTAACATATTGATGCACATATTCTAACCAATGAACAAGTACTATAGAGGGAAAAAGAGCTGATCAAATTATGTGTTATCGCTTATTTGACATGCATTTCATATATGTAATAATTAGATGAAAAGGTATTACAAATGGCTCTTGTTTTTTAATAAATAGTAACAAATCTATTGAACCAATTTTTCTATTCCTCCACAAGGCATTACATTATTTGAAATAAATATAGTACTTACAATTAATTTTTGATAGCTTTTAATCAATATTATGTTCTTTGTACGATTTATTTGATTAACTAAAGCTATAGTAATATTGTTTGGATTTCATTCACCATGTAGATATGAAAGATACCATTTGTGAGATTATAAACTAAGAGAAAAACCTCAAGGTGCTTAGAAACTATTGAAAGATGCTTGCATTCTAAAAGCAATATTTTATTATACATTTGAATATGCTGAATTATGATTTGAAGAAACAAAAAATATATTGTTAGTATTTGTTGTGTTATACATATTTTATTACAATGCATGGAATAAGTAATGCAATATTTGACAATTATGCTAAAAATAAAAAGCAAAATTTAAAAATGTAAATGAAGAAACAAGTTCTCAATTGAGTATAATATAACTCCATTATAACTTTGGAGTATAACCCAAAAGTGGGGTCACAATTTATAAATAAATGTGAAATGATTATATTAATGCAAGCTGTAATTGAATCGTGTTTCTTTTTGTAATTGTTATTTTTATCGTGTTTTAAAACATTTTAGTATGATCAAAATATTTTATTAAAATAATTTAGTATAATTTTTATATTGTATAGACTCTTGTTCTATAAAATTGGTGGACAATTTTTAGAATTATATTAGATATTCCTCCCTTTTTATTTCTAATGATAATAACAATTAGTTATTTTAGGACTCTAATTTGATATATCAAAATAAAATAAATTGAAATTTAATAGTATAATATGATAAAATAAAAAAAACATGATGAAATTTAAAATATTTTTAAGTAAAAATTTTTATTTTTCAAATTATAAATTATAACTCAAACAGATTTGTGTTAGAAAAAACGACGTCGTCTATAAACCCTCTGCGGCCTGGAGTAGAATAGCTATTAAACAGGGGGAAGGTATCAAGGTATACTGCTCGGCTGCTGTCTCGTCTTCGGCCGTGGTTTGGCTGGGTTTGCTATTTACCACTTTGTTTGCTGCTGTCGGTAAGCTGTTTGTGTTACTTGATTTTCAGTTATAACCTTCTCTTTTATTTGCTTCACTCTTTTTTTTTGTAATACTTGTAATATGTGTTCCGGTTCTCTGCTTAACCAAATTTAGCTTAGGCTGCTTATCTCCTTCACTCTATATTCTCATGGCAGAGATTATGGCGAAGGGCATGAATGATGTGGTCATGAAGCCACAAATGCTGCATACATTAATCAAAGAAGATTTGCCTCAAGACAAAAGACCCTTCGGTTCACCCTCTACTCTCTCTAGGATTGTGTCCATCCTTAAAACCCACAAACTATTGGCTGAAACTCAACCTCAGCAACTGCAACAATCCCCCACCGACCCCAAATACTTCCAGCGTTGGAAATCCGCTGTTGACAACTGGGTCTCGCGCTTGCTATTACTCGTTGACAATCAGTTTATGGTAAACCCAGAAAAAACAAGAAAAAAGACGAATTTTTATTTGATTTCTGCCTTTGAAAATTTTATTTTATGGTTAATGTGGAATGTGCCTTTTCTTTTTTAGCCAGACAAATGTTGGGCGGGAATTTGCTTGCTGGGAGTAACTTGTCAACAATGCAGCTCTGAGCGTTTTTTGGCTTCCTATGCTCTTTGGCTGGAAAAGCTTTTGCCCCATATTCAGGTCTGGAAACTAAAAATAGACGCCTTCCGTATTGTTTTGGTTTTGCTTATTTTAAGCTTTCTGACAACCAAAATATGACTTCACTATCTTAAAATGTTGCTTCTTTCTAATTGTTCAAAATCTACTTCATCCATACTAGAAAAATTTAGGTTTTAGTTTTCTATTTGTTATTCTTAT
Organism: Erythroxylum shatona; assembly: GCA_027568895.1. NCBI lineage: Eukaryota > Viridiplantae > Streptophyta > Magnoliopsida > Malpighiales > Erythroxylaceae > Erythroxylum > Erythroxylum shatona. Next base: position 25,114,280 of record JAOSBK010000004.1, read on the forward strand.
TAGTTCTTATTAGTGGTAATGGGAGCAGCAAATAAAATCCTACAGTTCCCCAAGTGGAAGGCAGGTCCTGGATCGTTATACTAATTGAATGGTCACGTTAGTTTTGTCTTATAGATTAGTTTTGACAACTGTTTTTTGCTAAGTCGCGTAATCCCATTTAAGTGGTTGATTATTAGATTAGTAGTTGAGGATGGGTTTGAATGAAAAGTATTTGTGTGGTACTTATGACAATAGAGCAACTGTATAACCTCATTAGTCCCGCTTTTGACACCTGTACAAGCCCTGTTTTAACCTCATTAGTCCTGTTTTAATAATGGTTACAAGACCTGTTTTGGGTCTCTGATATTTTCTTTGGACAGTGTTACTCTTTATACAAATTCCGTACACGGAAATTAAAACAAAAGCCAGCTGGATAATTATTCATTTGGCTTTCTTATTTTTTAAGCTTTTTTAAAGCATATGTGGATCCATGCTTTTCTCTTTAGGAGTAGGGGATGAAAGACAGCCATAGTTGAGCTGAATGCTGTCATTTGTCTATATGAATCGCTGACTCTTTGTGCTGCAAATTATCTGTTAACAGTCGCCAGCAGATTCTCAATTTGTGAAAGTGGCTTCCTGTGCCTCAATACAAGATCTCATCACTAGGTGTGGCCCATATATTTCAATTTAAATTCGAACTCAATACATGTGATGTTTTCTCACATTACAATTTGATATGATTTCTGAGAAATTTGGGAACTTCTTTTATTAACTTTTGAAATAGGCTGGCTGAATATCCAAATGTCAAGAAAGATGCAACTTCTCATGCTGGCAAACTCTTTGGACCTCTTTTAAAGTTGTTAACAGAGGGTAGTTCAGAGAATGTATTGGTGAGTTGAATTCAGTTTAATGGATTACATTTCTTTATTTGCTTATATTTCAGTGTCAGTTCTGCGTTGTCTTTGTTGTCATACTTTTTCTATGGCAATCAAGCTTACTTGAAATGGTGCTATAATCAATGTTGTTGGTAGTTAACTCCTAAGTTTCAGACAGTTTTCCTTAGCAGCAAACTATGACATTGTTGAATCTTTCCCTTTAACTAGAGTTCTGAATGATAATTAAAATTTATTTCCTGATGACTTATATATGTTTTCCTTTTATCTATTCACTTACATGTGCACATGGAGGAATAGTTGCAAAGTTGCGTTAAGAATCCTTGTTCATAGTTTGAAGTGGGCAAGAAAATGGTCACATGTAGGCTAAAATGAACAAATTAGTTCTTGCTTGTAGTTGATGTTGGTGCTGCAATTTTTGTATGATAACCACTGTGTGGTATACAGGAAGCAGCAGCTGACCTATTGTGTGCCATCATAATTTTCTTCCCTGCTTCCCTGCACCGACATTATGACAATGTAAGTATCTCTTCATCATGAGATGTGAACTTTATTTTTGTTGTTATCTGTCTTAAAATCTGACTTTTCCTGTCGAAAAGAAAATAGGGAGGAGAGATGATGCTGCTGCACTGAGCTTTATACTTTTTACTAACTATTCAAGCGTAGGCAAGAAATAAGCCCCCATTGTTTTTGTGCTGAGATAAGTCCAGCGCCTATATAGATTGTATCTATTCAATTTAGTATCAACACAGAATCTAAGTTTGAGGTTTCAATGTTAACATTTGAGAAATAATTTTTTATTTTGAATTTCTATGTAACTGATTTTAGGAATCCATTTTATACATTTTGAATTTACTTGTAGGATAGTAACTCTGAAAGTGTGGACACACATAGTTTCAGTTTTTTTAACTAAAGTTTCTTTTGCTACTTTGTCAGCCTTTTAAATGAAAATGCTGTGGCACCATATCTATGTTGATCATATGAAAAATCAACTTGAAAAGTAAACAGCTTCAAGCTTAGTCCGATAGTTGATATCTTCTCATCCATGATAGTTTTAATCAGTGGCTTTTGGATTGAACCTGGCGGCAGAGCTCCATATTCTTAGTAACTGACTTTGGGGTTGTGCTAAGCTTGGACTTATTCTCAGTTTTTCTGAAACTTATTGAATAGGTGGCATTGCTGTTGGTGGATTGCTTACAGAAAAGAAGAGACCTTTATGTTTTTATGCATAGATAGAGTAGATCTAAATTATTATCATTACAATCTTCAATATTATCATTACATGATGAAAATATGTTTTAGCTGGTTAATGCAAATGAACTATGTCGTGCACTGTACAGGCTGAAGCTGCCATTGCTTCGAAAATTTTGTCCTCAAAATGCAATGATAATGTGCTGAAGGTATCATTGTTCCTTTCTGTCTGTAATTGTTATTGGCTTATGTAGAGGAAAAATTAAGAAATCGGCAAGTCTAATATGGAATTTGTTTCTTCTTTTTTGAGTTGCCAAATTTAGAAACTTGCTCGTTGCCTAGCATTACTGCCTAAATCAAAAGGTGATGAGGATAGCTGGCTCTTAATGATGCGAAGGATTTTATTGATGGTCAATGGTTACCTTACTGAAATCTTCCATGGTATAGAAGAAGGTATGTTTCATACCATTTGGTTGGTGGGTCTTGATCTGAATGATTATTAATGCCAATCTTATCAACTGGCAGTAACAAAATGGGACGAAGCTGTTAGATTATTGATTGCACCAGGAGAAGTTCCCCCGTTTTCCTTATGGGGCCAACAGTTGTTAGAAGAAGCCTCTGACAGGGAACGAAAGAGAAAGAAGATATCCTGTATCTCCATGTTTATGCTTAGCTGTTCAATTATGCTAACAACTTTATATCCTGTTCAGGTACTATTATTATCCTGTGGCAATTCCTAAATTCTGATCTAATTAGTAATTGCGTTTATTGTTGTTTTCTGTTAAGAACCATGGATATGGGTGGATCTCATATCTTCTGACTTTTTATTTGTTTTAATTGCAGGTAACTGTTCCTGTTCGCTCATTGTTAGCCCTTGTTGAGAGAGTGCTTATGGTTGATGGATCAGTGCCAGAGTCAATGTCACAATTTGTGATTGCATCTGAGCAGGAGTTCATTTGTTGTGAACTTCCAGTTTTGCATGATTACAGTTTGGAACTTCTTGTGGCAATTGTTAGGGGTATGCGCAGGTACTTCATACAAAATTTTACATCAATGTTACTGATTCTTTAAAAAGGGAAAAATATCATTTTCATATTCTTTGGGAAGCAGATTACCCATGAATGGATTTTGTTGATAAAATTCATGAATCAAATCTTAGAGCTTCATAAGATAGAAGGAAAGGGTTGATATATTCATTTGTGCCCAATACCTCTCAAGATAACCATCTGATTTTTTGGTCTGAATCACCATTTTATTTCCAATTGTCTTTTATTTTATTCCACAGCAAGAACCAAACCATTTATTTCGTTTTCTTTGACAAGGGAACTATACCATTTTCAAGAGTGACAGTTTTGTAGACCTCATTAAACAGATTTAATATTCTTTACAGGAGTTATAGCATAGAAGAACTTTTGGGGATTTTAGTTCTAAGAACCAACAATATGCTGTTCTTGACATACTCTTATGGGTATCCAATATGACAATTCCATTCTTCATAAATGGTACAATCTTGTGACTATTATGATGCACGGTTTTATATTTTTCTCTTCCTAGATAGTTAAATGTAATCCATCTTGTTTATTGAATGAGAATTCTAAGGCTGTTACCTCTTTTTTAATGACCTTATAAAGTAATCTAATTCCAGAGCCCTCTGAAAGTAGATTTGTCATCTATTAAAGGAAGTGGAAATCAGATGATTTTGGAGGATGCTCTTCCAAAATATTGACCTGTGTGATTATCAAATTCTCATTTCTAAACAAACAGTCAACATGATTTTAGTTACACGGGCTCTGCTCAAGGATAGAGATTGTGCGTTTGTTTGCATTACCTTTTCTTTTTACCCCCTCTTTAAGCATATCTAAGATTAGAATATGCAATTTCTACAGATGCAACTTCTAGGTTCATTTGTAGTCTCTGATACTTTTGGGAACATATTTTGCTTTGCTGGATTTTCTCTTCAGGTTTTTGTCTGCTAGTGGTCTATGCCATTATTTGTCGCTTGTCTTCCTTTCTTCTGTTTCTTAATCTGTCAATGAGTTCTGTTATTGAAAACATATTATGTATTATTTTCATGCAGTCAACTATTGCCACATGCAGCATATGCTGTGCGACTTGTTAAAGAGTATTTTAGGAGATGTGAAGTACCGGAACTAAGAGTAAAAGTCTATTCAATCACAAAGATGTTGCTTATATCGATGGGCGTGGGTATGTAGTCAACATGCATAGTATATTGGCATTTTTTTTTCTGTGAAATCCTTTTTTTTTTTGTTTTTTCCTTTGATCCATAATTGCATCTAGAGTCTACCTTTTTTGCATGTATATATCCCTATCCATGTAATTGATGATGAAACAAAAAGTTCGTGCTTGGCAGCATAAATAGCTTTCCAATTGTTGATTTGGCAATTTTGAACAGAAAGAGACTGCAACCTCTTTTGTATGACTCTCTATACCCATATCCTGAATAGTTGAACTTAAGGATATGAAAAGCATAATAGTACCACATATTGTCACTTTGTTAATTTTGAAACATGGACTTTGAAGCCATATGCATCACATATGTATTTATGTGTCCATGTATAAGAAGGCTACTATGTGATTATAAACTTTTTATATAATTTTTAACACATTGAATTTATTTTTTGCACAAGTTAGTAGCTAGATTTTTAGCGATGCTTTTCAAATAGTCTCCAAAATGTGACAATCTAGGGTAGTTATGTAGATCTAGATCTCTATGCCATTACTTAGAATAAGAAATTCAAACTTAACTAGGAAAAAACCACGTTGGAACTCCATCATTGATCAGGACTCCTAGACATTGATTTTGGTCAAGTGGTTTAACTATATGTATTGTTCTATGAGATACCAGCGTTAAAAAGATTATAATAAAATGTATGATTTCTGCAAATGATGTAAACAGTATTGCATGTTACTCAGAATGCATGTGAACTCTGCTTGTTTACATCTTGTTAGTCCTTTATCATGGTGAGGTATATTAAATGAAGTACTGTGAAATTTTGGTTCTCTTGGAGTGTCATGACTTTGTCAACGTTCAAAATGTGATCCTAATGGTCAAACTAACAGGGTTTGTTCAGTTTGGTGATGCTTTTGGCATGAATTCAATTTATGTGTCTAGCCAGATATCCAAATTAACTAATCAGTGTGACAGATTCAAAATCAAATGTTGTATTTGAAAGTCTTGAACTACAATGCTCATCTTTTGTTGATTTTTTTGGATATGTCCACAGTATTAAATATCATCCACATTACTAGAATAAGGAAACTTCCATAATTTAAAAATGTTTTCATTATCTGAAGCCACATAGAAATATTTCCTGAATTCTGCCTGAATTGGTTGCAGTAAGACCCCTCTCAAAAGCATTGATACATTGGGCACTAAATGCTTTGTAATTGTATTTTTGTCCCAAGTTCTCGTCTGGAGCATTCTACCCTTGTTTTCAATTTGGAGCAGGTTTTATTAACATGTATAATCTAATTGGAATTTTTTGTTGTTGCTGCTGATAGCTAATTCTTAATCTTATCCTGATCAGGGATTGCAATATATCTTGCACAGGAAGTTGTCAACAATTCACTTGTTGATTTAATTGCTACGGATATGTCCTCTCATGCCCACTTAAATGTCTCTTCTGAAGCCTTCTTACACTCTTGCCAAAGAAAAAGGAAGCACAGTGCCACTGGATCTTTTGAGCAGCAGGATATAATTGGTTCAGAAGTAGAAGCCCAGAAAAATTCTCCATCAACTCAGATTTCTGTTAAGATAGCTGCACTCGAGGCATTGGAAGCACTTTTGACTGTGGTATGTGTAGTGTATTAATATCAGCTGCCTTATTGTTTATAGATGTGATTCCTATCTCTTATTATTTAATATTTATGTGGAAGACATGGTTCCTGTTTTACACCCAGCATGTTCAGTTAATGATCTCAGGGACATTTTCATGACAGTCAATCAATCACATAGGTCTGTATAGCAGGCGTTTGATAATAATATTTTAGGCACAATTTCCTCTTTTATTCATATTATTGTGGAAAAATATATAGTTACGAGACCTGTCTCTAAATTCTTTTATTGGTGTGTTATCAAAGTGTCTTGGTGCCTAATCTGTTAAGGGGCCGCAAATAGGATCTCATCACAGGTCGGTTGGCAGGAGAATCTTCTTGATTTCCCTTACTTTTCCCATTCTCGGAGGACCCTAGTTTTGAAAGCTTTAGTGGTGATTTGTAACAGATCACCAGCTCCTTGCTATATGTTTCTTGACTGAAATTATTGATGATTTTATTGAATATGATCGTCCCCTTTAAACAGACAAGGATCCTAACTACAAAAAGGTAAAAATACTTATTTAGGAATAAGAATCCTTATTTAGGAAAACTAGCTAGCAAAAGAGTTGTAGGAAATAATAATGTTACTTCCTAATTAATAGAAAAACATTAAAATATAAATCCAAAAGTTTAGTTATGAAACAGGAAAGCTGAAATTTTTTTATTGTGGCTCCCCATACTACTGCTGTTTGCGCTTGTATTTCTTTCCGATAAAAGCATTTACAACATAATCCATTTGCTATCTTCCTGCTTACCAGGAGCAAAGAAAATGTCAACTTTTAAGAACACATAGCCCTATCATTTAAACCTTTGATATTAATATATAGATTAAGAATCATTAATTATACATTTGTTCAAGTTCTTCATCAAGTGCTTATATGATGTGTGGATATTTAAAAAAAATGATGTTATGATGTATAATCTATAGATCTTGATTCTTTTTGTACCATATTATTTGTTCTTAATCTGTTTTTCGGCGATTCCTTTAGTTTGCATCAACCACAAGATCTGTGGATGGATTGATACCCTAATTGTGCTCTTTTTGTTAAGATTTCCCTTTTTTCCTACTCCACACATTAGAGAAGCATTACAGAACGTTGCCTTGAGAACCTAGTCATGTTTTGACGATATTTGATGAAAATTTCTTCTTCAAGATTTCTCTGTCTTGTCTTTTATACTTTAGATATAGGGTTGGGGAAATTTGACTAAGCCAACCTCTTCTATACTTTTGAATTTTATCTTGAATGTCTAGTGCACTGACCTTGGCATCATTCAATGAATTATCCATCATTTGGTCTAAGTATACCTTTCTTTTCTCGTTGAGATATTGCTTAGAAAATGTTATGAACTTGGATTAATTCCTTTTCTGTCAGAATATACGGGAGCACTAATATTTGTGTTCAAATATTTGTCAGGGTGGTGCATTGAGATCCGACTCCTGGCGGCCAAAAGTTGATGATCTTTTAATAAACATATCAGTTGATTGTTGTAAAGATGGATGGGCAAGTGAGGAAAGAAACAACTTACTCAATGGTCACACCTCGAAAGTTGCATGTTTGCAGCTGGCAGCTCTACGTGCACTCTTGGCATCCTTGCTGTCACCTTCTCATATGCGTCCTCCACATTTGGCTCAAGCTCTTGAGCTTTTCAGAAGAGGTAACTTTGGTTAAAAGAAATTTACCGACATATACACACAGATGGAGAGGGGAGGGAGATAATATTTAACTAGTATATGATTGGTAGGACAACTTGTACTTTGTCTTTCAATGGTGGTTATAGTAGCTCATCTTTTTTTTGAAAATTAAAGAATTTCATTAGATTTTCCAAAAATAGGGCAACATTACAATGGAATCATTGTTTTTCGTTACAACGGGCCAAGCCATTAGACCATTCACAATCAATCAAATGATTTCATTACGTCATCTCACCTTAAACTATTAATGATGCAATACATTACAGGTTCCGTCTAATCCTCATTGATGAGCTAGCATCTGCATAAACTTTTGTGAGCGTTTAATATTTCCCTGATACAGCAGATGGTATCATGTGTAAAATTACAATAGTAGCTCTTGATGTTGGTTTCTGGCAAACAAATGATTCTCTTCTTTGATATGCATGGTTCATAAACACGAGGAATTTTTTCCACTACCATGTAAGATAATCAAGAGTTGATAGATTAATGGCCCATCATCAACCCAGAAACCTAATGCTATTAGATATACCAGAAAAAAATGAAAGAGACACTTGCAAGCTCTGGGAGTCTCAATTTACCAAACTGTGTTTACTAGTCCTCTGTAAGTACTTACAAATGTGGCGGGGTGATTTTTATCAATGAAGTCATCCCATGCACATACAGCTGCATACCTCACTCTATTAAAATATGTATATATATGAAGCTTTGGTCTCTTCTGTTTGGATAATCAAATGACTTATTTTAAATTCTACTATTGGACCCATTTCTGTATTTTGCCAAGTAGTTTCAGTTTTGATGCTCAAGTGTCTTAGCTTATATACTCTTTGAGGAGTTTGAATTCTGCAGGCAGACAAGAAACAGGAACCAAACTTGCTGAATTTTGTGCACATGCACTTTTAACACTGGAGGTGCTGATTCATCCACGGGCCCTTCCGGCAGACTTCCCTTCTGCCAGTACTTCCCATGCTGTTAAGGGTAGTTATCCTGTGTACTCTGACAGTCAGATGCTGAGGAAGCCATTTTCAAGTGGTATACAGGAAGAAAGACAAAATCGTTCTGATTCAGATGATGATTTATACACAAGTTGGCTAGGTAGTGGCAAGGAAGCTGAAGGGCCAATTGAAAGCTCGTGTAAAAATGTGGATATTGAGAAGCCTTCTGGAATTTTAAGATTTGATTTGGAAAAAAATATCGGTGTGGCTGAGTCATTAGGTCAAAAGAGTCCTGGAATAAGTAGGCAGGAGGCAGCAGTAGGCAGTGTAGGTGTAGAGATGGGAGCGACAGATGATAGAATATCAAATGAGGTACAAGACTTGCAAGAGACCACAGTACAGCTTCAGGAATCGGTGAACTCTGAAGTCGCCACAGTTGCTGCGGTCATCGAAGATGCCATTGTTACCAAAATGGACTTAACAACGAATCAGGAACCTGGAGTACTACATTCTGTAGTAAATGAAATGCAGTCAGGCGAGTTAGGGCATGACTCATCGACAGAATCTATACCTGAGATTGTAGACGTGGATCCAGATTCTGATTCCGATTGAAAATCATGCTGAAATGATACCTATAAACATATGTATTTAAATTTTAGGAGTATGGAAACTGAAAAAGTGTGATGCGAATCTTTTTTGGCTGTATTTCCTACCATTCTTTCTCCAACATCTTTTTTTTTTTTTTTTTCCATATTGGTGGAAAGAAAGTTATTGAGTCTGGCATAACTGAATCCTACCCTTAACGGGTTGTTTCAATGAACCTGTTCTATAATTAGATGGCAGGTGCGACTTTCCTTGCACAGAACCATTTGGACCAAACTCCTCTGAATTTATATCTGTCTGGTTTAATGTTGAACACATCGACTGTTTTGTAAGAACTAAGAAGGGCTTTGTTTTGACACATTTCATGGGGAGTAAAGAGTTAACGTTTGACTGTGTTGTAATTAATTTAAAAGAGATGAAAATTTACAGAAGAGGCAATGAGGTCATCATTTCACTGCTTAAAAAAAAAGAAATGGAGAGCTTGTGTGCTTTTACGACTACAGTTTAAATGACGGCTTCGTAAGTCAACACTATGTGGTAAACTTCATGTAAATATGGAACGACATTGGAAACAAAATATTGTGTGATCAACAACCCATGCTCAAGTAGCAATTAAACGAAAAAAGAAGTCTGATTAATTATTTACTTATTTAAAAATTGTTTTAGTCATAAAAAGAACAGTTAGTATCCTCAAACTTTATTTATCAATTTATAATTGGGTATGTTCTATTTATTAAAAATAAATTATGCAGTTGTGAAGTATTTATTCAAGTATAAAGGTATATTCTCTTTCGATATCCATTTTCAACGGGTTTACCTGCATATTAACATCAAAAGACATTAATATTCCTTTAGGCCTCGTTTGGTTGGCACGGATTGTTATTGAGGAAAGTAATATTTTTCCTAAAATTTAAATTATTATGTTTGGTTCGTTTTTTTGAGTAGTTAAGAAAGTAAAAACTTTCCTAATTTAGGGAAAATAGTGGCACTTTTCTTGGATTTTAAATCCCAACACCCCCTTGGTATTTAGATTACTTTTCCCAGAAATTTAATATAAAAAATACACTAAACAATTTAACCATTCATTCTCTCTCAACTCTGCGACTTTAAAATATATAAATTTCAAATGAATTTTAATTTAATAATTAAAAATATATATAATAAATATTAGTTTGTAAATAATAATTTTTAAATTATTTATTTTTTTAAAATAAAATATTTTATTAATAAATATTATATAAAATACTAAAATAAATTTAAATAAAAATATTTTGTAATT
>JAOSBK010000004.1:25154965-25176660 GCA_027568895.1 Erythroxylum shatona
CTCCCAATTTAATCAAACTAAGCCATAAACACACAATTAGGACAATTCATGCTTAATGACATCAATTAAAAAAATTTGGGGCCCAACAAAGATGGACTAAGAATCAAATCAATTAGTGTTATTAATGAAATGTTGCTAACTAAAATGTTATGAAAGCTTCTAATAAACAAAGAATTCCTATGATTTAAATGAATGAATAATGATTTTCTTAAGAGAGAAAGTAATAGAAAGCATTTGGAAGATAAAGACTATGTATAACACTTCATATACTCTTAAACACTTGCTAACACCGAGGGTTAAAATAAACAACATTAAAATTAGAGTTTGTGATGGGAAGCTCAGAAGGTTTTGGTATGATAATTGGCATGACCTGAGACTTTTTCATAAGCTTCTACATTTCAACAATTTAAGAGTATGCATGCTTGGTAATGAAAAAGATGAAGTCAATATTGACAATTAAGGAATGCCTAAGTACAACTCCAATTATGGTATAAGACTTAATATGCTGGACAAAACACAAAACTACGAAGTTTACTAACAAACATGCATGAGATTTTTTTAAAATCTCACCAAATAGCTCTATGGGATATATGAAAATTAAGAAAAAGGACCAGGCTCAATTTCTACCAGTCCTTCTGCCTTTTTGTATGTCATTTAATAAGAAGATTTTCTATTGAGGTTCTTCTTCCTCTTTCTTCCATCTCTAAACTATACTCTATTGTTGGACTTCTATTCTTCGTTCACAAGATATAAGTCATGGAACCTTTGACTAAAAGAAGGGGATAGCAACACTAAGTTTTCCTCTAACGCCCTTTTAGTAAGAAGAAAATTCAACAAAATCTCTTACCTTACAAACATATAAGCACTGAAAGACCTTGCATGTAATTTCTTCAAAGGTATTTGAGGCACTAATATTAATATTTATGTCTCTATGCAAGAATTAAAGCCTTCGTTTCCTTAACTAATCACTATAGACGAAGCCTCAAAATTCAATAAACTTATCACTGATTAGGAAATCAAGAATGCCAATTTTAGCATTGCTGCTAATAAAGTGCCTCGCCTAATATCTTTAATGTAAAATTCTTCCAAAAATCTTATAATCTTATTAGGGACACAATCAAAAAAGTTGTTATGGAACTTTCAATAAGGTACAATGTTTAAATAGATAAATAAGACACACATATATATTTGATTTCAAAATTCTTAATGGCTCGAGCTTAACTAACATAGGCCAATCTCATATTATAATATGGTGTACAAAATCATCTTTAAGCTATTGGCTTCAAGGCTCAAACTAATAATAAAAGAGGTTATTAACCCTTGCCAAGGTACTTTCGTCCTTAGGAGAAAGATTAAGGACAATATCCTCATAACTCATGAAATTTTCAACAATTATCATATGAAAAAAGGAATCCAAATTTATACCTTAAGGATCAAATTCTATAAAGATTTTAACTTGGTTAGTTAGAAGTTTATGTTATGTATCTTAGAGGGTTGGGGATTTCCTTCATCATTCATTAGATGAATTAATCAATGCATCTTTACACCATTTTATGGCATTTTAATCAAAAGGAAACCAATCAAGACCTTTAAGAGAGTTAGGAGTTGAGACAAGATGATCCTTTATTCCCTTTTTTTTTCATAAGATAGAAATTTTAACTTGAATCATTTCTACCAATATAAACAAACACATATTGTTTAAGTTCCATTTTCAAGCAACATATTTTTAATATTTCATTCGAGGATGAAGTTTTGCTACTTTACGATGTTAAACTTAAGTCTATTTCAATCCTAACTGAGTCCTTGAAAGAAAGAGCCCTAGCCCTCTCAATTAACCTTAGTAAAAGTTGTTTCTTTTTCTCTTCATGATTTTTAATGACAAGTGAGCAATTAGCATCTCTAATATGGTTTAAACAATATCAATTGCTTTTTAAGTACCTAGGCATACCTATCACCTCAAAGAAACTAAAATATACTGATTACGTACTACATGTGAACCTAATTCACAAAGAGGTTAAACAATTGGCAAATTAGGTGCTTGAGTTATATTGGCAGACTTCAATTCGTCCAAGTAGTCTTTTATAATATGCATATATAATAGGCATCACATCTTCATTTACATATTAAGCTGATCAAAAATATTGATAAATTGATAAAGAACTTCATCTAAACAGATAAAAGAGAAAAAGCTACTGAAGTTAAAGTTAAATGGTCCAAAGTTTACACACATAAGGATGATGGACTAAGAATCAAATCAATTAGAGTTATTAATGAAATGCTGCTAGCTAAGATGTTATGAAAGCTTCTAATAAACAAAGAATTCTTATAGGTTTAAAGAATGAATAATGATTTTCTTACGGGAGAAAGTAATAGAAAGCATTTGGAAGATAAAGACTAAGTACGACACTTCATATACTCTCGAACACTTGCTAACACTGAGGGATAAAATAAACAACATTAAAATTAGAGTTTGTGATGGGAAGCTCAGAAGGTTTTGATATGATAATTGGCATGACCTGAGACCTTTTCATAAGCTAATACATTTCAACAATTTAAGAGTAGGCATGCTTGATAATGCAAAAGATGAAGTCAAAATTGACAATTAAGGAAAGCCTAATTACAACTCTAATTATGGTGTAAGACTTAATTAATATGCTGGAAAAAACACAAAACTACGAAGTTCACTAACAAACATGCATGAGATTTTTTTTAAAAAAAATCTCACCAAATAGCTCTATGGGATAAACTAGTGTGGCATAATAATAATAATAGTCTCAAATCCTCATTTATCTTATGATTGCCAATTAGATAAAGACTATAGATAAATGATAGACTCGATTTAACCTCACAAGACAATCTAATATGCTTACTTTGTCAATATGAAAATGAAATAACCACATTTTTTAAACTATAATTACTCATCATTGCTAAGGGTGGCTGTGTTTTCTTTGTGTAACGTTTAACACAATGCAAACAACTGAACTAAAATAATTGGACTGGTTTACGGAAGTCAGGGTTTAAAGAAAGAAGATACGTCAGTATTTGAAATAACATTTCGCTGTACAATTTATTCGCTATGAAAAGAAAAGAACCTCATAACCTTTAAGAATGTCAATATGAATGAACAATCTCTCCACTTAATGCTACAAATTGGATCAAAGAAATGTTAATAGCAATAAACATGGTCACTAGAATGAGTGTAGAACTAACTCAAAAGTAGATATGAGCCGTGCAGAATCCGGACATTTTCAAACCAAACCTTCCCTCAAAGTTGAAGCCAAATTTTGAGCCTCACATAGTAATCGCATTTTGAATTGTCTTCCTTTTGCTGTTATCTTAGCCAACGATAATGCTCCTTTTGTGAATTCTTATTTAATACAATTCAACTTCCAAAAAGAAAACTAAAAAACAAAATTAAGGTGCTGTAGGAAAACAGATAAGTATTTACAGCTCCTAAACTTCTACACTTTTTCTCAATTGGATCTTTAAACTATTACCCTTTTCAGTTGAGTCCTATTTCTTTTATCTGCAACCGAACCCCAGCACGTTTTTAACTATCTTCGTTAGTCCATTTATTTATTATTTGAAGCCCCTACTGTACTATCACATGGCTGCCGTTACTGGACATCATCTTCTCCAGCCACCGTCACCCTTTTTCACCAAAATCAAAACATCCCACTCTATCACCAAACTTGCATTCTCAGCAACTCATTCCAAATTACACTCTAAAGTTTTTCCCAATTTCAGCCCCAGCTCTACAGTCCCTTTCTGTTCTTCCTCCTCCGCCCAAACCAATCTCCCTGAGGTAATTTCACCTTTTCGTTTTTTGTTCTCCTTCTATATTTCAATTTCTTGAACGCTTCTACCTGTTAAATGTTCTGTCTTTTGTGTAGAAACCGACAGTCTTGGGTCTTCTCGACTATCTCAACGAGTCTTGGACCCAGTTTCACGCTACTGGTACTTACCTTCTGATACTAATGTTTTTATAAGTACGTGCTTCACATTTACGCTTTGAGTTTGCTGGGACGCCGGCGTTTGTTTCCATATTTAGATATTAGTGTTTTTTGTGGGTCTGCAGCTGAAGCAAAAAGACAATTGATTGGGGCGGGTTTTGAGCTGCTAAATGAGAAAGATGAATGGCAGCTTAAACCTGGTGGCCGCTACTTCTTTACTCGAAACATGTCTTCTTTGGTTGCTTTTGCCATTGGTGACATGTGAGTCAATGCACACTATCTCATCCCTATTTTTTCATATTTTTTGTGGTATATATAACTCAACTTTTCTCAATCTAATTGGAAATTCATTGGAGGATTAAGAAAACAAAAAGGTTCTTTTAGTTTTGTAGGTATGCTCCTGGGAATGGTTTTCATGTGATAGCTGCGCACACAGACAGCCCGTGCTTGAAACTCAAACCAAAATCTGCATCTGCCAAGTCTCAATATCTGATGGTAAATGTACAAACTTATGGAGGCGGTTTATGGCACACTTGGTTTGATAGAGACTTGAGTGTTGCAGGAAGAGTCATAATTAGAGATCGTGAAAATTCTTTTCTGCACAAGCTTGTCAAAGTTGAAAGACCTTTACTGCGTATACCATCGTTGGCCATTCATTTGGATCGGTACATCCTTCTGCCTTATCTCTTAATATTGTTGCTTATGAATTTTTAGTTGTTCCATTCCTATTTATATTAATATAAATAATCAATTAATTTGGATGGGACTCTTCTTTTGTAACATGTGCATATGTTAGAGGTGGTTTCACAAGTTTATGTTGCAATTATCTTTTATCTGAAGACTGCAAATTGTTGTTAAATATTATAGCACCAGCACCATTCCACTTAAAATATTTATTAAGAAGTAGACACCACACTTCATATAGGATAAAACCAAACCTAAAATCTTGTCAAAGTCCCTTTATTTATTGGTTAAAATGACCAGCAATATGATTCATTTAACCATTTAAAAAATAATAAATGTTTTATTCCGTTGCAAGTTTCTATTTTGAATAGAGGCAGCAAATTCAAGCATGAATTCAGAATATCAAGAAAATAACTTTTGATTAGAATATGCAAATCTACTTGTAAAGCCATGAGATGACAGTAAGTAGATATCAATGAAAACTAGTTCTGCAAGTGATTCATATACTGGCTTTTACCTTTTTTGTCTTTTCCTTTGATTTATCAGCAAAGTGAACACAGAAGGATTTAAACCCAACCTAGAGACGCACCTCATCCCATTACTTGCAACAAAGGTTCAGGAAATGTGTCCAGATCCAAATGAGAAAAATACTGCTTCTTCATCAAAAGCAGCTCACCATTCACTACTCATGCAGGTATGTCCATTTTTCTTCAGTATCTGAGACAACTTGTGTCAAAGATACACATGGACTATGATAAATTGAGGTTGTGGAATGAGGCTTGATAGCATCCTTTCTATGCATTGTTCAATATGCACCTTTAAGGAAATTAGCTTTTACAAAAGTTTCATTAGAAATATCTTTTCTGATAAAAATGTTGCAAAAAATAGTTGCTTGATTTTGCAGTTGTTATTTTTGCTCTTCTGTTAATTAGGAAAAACAACAAGATAAATCAATCATAGTGCTATCATAGTCGAAGATGTAATGTGCTAATTCTTGGGTGTTGGCTTACATTGCTTAGCTAAAAACTATTATGTGGATTGCAAATGGGTGGTTGCCTAGCCATAAATTTGAGACAACATTCTAGTTTGTTCTTTTATCAATCGATGTACCTTAAGAAGTCTAAAGGAGATGAAAATTGAGTAGGGGGAGAAGAGAGATGATAGACTCTACAGCTCTATATAAAACAAAAAAAATGCTTTTCTAGGTAAGAAAGTCTAAAGGCAAAACATGTGATCCTCAAATTAATGTACATTAAAATGATTATTTAAAGTGATTAAGATCACAATGATAATGGAAATAAGGGAGAAGTCAAATAATATGCTAGTGTGTTTAATTGTTACCATAAATTGAATTTAAGATAGCAATGATGTACTAATAAGATTCGCAAATGCGCTTATTTTCTTCAAAACTAATCTTGCCTTATTGCAGGTTTTGTCGGAGGAATTAAGTTGCAATATTGAAGATATAGTGAGCATTGAGTTGAATGTTTGTGATACACAACCAAGCTGCCTTGGGGGTGGAAACAACGAGTTCATATTTTCTGGAAGATTAGATAACCTTGCTTCAAGTTATTGTGCATTAAGAGCTCTTATTGATTCATGTCAATCGTCCAATGATTTGTCAAATGAACTTGCTATTCGCATGGTTGCTTTATTTGACAATGAAGAGGTAATTGCTTTCTGCTTCAGTTTCTCAAGGAATGTCAAATTAACTTTTTATTCCCATTATAGTAACAGTTAAAGTAAGTTGCATTAATTTATTCCCATTATAGTAACAGATAAAGTAAGTTGCATTAATTTTCTAAAAAATAATACTATGTTCCATCACATTAAAACTTAAATAATGTTTTTCTTTTTACCAAGTCCACAGAATGTAAAAGGCAACTTTATAGCGTATAGTGGAGGACTAATCGGTGGATACTCATGGTTTGGTTGTCCTTAGGTGGTCATAATGTACTATTTTTCAATGTTAGTTTCAAGGTTGACTTGGCATGTATTCACTAGTCCTCAATGTAGCTTTAACCACAAGTAATATGTTTATGCACTTCATTTCAACTCTTGCCAGCTCATAAGTTTTATTTTCAACTACTACTATTTAGGTTGGTTCGGGTTCAGTTCAGGGTGCTGGTGCACCAACAATGTTTGAGGCTATGAGACGTATTATCAGGTGCTTAGGGCATAACAAGGTTGAAGAAGGTGCAACTGAGCGTGCTATTCAACAATCTTTTCTTGGTATATTAACCTTTCTGAGTTAGCATATTCAAGTTTAGGCCTTGATCTTAGATTTATAGGAAGGTGGTTTTTTTTATTCACATATTTTGGTTTAGAACCAAGAATCTATTAAGAGTTTAGTTGTTTCTAATTAATCAACTATTCAATTTGCATATTGAAAATGTCTTCTGAGATCTGACATGTAGACCAACTTTATGATCAAAAAGTTGGCTCATTGAATCTTTTCTGTGTTTAGTGTCTGCAGACATGGCTCATGGAGTTCACCCAAATTTTATGGACAAGCACGAAGAGCATCATCGACCTGAAATGAGAAAGGGACTAGTTATAAAGCACAATGCCAACCAGCGCTATGCTACCAGTGGAATCACTGCTTTTCTTTTTAAAGAAGTTGGCAAACTGCATAATCTTCCAACTCAGGTAATTGCATACTATTAGTAAGTTAATCCACCTTTTCTTTATTTATCATGTTTTGTTACTGGCACATTAGATGTTTTAGGTTCCATGACCGGCAAATAGTTTTACTTGAATACTCATCATACCATCATCTGTGTGCTTTGTCACATTAGTGATTAGTAGAGACTCTACGACTGAGGTGGCAAGGTTGTTAGGATGTCAAAGGTATATTTGGTGGGTCAGAAAGTAGGAAGGGGATGTGCAGAGAATGTATTAAGCAGAAGTGAAGGAGAGTGGTGCCTCTCGAGTGCTGCCTCTGGCTGTTTTTTCTTCTCTAATTTCTGTTTCAATGAAAGACCTGCCATTCTAACAGTTATTTTTCTCGACTCTCCTATAACGCTTTTCTATTTCTTTCTTAAATCTTATCTTTTGTTTTCTAACTTCAATCTTCTGTTTCCTGGGGGACCATACCGAATTGGTAGTAGAGCCAGTTTTGAAGCTTGGGCCATGCCAGTGACTAGGATGGAGGCCAGGGTGGAAAACATAGAAAAAAAGTTACTTGTGATTGAGAGTCTCCTTTCTCATCTGGACTCCTATCTCAAAAATTGGATAAGGTTTTGAACACCATCCACAAGGGCTTCCTAGCCACAGGGAAGAGCATAGCAGAATCATGTAGGGAAAAAACTCCTAACTTGGCAGCAAGTCTAGTGATGAAATCAACACGTTTAAGTGAAGGATCAAATACCCGTATTCCAGTCTACCATAACAGGTACGATAGGAAGTTGGAGATGCCCTTTTTTTAAGGAGAGGTTGACCCTTTATGGGTTTTGGAGATGGAGAGATATTTCTTGGTGAAGCAGCGAAGAAAAGCAGAGAAGTTGGAGGTAGCAGGAGTGTGCCTTTGTAACGCTGCCCTGTCATGGTTGCAGTGGGAAGAAAACCAACGACCCATCTTGACTTGTGACGAGCTAAAGAATCAGTTGTTGAGAAGGTATTTACCCAAGCACTTAGGAACCCAACATCACCGACTGTTGTCATTGCAACAAACATCCATGGTTATTTAGTATCGGAAGGAGTTTGAGTTGCTGACCATTTCGTTAAAGCATCTAGAAAATGATACGTTGGTGGCTGTGTTCCTTAATAGGCTAAAAGAAGGGATCAAAGGTGAGCTAATGAAAATGAAATGCAAATTGCATTTGAATATTGGATTTAATGGAGTCAGCTGAACTGGTAGAAGAGGAAAATTCAATTTTGTGCCCAGCCTAAGTCGGTGATCTTGCCAACAAATAGAATAAAGCCCAAGTCACTAGCAATGCGACTGCTACTTATAACCAACCCTAAGACTCAACCTAGACGTCAAAACCCAACACAACACAAGTGCACTTAACTTTCAGCTTACTACGACAACAAACTAACCTTCGAAGCCTACTACTCACACCCCAAGTAATCCTAATTCACTCTACAAACATATGTCAGTAGCTGAGATTCAATCCAAGAGGGATAAAGAGTTGTGTTTCAAGTGTGATGAAAAATAACACATTGGGCATAGGTGTAAAAATCATGAACTAAAAGTTTTAGCAGTCGTTGATGAAGAGAATAAGGGAGAGCTAGTAATCGAGGAAGGCAGGGGGACGTTGAGGAATTAGTGCAGGTGGGGGAAATCTAACTAACTATAAACTCAATCGTGGGATCCACCTCCCCGCACTCAATGAAGCTTCGGGGGCAAATAGCACGCCAAGGGGTAATCATCCTCATCAATTGTAGAGACTACTCACAAATTTATGAGTGAAGGTATGGTATCAAAATTGGGTATTCCGACCATGGAAAAAAAAGCTATGGTGTCGCAATGGATACAAGAGCGTCGGTCTCGAATAAGGAAATTTGCAAAAGCGGTAGTGTTATAGCTCCAAGGACTAACAGTAGTGGAGGATTTCTTGCCATTCAAACTGGGGGGTTTGGATGTGATTTTAGGGCTCAAATGGCTTTTTGCAATTAGACATACGAACTTTGATTGGCAGTCTTTTACAATGAAGATATTAGTGGGGGGAGATGATGGTGCTACAAATCCAGGCTTAAGCAAATTAGCTGCCTCCCTCAAAACCATGGTTAAAACAATTTGACAGGAGGGAGAAGGGATTATGGTTGAGTTGGGTAAGATGTCTATAGAGGAAGATAAGCAAGGGGGCCGGATCCCTAAGATGGTGAGGGAACTTCTGGAAGAATTCACTGAAGTTTTACAGTGGCCAAATGAGCTACCCCATTGGCAGGAGAAGAGCCATGCCACGAAATTAATCCAACTGGGACAAATCCTATCAATGTGCGCCTTTACAGGTATCTGCATGCTCAAAAAGATGAGATGAAGAAGTTGGTGAGGGAGATGTTGACTGTCGGGATCATCCAACCAAGCATAAGCCCTTTTTCAAGTTTTGTACTCTTAGTGAAGAAGTATGGTAGTTGAAGATTTTGCGATGATTATCGAGCTCTTAATAAGGTTACAGTTACCGACTGATTTCAATCACAACTGTAGATGAACTATTCGATGAGTTGAAAAGGGTCAGGCTATTTTTGAAGTTGGACTTAAAATCAAAGTACCATGAAATTCAAATGAAGGTTGAGGATGCCCCAAAAACTGCTTTCTGCACCCATAAGGGGCACTATAAATTTTTAGTTATCATTTGGCTTAATTAACTCCTCGCCTATTTTTCAATCTATAATGAACATTATCTTCAAGCCAATGTTAAGGAAGGGTGTTTTAGTCTTTTTCAACGACATTCTAGTCTAGAGCCACTCAATAGGAAGACCACCTGCAAAAACTATGGAAAGTCCTTTCTACTCTCAGGACTCATCAACCATTTACGTATCTAAAAAAATGCATTTTCTACAAAGGTTGAATTGAGTATCTAAGCCATATCATAAATGAAGAGGGGATGTGTGTTGATCCTAACAAGGTATGAGCAGGAGAACAGTGGCCTCTGTCAAAGGATTTGAGAGAGCTAAGAGACTTTTTGGGGTTAACGGGTTACTACTAAAGATTTGTCAAGGATTATGGAAAAATAGTTGCTCCTTTAATGGACTTGCTAAAAAGGGACACATTTAAGTGGAATGAGGCAGCCACCGAAGCAATGTATAAACTAAAACAAGCTATGGTTCAATTGTCAATCCTAGCTCTCTCTGATTTTAATGAAATGTTTGTAATTGAAATCGATGCTTCTAGATTGGGACTTGGGTTCTCTTGATGCAAGGGAGCAAACTGTTGGCTATTTTGGGTCAAGCTCTAAAAGGGTGAGCATAATTGAAATCAATATATGAACGAGAGCTTATGGCCATCGTATTTTCCATCCAATAATGGCAACATTACCTGTTAGGCAAGGTTTCTGGTCCGATTTAAAAATAAAGCTAGGATTGCAGGCTGATCCAAATTGCAAACCAAGGTGGAGCTTCGTGCAAGGCCATCTTCGTTACAAAGATCGGTGGGTGATCTCCAAATCTTCAAAACCATTTCCACATATTTTAGCCAAGTTTCTCTGGTTTTAGACTTGTAAGTGGATTATGGACGAGTTATGTTGGGATGAGATGAAGGCTGAAATAAAGAAACATGTGGAGAGCTATGGGATTTGCCAATAAAATAAGTCAATGTTACAATCTCTGGCAAGAATACTACAATCTCTACCTATTCCTGAGTAGGTGTGGGGGGATGTTTCAATGGATTTTGTAGAAGGCTTGCCTAAATCAATTGGGTTTAATGCAATCATGGTGGCGGTGAACATGTTCTTCAACAAATATGTCCATAGCCGAGGATGGATGTTTAAGAGCAATAAAATGGACATATTTGTTCCGATCGGGACAAAATTTGGAATGAGCTATTTTGTCTTCAACAGACTCAGTTGTGTCAAAGCACTACCTACCACCCCCAAACAGATGGGTAGACACAAAATTGATTAACTTCTGCCTAAAGACTTATTTGCGTTGCTTTGCCAATGAGCAACGCAAAACTTAAGTAGGTGGTTGTTATTACACCCTCAAGTCGTAATTACATAATCATGCAAGCATTAGGGAGCCTTGACTAATGTTTGACACTCAAGGTGATAAAAGAAGGCAAAGACTTGTGAGTAAGGAAAATGGGCATTGTCGATGAGTTGACATGCATTGGTGCACATCGGTGGAAATTTTCGATGAAATGCAATATTCAGATATAAGACTAAAAGATAGCTTGAGATGAACAGCTAGATTGCATGCATAACGGAGACATGTGAGAGGTCTAAGGACTTAATGGGTGCTCAAATAGACGGACTTAACATGGTTAAGCATTGAACCAAACCAGCGTATTATGAAATGCTCTGAGCTTAGATGACATATCATTAATAGATAGAGATCAAGGAGAGATCTTTGATGATGTGGAAAATAGGATCATAGTAGATATATATCAGTTCTAAAAGATAAGGACCATGTGGGAGAATCATCTGAAGATAGTAGAGTTCTTCATAGATATGGATGTATCATTTCTAGTTAAATGTATTCTGTTATCTTGCTAGTTGTGATATAGCTAAATTCTATTAGATAGAGACCCATTTATATTGGTCTGTCATCCGATTGATTATTGTGATATAATCTAATTGAGATGATCTAGTTAATTCAATTCAATTAGGATTCCGAATTGTAAAGTCAAATGTATCTATAAATAGCCTATTTGAGTTGTACTCCTAGTGAAGGGAGAGATAGGTGGGAAGGGAACACATTGAGAGGGAGTATTCCTTTTTATATTATTGGGAAAGTAATAAACGAACAGTTGGGGACAGCACAAGAAAGAGTAAAGGAGCAGGCAGATTCACACCGACCAGAAGTTCAATTTCAGACAGATGATTTAGTTTATTTGAAACTTTGCCCCTACCATAGTAGGTAATTGGCAAGGAAGGAAAATGAGAAGTTCTCATCATTAGCTTGGCCCTTGCCCTATTCCACAAAAAATTAGTTAGGTTGCCTACAAGCTAGGACTACTAGATTCTGCCTTATTCATCCTGTGTTCCATGGGGGGTGTGGGAATCAGAGGAAAGGCCCATTTGGGTCTACCCTCCATCTTGACCATCTGCCTATATTTCTTCTTTGTTTGTTTTGTGATCTAGTACAGTTCTAAATGGCTGAGATGGCAAGGTTGCTAAGATGTTAAGAGGTATATTTGGTGGGCAAAAAGTAGGAAGGAAATATATAGAGAATGAATTAAGAAAAAGTGTGAGTGGAGTGGGACCTCTTGGATGTTGCCTTTGGCTATTTTTTCGACATTTCATTTCAATGAAAGACCAGCCATTCAAACAACTATTTTTCTCTACTCTCCTATTTCACTTCTTTGTGTCTATCTTAAATCTTATCTTTTGTTCTCTAACTTCGATCTTTTGTTTCTTGGGGGAGCATACCGCACATAACTTTTTGTAATAATGAAGATTTGTTCTTTTATTTGATCATTTGGACTATTATCCTATAATCTTAGTTGATCCTCTTATGAGCTTTGAATAAAATGATGATAATTTATGTTTATGGCATATCATTAGCGATGATACACAGCCACTTTATTGAACTTCCTGGGAATAGATTTGGCTCTTGTCTGATTTCTTTTCACCAACTACCTCTATGTTTTCTTAATCCTTCATCCTTTAATCAGTTAAGCTCAACAAGTAATTTCTTAACCCATTTGAAAAGATACTTTTATATTTAAATAGGTGACAGTGTTTGGAGTTTTGTGTGGCATGCTATATCCTATTTGAAGTGAATTACATCTTTAATTGTTTGTTTCTTTATGATTCGCTCTATGCACCCTGTAAAAACTACACATGACTTGGTAATTGTCAGGAATTTGCAATGAGGAATGATATGGGATGTGGGTCCACGATCGGCCCCATTCTTGCTTCAGGTGTCGGCATACGTACTGTAGATTGTGGCATTGCTCAACTTTCAATGCATAGGTAAGATATTGACCACTTTGTTGGATGTTATGGTGTGTGTTCCTTGTTTGGGAAGTTAGAATCTAAAAGAAAGTCAACCAAGTGCAAAAGCTTTGAAAGACAAAACAATTATCTATTTTGACTTAGATATTAATTACTTTCATTGGGCAATTTCTAATAGATGCATGAAATACCAAATACTTCCTTTGAGAATCAAAAATTGCCAATTGCTTTTGCATTCTAATTGAACTTGTTTTTTCCAATCTAATTGAACCATTTTCACAAGTAATATTCATTGGTGGCAATGTCACAAATTTGCATTCTTGGGTAAATTTGTGTGGTTTAATGATCTTTTGTACACTTTATAATCCCAAACATTGCTTAAAATAGTTCATAATTGCCTTAATTGTAGCCTTAGGTGAAATGAGGAAGAATTGTCAAAATTGTCCATTTTGGCCAAATATTTAATAGTATATGAACATCTATAAAAAAATTTATAGTTCAAGGTGGTGCATGTTTCTAATAGAGCATCTTGGAAAACAAGATTACCATATTCGCCTTGTTGCCCAATAGAGAAGTTTTAGCATTGATACAATAACAACTCAGTGAAAGCTCTATTGATATGTGTAGTATGATAAGGTTCAGTAGTATGCAACTATACCATATAACGGTTGTTTCTGATAGGTCTTTATAAAATATATATATATATGTCCATATACAATACAAATATAAAAATAAGTAATAAAATAAATATAGAACAAGTTAAAAGAGTATAAATAAAAAATAAAATAAGTAAATAAATACATAAACAAGAAATAAGACAAGTATAAATAAAATAAATGTCATTACAAGAAAATATTTAGGTTAAATAAGAAAATGCTTAAGCTAGATAACTTAGAGGGAAGTACTACATATTAAATATTTAGGCTAAATACACGACATAAAATTCGAAAGAAAATGTTTAAAAGACCTATAAGAATGAGGACCTCTCTATATGAGATTCATTATCTGTATTCTAATACGCTAAAGTTTGCTATTGAAGGTCTTGTCATCAATTAGTTCTAGTAGAGTCATACCAATCTTTATTATCTCCTCTAGTATTTTTTAGGCGTTCATTTTTTCTCTTACAGTTTCAAAGTATAATCTCTTCGCATCTTCTCATTGGAGCATCTGGGTGTCTCATCTTAATATATTTGAATCACCTAAATCTGGTCTTTCTTAATTTTTTTACTAATATTAGTCACCTTTAATTTGTCTCTTACCATCACATTTCTAACTTATCTCTTCTAGTAAGGTTGCACATCCAACAGAACATCCTCATCTCTGCCAACGTTAGTTTATGATTATGTACCTGTTTCATAAGATAACACTCTGCACCATAGAATGGCTTGCGTAATTGTTAAACGATATACTTTATCTTTAAGCTTGAGTAGTATCTTTTTTTCAGATAAAGTTTTTGATGTATTCCTCCATTTAGGTAACCTTGTTTTGATACGGTGAATTATGTTTTCATCAATCTTGTTGTTGCTTTGGATGATAGATTGTAGATACTTAAAACAATCTTTTTATAGTATAACTTCTAAACCAATTTTTACTTCGACATTAGAAACCAACATAAAAGTTATATTCTAAGTATTCAGTTTTAGTTCTGCTCAATTTAAAGCCCTTCGACTCTTACATATCCCTCTAAAATTCAACTTAATACTGATACTCTCTTTTGTTTCATTAATTAAAACAATATCATCAAGAAACAATATACACTAAGGCATATCTCTTTGGATATTTTTGATGAACTCATTGAGGACTACTGTAAACAAAAGGGAGCTTTATGAGGAGGAGCCTTAGAAAAATGTTTTGTATATCCTCCTATTATTCTCACTCTAATCTTCATACTTTCATACAATCCCTAATAACCCATATATAGGTCATAAGAATTTTTTTAATTTTTGAACACCTCCACATGATTTCTCCGTTTAACATATCGTATGTCTTCCCTAAATCAATAAAAATCATGTGTTTTTACTTGTAATATTCTATTAATCGTCTAAAGAGATATAAATCTTCTGTCGTCAATCTTTTTAGTATAAAACTAAACTTCTCTAAGATAGGAACATCATTTCTCACTCTCCTCTCACTCACCTTCTCCCGTAACTCCATGATATGGCTAACAGTTTTGTTTCCTGCAAACTATAAGAGAAAGCAACTTATTTAAGTTTGAGTTTGAATTGATAATCTGCTTCAAACTCAGCACTAATGAGAAACAAATTTCTTAATGCTATTCAAAATCCTTAAGATTATCTCTACTAACTAATATGATCTCTTTGTCATTCCTTGTATGCGAAACTTTAAAAAAAGCATTTTCAAGCATATAATTGTTTATTGGTTTACTTGTACCTCCTCTATGAATGTGCATACTCAATTTCTACTAACAAACTATCAACTTTGTGAATAATAATTTATTTTGCGGTCTTTCCCATGGGAAATGCAAATTTCCGTGGTATAATTCATTTGTCATTAAACTGAGCTATGACAGAACAGTTGCATCCTTTTAAGTGTTGGCAATGATGCTTGCAAGTGATTTTCTCATTGCTTTACAGTTGGCATAATCTTGTTTTTTCTTCAACTGCAGCGTGAGAGAAATATGCGCGAAGGAAGATATAGAAATTGCTTACAAGCATTTCAAGGCATTCTACCAAGATTTTTCAAGGATAGACAAGAAGCTTCAAGTTGATTGAATGTACATGACATTTCTATTTTCTGAATTTTGTTAGGAATAAACAAAGATATAGCAGAAGATTTCATTTATTTCTTCATCAGTCACTGGTTGCTTTACAAGCATGTTTTGGTCGCCTGGAACAAAGATTTTTATATTCAAGGACACATAAGTAGAGAATATTGATGGGCTATGCAGTGCTGACTCTTGGCATACACAAGAAATAGAGGATTATGAACTGACCATCTTTATATATTCCGAATTTGTTTGTCTCGGTGTTAGTTAAGGTCAAAATTGAGCTGCCATCAAGCTCTATATCTGATTTTGTCTTGGATAGTTTCTGCTGCAGCTCAGAACGTAGAACCTGATTTTCTTGGTTTAGACGTTGTGCTTTCTTCCTTAGCATCTTATTTTGCTGGCTTATATATAAGTTCTGCAGATATAGCTGTGAATTTATCTTCTCCATGTTGAGCTGCTACTGTTGCCTGTAAAACACACGAACAAAAACCATAACCTTAATAGCTTACAGCGTGTATCCTAAGTCCAAAGGTAACCTTAATAGCTCACAGGGTGGATCGTAAGACCAAAGGAAAACTAATCTTCTACGCAATATTAAAGCGATTACTAGTCCATACGTTTGCCTTGTGTTGATGTAAGGCAAAATCTGGACATGAGAGTAAAAGAAAAGATTAAGATATTGGACTAAAAATAGAGTAATAATTGGGTGAAACAAACCTGCCTCATAGGAAAGAAGAAATGGAAGGAACTACGCATCCACAATGCTTGTGGACACTTGTGCATATATAGAATTGAATGAAACAAAGGAAGGGTGGTTTGGGCTAAATGGATAGTTTACTAAAAAACATACGAAAGCCATCATGTCTACCATTTTTCCTGAAGGAGTTGATTATGTACAAGGACTTTAACCGTTTGGGGTGCACGAGTCATCACTTCCATTCAACAGAGAGTTTAACTTTTGATGGAGTTGTTAAAGCAGTGCACGTAGAAGGGATGGGGGATAGGGGCGGCGAAGGTGTACATAAACAAGTAAAAGCGCTTTTATAAGGCATGCATGATGCAGTTAGCAATAAAATAAAATCAGAAAATTATCAAGTAATCTTTGGCCGCTACATTGATCACATATGAACCGTATTCATCTTTTGCACTTTAAGAATAAAGCAAAACAATAGTTTTTTACAGCTCATTCTTCCTTTTCTTCGGCAAAACAACGGTAGAGAGCTACTACATATGCATACACAACACAAAGTGATATCGGAAGACTTAATGCGGTTGGGTCAATTTCATCACCAATTAGATAAACATAATCCCATAATAAATTAACAGTAGAAATATATTAATGGATAAAAATATTTAATATCCATATGATACATATATTAATCATTTCCTTATTCCGCCTGACCAAGGACCTCGCAAACCATGTGAGAGCTCCCAAAAGCAGACCGCCACACATCTATCCTCATTCGAACAGGCCAAGCTTTAGCAAAGTCTAGGTTCCATGATCGTGCTGTTGTCAGAAGGACGACAAGCAAATACTATGCATGAAATCAAAAATTTTTGTCCAAGCCTGAAAGTAAGATGTAAAACAACCTAGAGATCAGAGAGACGAAATGAAAAGTACCTCCTTTCAGCCTGAGGATATGCGTGCCCAGCTCGGGCAATCCTTTCCTGCATTTCTTTCTTCGTCATCACCAAGCAGTGCTTATCTGCAATGCCATTGTGCTTCTTTATCCAACATCGTGAATGAAGAAGCTACAAACAGAGCCGAGGCTGATGGAATGGTTCTGCACTGATGTTCATCTAATTTTTTCCACTCCAACCAACCTCAGTTCTCTATGCCTGCACCCTGCCAGTTGAATAGTAGCTGCACAAGCGTACCAATATTTGAAATCCAAGTTCCAGATGGCAGGGCACAGGCATGGCCCAAGCCCCTTACCGGGGCCGGGCTAAACCAAAACTCGCCTCAGGTTGCTGCTGATGAGACTTCACAAGACAACATTGATATTCAAAACAACAATCAATACATATCGTAATATCATGTTTTATTCTCTGAAAAAGACAGATTGGTTAATGTTTTTGGTTCAATTACAATGCCAAAATTTGAAGATTATATAATAAATTAAAAAATGTGTGAGAAAAGATCATCAGACAGTAAATTAATAGTCAACAATAAACAAATCACTTAAGTATAACAATAATAAAGAAAACTGAAAATTAATAGTCTAACAGTAAATCACTTAACAATACTTAAAAAAACCCCTTCCTTTATACTTGATAACTCAAATTTAATGTGAAAAGAACAATAACTGCCATACCTGTGAAAAAGGTTGAACATGTTCATGAGGATGAACATAAGGTATTCCTGGTCGTTGACAAGGATACTGAGGTGAATGCAAATAAATGGCAGATGTGGACCGTGCACCAACATGATTTGGATTAAATGGTTGTATCATTGTTTCTGGATGACTAAAACCAATTCCAGAAGGTGCTGATGGTGTAACCCAGGGCCCAGGTAAATGTTGAGGAGCTCGTGGTTGTTGTTCTATGGAGCTCTGTGGCCTATGGCTAGACCCAAGTTGAGGAAATTCTGTGTTGTAATTCAATGCAGGGGTGTACATGGGCTGGATGCCATAAGGACCACTACTGAACCCAAATCCAGGGTCAAATCTTTGCATGTACCTGGATAGAATTACTATGTAAGGCTAATTTCATAGGAATATAACAGCAGTTGAAGTTAATATCAGTTTTCTAGCAGTTATAGCATAAGCATCCAAGAGATACTTTCAATGTGGAACAGATGACGTAATGAACCTTATAACTGTTCACTCATTAGTGAAAAGAATTATTCTAGTAATGTTGACAGCATTCTGCAAGGCTAGAGTCTTAGATGTGCGTGCTTCTACCTAGAATGATGAGATGCAAAAGTCACATACACTTTTTGCTTTTTCAGCGAAGAATCAAGTAAATCAAGAACAGATTAGTTAATTTTCTTTTTAATGTTTCATTAGTTACTTCTAAAATAGACATTACATTCTTCATCACATTAACATCATAGTACCTAACAAGTCTGTAAGGACAAGAAGTTGAAATTCTGATATGTTAAACAAAATACAAATTAAACTCTACTCATGGACTAACATTTGAGGCGTTGCATAGGTGGGTCAATGAACCTAATCTAAAGATGCACATTGACTCAGGTACAGGCCTGCAAAATTAGGCATGGGCACCTAGAGCCCTTGGAGCTCATAAAGCTGTTTAAGAACACAGCGCATAGAAAAATGCTATTAAGCTCTTCCT
This sequence comes from Erythroxylum shatona, assembly GCA_027568895.1. Classification (NCBI taxonomy): domain Eukaryota; kingdom Viridiplantae; phylum Streptophyta; class Magnoliopsida; order Malpighiales; family Erythroxylaceae; genus Erythroxylum; species Erythroxylum shatona. The sequence continues at coordinate 25,174,189 of JAOSBK010000004.1, forward strand.
TCCTCACAAGAAGTAATCTCCAACTTATAAGAAAAATACCAATAATGCTGTTACAATCATAAACTAGCAACCAGGATAGCCCACATGGACAACATCAAAAAATCCTTCGCTCCTTTTATTCTCTTCTTCAATACCTCACTGACCTTTTCTTATAGTCCTTAGATAATGTAACCATCTCCTTTTTGATTTCCTTCGGAGAATTACAACAGATAATAAGCCTTTTCATTGGGGTGTGAAGCCACCTTAAAAAGCTTTAATCCATACCAACTAAAGAATGAAGGTTATTACACCTCACTCATTAGAATGGGAGTCAGCTACTCAAATTGAAGTAACCAAAAAAGCACATCAAGAAGGAAGAAAATTTACAAAATACCTATCATAGCTTCTGTCATAATCAGGATCTTTTCGATCAACTTCACGGTCCCGAAAGATGGCCACTCGGTTGTTTGACTTCCCTCTACCAATTGGCTCCTTCTCTGTGCTAGTTCTTACTGATCGACTGCTACTTGTAGAAGGTTCAATCAGATCCCTCCCTAAAGTTATATCTGAAATTACAGAAGGAGATTTATCTTCCATCTTAGGCACACCTAACGAGACATGCAGGGAACCATCTCGCAACCTTGGTTCAACATCTGGTTTCATATTAGCACCACTTCCAGAACTACTAGAGTTAAATATCCGTGCACGAGCCCTATTGTACTCCTCTTTTCTTTCCTCAACACTTTTTGAGTTATTAGACTTAAAGGAATTTGAGTTTCCACTGTTGACATGTTGAGGACGTTTCTGTGGCCTCTGCTTAATTGCAACTTTGAGAACAGCACTATCTTCTGATGGGAAACTTACAGGGATGTCTGCCAGGCGAATCAAAGGAGGTTTACATTCGGAAGTTTTGCGCACTATAATTCTAGAGCCAGAACCGTCAGCCAAATTGTTATCCAACAAAACCATAGACTGCAGTGAATAATGCTGGGCTACACGATGTGCAGCCAATCGCAGATATGAAGTAGGTAACTGTTGAAATTCTAATTGCTGTTGCATTGGATTGCAAATGAACTTTTCAACATCTTGTTCCATCCGCAGAACTGATTTTAAAAAAAAGCAATGGTTTAATCATATTCTTCTATCACAGAGATCATTAAATTATGATCACATGAAGGCTTACATTGTCAAATTCTGATAAAGAATGTAAATCGTTTTTTTATAAATAAGATAATGAGAACAAGCAATCTGTTAAGAGGTTTTTTTTTTATAAATTAATGCTTAGAACATTGCAAGATGAAAGTCATAAATTAAGTGAACGAATGCTCTATGTAAACTAACAATAGGATAAAAGATTGAAAGAATATCAATCACGCATATCTTATAAGAAAATAACAGAAACACCCCATGCGTCTCTCCATATACAAGTTATTACATGCACCTACGTTTCCAAAATAAAGACCAAGAAAAGGGAGCCGGTTGGATTCAGCGATTCATATACAAATCTCCCCATCCTATTGGCTCATTACAACAAAACTCTAGAAGGCAGTCCATAAGCTATGTCTCACGTGTAAGACATAACCAAGATTATGCATCCAAAAGCATCATAACTTATCAACCACTTAAGTATCAGCACGGTCACCCTCAACTTCAACATTGCAAATAATAAAAAACAAGAAATCAACAACCTATACCGCGACCAAATATAGTCGAAATTGTCCCAAGAACTTACTCGAAAGGCGTTCGCGAGGGTTCTGCAAGGCCTCGCGAAGGAACTGATCCACCTGATCGAGAACATCGTCCGACACTTTGCTACCGCTACCTGAAGAACCTGGCATAGACTGACCCGAAAACGAAGCAGCTGGTACCTCAGGAGGAGGAGAATGATGATTGGAGTCCTTCTTAAGCATCAAACGACTCATCGTGTCGTCCAAATCGGCAACCTCCCAAGACTCTGGGGCTCCGAGATCCTCCACCAAAGACCCCTCCATGAATCAAAACGGAAAGGACTGCAAAGAAAGATAAAATTGACAGGGTAAGCGAGGGATCGCAAGCATCAAATTACAGCTCGTTTGGGTTTGGATACGGATTTCATGAGAGAATTATGCGTTCTACAAAAGAATTTGGGGTTAGGGCTGGGGAAAAGTTTGGAACGACGATTGGGAGAAAAAAGTAAGAAGGATAGGATTTGACGATATCTGATGTTGATGTATGATGAAATATAAAAGACATGCTCCAAAGGTATTCTACCAACCTTATAAATTCCTCTCGAGTACGGGATTAAGTACAGACATATATGCATGTGTGTCCGAGGAGTCTTGTTCCTGATGAAAACTTACGGTCGTTTGGTTTTGTTGTTTTGAGTTTTTGTTTCCTATTTTTAATTTTAATTTTTTTTAAATAAAATAAAAATTTATTTGGTTGAGATTTGTAATATAAAAACTGAAAATAAAAACTTGTTTGGTTGAGATTTCTAATAAACTTATTATTATT
>JAOSBK010000004.1:25184616-25195317 GCA_027568895.1 Erythroxylum shatona
TGTATGTTCATGCCGAGATCTAATTCAATATTCCTAACCCGTCCCAATTTACTAAAATACCCTTCCCATCGGAGATGAGATGTTACATAAAATACTTCGGGTTATATTACATAGACCTCTTTACAAAGATCTTTATTTAAGAGAGCAGTTTTGTCAGCCATCTAATGTAACTCCATATCATTATAAGCTACAATTGTCATAATCACTCAAAATGTATCCCACGAGGATATGGGAGAAAAGGTAACATTAAAGTCAACCTTTTTCCTTGAGTGAACTACTAAGCAACTGAGCGAGCCCATAAATCGCTAAACTTAATTTATCCTGAAATTCTAAGGTCTTGAAACTCATTTGCAACTGACGGGTTTGCAATTCTACTACAAATCAACTAGCTCCCAGTCCTTATTATTCTTCATGGGTTACATCTCATTATTCATTACATCCCATCACAAATCTGCATTAGGGCTAAAAATAACTTCTATAAAAGTAATTGGATCTGCAACATGTCTAACATCATAGTTTTGTTCACCAAATAAACTATGTAATCAGATGGGATAATAGGTTTTCCCACTCTAGTGGATCGTTACAACTACATTGGTTCTTGTACCCCCATAAACCTGTGCATGTATAGGTATAGGTTCATGTTCCTATTCCTGTACAGGCATGACACTAAGACCTATATCCACTGGATCTAACTGTATGAGTGGCGGGTACTTTATAACTGTAGTATTCGCCCTACTATTATTTAAAGGGTCAAAGGGCTCACCATCATCATAAACATTGTATTCTAAAAACTTAACTTTTTGTTATTCCACCATTATGGTCTCTCCTTCTTTACAGTAAAATCTGTAGCCTTTAAAGTGGTTAGAATATTTGACTAAATAGCAATGAGCGGAATGAGCATGAAATTTGTCTTTATAAAGATTATACTACCTCAACAGGGTAGCCTTATACACGAATATGTGTAAGGCTATATTTTCACCCTTCTAAATAATAGATTAATCATGTTCTACATTAACTTTTTTATGTCCTTTAGGGTGCGCTTAACCTTTTGCCAACACACCATTTTGATCAGGACTACGCAGCATAGTGAACTAAGTCACTATTCCAACTAATTCCATATATCTAACAAATAAAACTTTCATGTCCTACAACACTATGTTTTCCATGATACTCTCGTCCACAGTCAGATCTAACTATTTTGATGAATTTTTCTAATCGATTCTCAACTCTCAGTCTTTAAGCAATAACACATAAACTATAATGGAAATAATCATCCACAAATGTTAGAATAAATCTAGAATTGCACAATGCAACTATATAAGGTCTTCTGATATCTATATGAATCAAACCCAACAAGTCAAAAATGCGAGTTGACCTCTTTATCCTTATTTTAGTCAACTTACCCTTGTAATAGTCAATATATGTTTCCAGATCATCGTAATCTAGAATTGAGAGAATGCTTTCCTTAATCAATCTCTCAACCCTAACTTTAGAAATGTGACTTCACCTTTATGCCACAACATGTATGACTTATCCTTCATTAGGGTCGTCTTTCTTGACTTATTTGGCAAGATACGAAGAAGTATATATTTAATTCGGGGTAAGAGACATTCTATACAAACCATATGACAAGAAAGTTGTACTATTATGTTTTACATTAAACAACAATTGTTCAACAGAAGCCTAAATTATAAAACGTTAACTTTCTTTATCCAAAATTGATACGAAGATCATGTATAAAATGTGTCGCGTAAGAACCAAAATGAACTTTGCAGTAAGATTCAAAACATACATCCCCTATAGATATTACATCTACTTTTTCATTGCTATCAACCATCAGTTTCTACCTCACTTTATTTGACTCTATTATGGTATCTGATGCTCCACTATCTAGTCACCTTGAAATTAATGCAACTATTACCAAATTAGATTCATAAATTGATAAGCTAAGGAGTTATCCAATGGTCACAGTATTTCCTTCCAGGCCTTATACTGCTGCATTCTTTATGTTTGTAGGACATTTACCAACAATGGATAAACTAGCACCAGCATGTGGAGAAGATGTAATCTTTCTACCTTTGATCTTAAAGAGCTTCACCTTTGCCTTCCTTTTAGTTGGTTTGAGGGTTGTAGGAGTAGTAAGCTTGAGTTTCTCCTCCTAAACAACACAATAGAAAATCAAAGCATTGAAGTCTCATTCCTCATCCAAAGCATAGTATGTCATGACCAGATTACTAAACTTTGGAAGTGTACTCAGAACCTGGTGACCTATAAAGACATCAGGAAGAGGAATATTTAGTATCTTTATTCTACTGTCAAGATCGATCATTCTTGATATGTAGTCTATCACTGCCCCTTCTCCCATATACCTTATGGAGAATAATTCTTTCATCAAGGTACTTATCTCACCATTAGATGAGACCATCTACCTCTGGGAGATATTATTAAGAAATTCCTTCACTATGTCTGTGTCCAAAAGTCCACCAAGAAGAAGGTTAGATATTGATCTTTTGATGGTCATCAAACATAATTTGTTAGGCCAATCCCAAGCTGCATAAGTTGTTTTATGAGCTGTGAAGCTCATAAATGTAGGTGGAGATGGCCTATCTATACATATGGCCATATCAATTTCAGTTATCTCCATAGCATTCAATACATTCTCTGTCCACTTCTTCGTATTAAAATCGGTTAGGGTTTCAATAGTGACACTGTGATTGTTAATTGAAAAGGTGACTGTAAAATAACAGTGTAAAGATGAGCACAAATGTAGGATAATAGGGATACTCAAAGTCATTAAATAGTATCTGTATCGAGAATCCGATCACACATATTATGAAACACCTATGGGCTGAATACATAATATATGCAACTAGACTTTCACATAAAAGCGATCAAAGTATAAACCATCAATTCTCATGATACTACCACCTGTGGGCGAATAGATCATTCAAGCAACGACTTTCCTTTATCCTATGCTTTTATGCACATCTCAAAATCCCATATAAGGCCAACACATGTGGGCAGAATAACTAAACACGACACTAGAGACATCTCCTAACATACAAGCAAAATAATTTAAAATACTGACTCAAAAGGCAATTGTAGTGACTACAATGTCATCAACACCCAAAAGTTTTGCAAACATAAGGGATACATCTTTATATTAAACTCACATTTTTTGTGGGCATACGATATGGGACAATGTAACATCAATAAATGCAAAACCCAAATGCATAGTCTCATTGTTACACATTAGTGCTAAAATCATTCTCTAAAACTTTAATTGAGACTTTCATAGCAAAAAATATCATTAGAGCAACAATCGTGCATCCCCAAACACTAAATCGACCACCCGAGACATGAGAATCTAATGTATCTCCCTTATGGCAAGTTTGTTGCATGAAAATTCACTAAAAAATGGCTTTAGCATGTCTTAATTTCTTTTTCAAGTGACTATCATGTGATCTCGAATACTAAATATGAGACTTGAAACACAAAAACTTAAAGTATCTCCCTTATATGATGTTCGAAGCATGAAAATTTACTCAAAATCGGCTTCAAAATGTCTTAGTTCCTTTTTTGTAGTTAAACTTTAATTTATTACTAATGTAATAAATCCAGAAAAATAGAAAAACTCACTTTATGAATTTCCCGAATCTAGAAAGTGACCCAAACCATCTTGGGGCACCCTTACAAGAAATCTAAAATTTTTAGCTTTTTTGTCCTATAGTGTGCTGACATCAGCATTGCGTCAGCAGGCTGATGTTAACCTAATGCTTCATCCACCAATGGGCGTGGGCAGACATGCACCCATGCGTTTGCAATTGTGTGCCGCATATAGTGTACACGCCACATAGTACCAACCCTCCTTATTGTCTGGCACATGTCGTTCATGCGACAACACGTAGAGCACTACTAACCATCCACACATGTTCTTCCCCTTGAAAAAAAAAAGACAATTTTTAGTCAAATTTTTACACTTTGAGGCTCATTTTCAACCTGTTTCTCAAGGCTAAACACATTTATACCAATTTCATGCATCAAAAAGCAAAAAAAATCGAGAAAGGGAAGTTAACTCTCCAAGAACCTTACGGAGAAAAACCAAAAAATCTTCATTTTTTAACCACCCGATCAAATCATTGCTCTGATACCATGTGTAATACATAACGGGATCTTAGTTATATATCTTGGATCAAACGTGAAAGGGGAATAAATGAAGAAACATAGAAAAGACTTGATTTTGATTCCATAATTTCAAACGAGCTTTTTGAAACTAAAATAAGCACGAATCCACCACCGTCTTCACTAGAACTGCTCACTAGGACATAGTCATAGTTAAGCCTTTCTATAGTTTTCTCAAAACGTAGGTTCTCTATCTTGATGCTTACAAATGACATGAGTAACTGCAAGAGACCTTAACCTTTATATATAGCATCCATATCAGGTTTCCCTATCATAGACCTGATATGGGTCCGATCCACATTGATCAGGATCTATTTTTCTCCTTGATTTTGACCCATTCACTTAGATCTTTTATGGGGCCACTTTATTATATTTATCCATATTAAATTATGTAACTTAATTAATAAGTTATTGAAAAACCAAAAAAATGCAATTAAATATTGTCTAACTTTATGGGAAAAGTCAAAAATATCTAACAATCCACCCCTTCTAGTGAAACAAAAAAACATGCATTAAGGGACTACTGGTTTCTTTGTAACTTAATTAATAAGTTATTGAAAAACCAAAAAAATGCAATTAAATATTGTCTAACTTTTTGGGAAAAGTAAAAAATATCCAACAATCCACCCCTTCCAGGTAAACAAAAACACATGCATTGAGGGACTACTGGTTTCTGTTATGTTTTTTCATCACATGCATGGAGATGTGGTTGGCTGGTGGCTTCTAGTGACGATGCAGTTGGAGGAAGCTGCAAGTGGTGACAACCTTAAAGAAGGTGGTAGCTAGGGTTTCCCTTCTTAGAGTTTAGGTTTCTGAAAGTGAAGAAGAATGGTGTTTGGAAACAAGTTTAGTACATCGTATGTTTGGAAATATGGGTTAGACGAAGGTTTTTTGGGAACAAAGATAAGGATTTCATAGGCCTTGAATATAGATTGTTTAGGCATTAGAATAATGTATTCCAAACCTAGATTTGGGCTTGTTTGATTTTTTTGATTAGGTATAATCCAAGTTTAGAATAGCTCATGATCAAATATAATTTAAAAGAGTTTTTATTTTCAAAATTAAATCAATTATTTTTCTTAATATTATTAATATTAATAATTGAATTGATTCCTAAGTAATTTTAGAAAAGAAGTTTCTAAAACTTAAAATTAATTAGTTTCAATTAGATTGTAATTAATTAATTAACCTCCTTAAAATTAACAAAATTATTTCTTAAGTCATTAAGAAAGGTATTCCTCAAAAAATTATTTATTTCAATTTAATTGAGATAAATTAAATTATTTCATTATTTTTTAGAGAAATATTAATTAATTTATTTAGAAATTGTTTCTTTATTTATGAATAATAAATTTCTTGATTTATTAGAAAAATTTTTCTTGGTTTAATTTTGAAATGTGTTTTTATTTATTAATTAACAAAAATGAGCTTTCTTAATATTTTGAAAATAGTTTTCTAATTTATTAAAGAAATATTTTTAATTAATTATGAAATCAATCTCTAAATAAATAATGTAAAGTAATTTCTTAATTAATTAAAATTTTTGTTTAATTTGGAAAATAGTTTCATTTTATTATTAGAAAATAGTTTTCTAATTAATGAAGATCAATTTCTAATTAGATTAGAAATAGTTTTCTAATTGTATTAGAACATATTACTTATAGAATTTTGGCAAAGGATTTTTCTAAATTATAATAATTAAGGTGTATAATTAATTGAAAATTTGAATTTCATTAAAGGAGTCAAGATAACTAGAAATAGTTTCCAATTAAATTTGAAAATTGTTTTCCAATCAAATTAATTTTCTAAATAGAATAGGAATTTAATTCATTTAGGAATCAATGAGTTTAATATAATTTAATTATTCAAAGAGTTGGAAATATTATTTTAGATTATGAAGATCAATAACTAGAATTAAATAAAGTTTGTTATTTTATGCACATAATTTGATTACGAGTTCATAAGTTGTATATTTTATTTATATGTTTGATATATATATATTGGATGCATGTTAAATACATGTTTTATATGTGATATTATTACATGTAATTTTCTGATGAAATGAATAAAATTAAATACCTTGTTAAAAATATTAATTACACATTGAGAACGTGATTTTTACCCTCTATTGTTATAAGAATAAACTAGAGTTTTGATTATTGTTAAGGTCGTTTTAACCCAAATATGTTTAGTCATATAAAAATGAGTCCTATTTAACTAAACTTATGTGATTTGGATAAGTAAACTCATGATTATATGAATTTAAAGGTAGAGTTAGGAATAACATATAAGATAAGTTTTGGCAAAAGTTGTTACCTAACGGATCTAACAGTCACATTAGTTGTGATTGATAAAGTTGTTATGCCCTACTGCCAATCGGTTGGTTATAGTTTAGTGATAAAATAATTTTACGACATTCTTTATGTTATACATATTTAGATATAAATGATAAAATGGGATAAATATATATTGTAAACGAAATTATGATGAGATCATAATTATAAGATTCATGTTACGTTAATGTATTATCATTAACTTATTTGTAGTCATTGTTCTATTAAGAATGGACATTAATAGAGCACAAAAAGACTATCACACGTTATATTTTTCTTACGAAGGAAGTAATCAATCTTATAGGCTAAATTATAAAGATACTTAAACAAATGTATGGGTGCTTTCTAAAGAAAAAATTCACTAAACTAATCCTATGTGAGAAATCTATTTGAAACATTACATGTTTGTTTACGAAAATTTTGATTGTCATGACTGTATAAGTGATCCTTTAACTTGAGATCTCCAAAATTATCTTATAGAGGGGTTGGTGTATTTTGATACTACTTATGACGTGATCTAGTCAAGGATAGATCAATAGCCAATCATTGGATGTAGCATAAACTATATGGAGGTAGTTAAGTGATCAATATATGATTCATCATCCTAAAGTAATTAGAGATAATATTTCAACGTTCTCAATTAATATTGATTAAGGAAATTCTTGGTCAAGGTAGGAATGACATTTTGTAAAATAGTTTACAAATTTTATTAATTGAATCAAAAGTTAATGGTAATTGGACTCAAACTAAAGGAGACATTAATTACATGCTCTATATCTAAGCGAAACATTGAAGATTAAATGATTGAATTATACGAAAAAAAATCATATACAAAAATGTTGGTTAAAACTACTTTGACCTTTCTAAATATTTGGGTGGTCATAATATATTGCTATACGCTAATCTTAATATATGGATATAAATTGTTTAATTATATAATTAAAGATAAATTAAAGGATTTTAAGTTATCTAATCCTAAATATGATTTAGGGTTATAATTTATATTCATTGCCAATATATTTAGGAATCTAATTGGTCACACCAAAAAAATGGGTTGAAGAAAGAAAAGACATTTTAATCAAGTTAGACTTGATTGCTAAGTTTGAGGAACTTTATAATTAAATATAAGAGATTTAATAAATAAACATTAATATGAGATATTGGGTCTTATTTGGACAAAACTGATAATTATAATTTTTAATTATAATTAAATTTTAATTGAAATTATAATTTAATTTCAATAAATTTACTAAAATATCCAAAACTTATTATAAATAAGCATAAGATCTATTCTTTGGTTAACCCTCTTTGTAACAGTTGCAGAGTTCTCTCAACTTGTTTTGAGGATACTATTAGAGGCTGGACAGTTGCAGAGTTCTCTCAATTTATTATAAGGATACCATTAGGGGCTGGACATTGTACGATCGTGATGGTTGAGAAGACCCAATTTTAAAAATCGATCAAATGATAGGACAAGAAAAGGATCAAGCTTCGGAATAAGGTACGAATTAAGATTCATGATCATGATTTAATTATTAATCATTTTATAGAATTTAAGTGAACTTGGCTTTTAGGTAATCAAATACGAAAAAGTTTCGTAATTATTTTGTTGTACATGAGAACAGATACCAACCCGATTTCCTAATAAGTAGGACATTAATTATAATGAAAAAGAATGAAAATTTGTGGATCGTTATAGGCAAAAGGACTAGATGTTTGGATATCTTGGAGATACTAGATAGAGATATTTGTGGAATGATGATTAATGATGAATTTGGGTTAGATTGCGTAGTAATAATTAAGAGGAGAGTTAACGAACATGTTTAAAACAATTAGAAATTGTTTAGAAAGGAAAGTGAATCAAGATGGAGAGTAATGTCAAAAAAAAATTATATAGAGATTGGTATGTGAAAGACAATAAGAGTTGTTTGAAGAGATGGGTGAATGATGGATGTTCAAAGTTTGATAATGGTTTGGTAATGAGTAAATGCATAAGGATGGTTGAAAATATGTTACAAATGGGGAAATGATACATGTAGATGGGAAGATATTTTTTAGGGTAATGTAGGAGGGGATGGTAATTGGTCTTAAGAGGAGAAATAAAAGTTGAATAAGGAAAGGGTTAACATATGGAAGTAAAAAGAATATATGTGGTTTACATATTTACTGAGAAAGGTTTTTACAAATTGTACTAATTTGGTGTAATATAAGTGTGCATTGGATTGTTCAAGCATGATTAAGTCCTAAGAGTGTATTATTTTTTAGTTTAATTTAGGAGTTATAGGAATTGAATATGAAAAAGGTTTCAACATGAAGAATATGGATTTAAGTATGAATGAATTTACAAGATAAATGGTGGCATATGTAATTTTTGTGTGTCTTATGGTTTAAATGAAATTGCAATCAATAAAAATTATTTCATAGATTTAGAGATGATTACATGTTGTTGTTGTATAGTTATGACTTGTCAAAAGGCAAATCAAGATTCGATGAATGTATTATTTAGCAATTTGGAAATGATTTGAAACCTTGTTTCATTACTAATTAATAATGCATTTTAAAGGTGGAAAGGTAAATTTATGGTATTTTGATTTGATTTTACAAATTGCGGATTGTGAGATGAGTTAAATAAATTGACTTAAGTTTTTCAACCTATTTTATTGTAAGTAATTGTTTTAGGGTTTGAAGATCCTTTGAGAATGTTTTAACAAGAAAGATAATTACAATACTTTGAATTAGATGAGATGTTATGTCATGAATTAAAAGGTGTTGACTATATTTTATTTTCAATTACGTTAATAATAAAATAAATGTTTAGGCTTTTGAGTAAGAAAAAATGCTGTGTTTACTACTTATAGTCAAATTCCTATTATTTGATATGATGTCCTTAAGATGACTTTACCAGGATTTATTGAATAAATTATAGTTTTATTTATGTTTGTGTATATCTGAGATAATGATTTCATAATTACCTTACAAAATGTTACACTCACACTTTTCGAGAGTAATAATTTTGTATTTTGTGGAAGAAATTCCATTAAAAGGGTGAGAATTATTATGCCCCAAATTTTTGTTTAATTTTCTCAATTATTATTTAATCCTATTAATTTATAATTTCCTATATAGTGTGCTTAGTTCCAAATTTTTTTATTCTTAAACTTGAACTTTTACGTAGTTTGCATTTTGGTGCTTATAAAAGGAAAACTAAATTTTTGTTAGAATTAGCTTAATGAGGAGAGATTTTGAGAATAATTTTTAGAAATTGGGAATAAATTTTCTTACTTGCAATTTTTGAGAAATAATTAGGAATAATTGATATTAGTGAATAAATTGGAGGAAAATGCATTAAAGATGAAACAAATTGCAATTATTGAAAAAATATTTTAAGGTCATTAGTGTACTAATTACTGTTAAAATAAGTGGATAAATACTTTAAAATGATAATAAAAGGTGGATAGACAAATAAGGACATAGAGTGAAATAAGCAGAAGAAGAATTATTAAGGGCATAGTTAGAATTTCACACAAGGGCATTGATGAAATTTTTTAAAATATGTTAATTATGGTTTAAGAGCTTCAATAGAGGGGGATTTGGGTAGAAGCAGACAGACACTTCTAGAGGAGAAGAGGAGAAGAGGAATAGAGAGTGACAAAAAAAAAGAGAGATTTGGAAAAATAAGTTTTCTAACAAGAGGTTAGTGGAATTGTATCCATTCCTACACTCCACTTGAAACAAAATTTTGTGCGATAATTTTGAGCAAAATTTTACTGGAAAGAATAATCATTCATAGTTGTTTATATTTGTTTTAATTGGCTATAAAAGGGTATAAGGACATATAGCCTAATTTGTACGATGTAGGTTAGTAAGTGTAGTTGTTCTGTTTAGGATGTGAATGACTATATTGTTTTTCTCTAATTATTTTTGGGTCAATAGTTGTGAATTTGACAAAGTATTAAATATAAAAGTTATAAACATACAGATCTAGTTTATTCTCATAAAAGACAAAGTTCCTATATTTTACAAGTTAAGAGATATGGTCAAATTTCCAAAAAATTCTATCTAGCAAGACTAAAGTTGAGTATGGAATTATACTCAAGATTTAAGTGTATATTGTTAGCGATCTAGAAGGGGGGGTTGAATAGATCTTTAAGCTTTTTGAAAATTTCTACAATAAAATCAGAAGTTA
>JAOSBK010000004.1:25195417-25221258 GCA_027568895.1 Erythroxylum shatona
CTTAACCAATTCTATACATTTTATTATTATCAAAACATAAGTGGGATTTAATTTGTCAACCACCATTGGTCCAACATATATAATTGATTTAGAAGTTGATTGAAATATGAAAGTTGTATGTTTAGATGTTCGGTAATTGTTTGTAAAATGGTTTGGATAAATTTATAATGGTTTGGGAGATATAGTGACTTACAATAAGATTTATGGTTGTAACAACATCATATGTATTTTTGTTCTTAAGAGCTAATTTCAGGGATTGTAGGAATTGCATTTAGAAAGATATTCAACATGAAAATTGTGTGTGTGTGTGTGTGTGTGTGTTTGTGTGTGCATGCAAATAATAATAATGAAATTTTTTGCGGTTTAGATATAAATGGTTTTTAAGTTATGCCTATTAAGAATTTGTGCTCTATGAGTAAATTTTGTTATTGTGGTGATATTGTGAATGTTCTATGAAAAGTTTTTTTTTATGTGTAGAGAGAGTTGCTTAAAGTGAATGGTATAGGAAATATGTGAACACTTATGAGAAATTCATTAAGTTATCAATGTTGTTATGTATAAATATTGCCTTAATTATTAGATCGTGCTGAAATTTTATAGCATATGCCTTAAACTTTTTGTTAGAGTGAAAATTGTTTATTTATTTGAAAATGTGTAGCTAAGTGAAGTACACTCCCTAAAAAATTGATAATAGATGGATTGATTAAATAAAATGATAAAAGAACTAAGTGAGGCGACTTAGGCAAATTTTCTAAAATAAAGGCCTAAATAAAGTGGCTTAGGTAAAAGACCTAAGTGCGGTAACTTAAGAACATTTCCTTAAGGAATGACATAAGTGAGACAACTTAGCCAAAAGACCTAAATAAGGTGACATAGGCAACAAAATAAAGATCTCTAGGTTAAAGAGTTAACAATATGAATAAAAACTTGATAAAGAGAATGTGCAATGAAATTAAGCTATATGGGTGCTTCATACTTGATATGGTGTTGCTTATTTAAGGAAATGATATCTTGTTGAGTGGTTAATGATTGTGGTGATTAATGAACTTGTGTTTTAATGACTATAATGATGCTTGATTCAAGAATATATGTCTTACTTAAACCTTGATATGAAATATGACAATTGACCTTATGTGTTAATGCTGAACATGCTTGTGTTAAAATGTTCTTGATACATCATTAGGCATAATTGTTTATGAACATAGGTTGTGAACTTACTACTTATTTTTAATAACTAAACAAAATGGTTTTTAAAATAAAATGAAATTTCTGATGCATAACCTCTCGTTGATAAAAATGTTTTTCCCTTACTTAGTGTAATACTCACATTTTCATTGCCTTTCCCCTTCCTTAGGAAAAAAAGGGAAAAGGTTATTGAGTCGACTGGTCACCAGCAGTAGTAGTAAGCATGAGTAAGGTCTAGACAAGGTCAACCAAAGTTGTCTAATTGATCTCATTTTTATCATGTATTTGGAACATTATTTCTTTGTATGTCAATATCGACATGGGGGCATTAGTGTGGTAATGATCCTATAAATTGATATTATTATTATGTTATTACTAAGTAAGATTTAAACTTATATAGTTAATGGTGATAAGATTACCCTTAGACTATTATAGTGAATGAATGAATTATGCCCATTTGGACTTAAAATATCTTGTTATATAAATGGTGACTAGATATATATGCCTATTTGGACTTAAAATATCTTGTTATATAAATGGTAACTAGATATATAAAATGTATGAATAAGCTAAGTCATATGCGCTCATACAGTTAGCAGGCACCCCAATGTTAGGTTAACACTACTTATTCCACCTTGGAACTTGCTAAGGTGGGGGTGTAACATCCTTCAACTTGTTCTTATCCAAGCACATGCCTAGTTTCCATTGTTGAAGTATTAGTGGCTTACCATTGACATTCTAGAGCCCTATCTTAAGTGCATTTAAAGCATTGGCTTCATCAGTGAATTTAAATAAGAAGGAATCTTCCTTTGAAATGAGATTCTTTCTAATCTAAGGTTAATCCATTTTTCTTTTACCTATTTCTATATCACTAGATAAGATGGTCTCTTATCTATAAAGTACCCTACTAGGGTGTTACTCCATTTTGCATCTTTGGACTAAAGCACTTCCAAAGGGGTGATACTATTAGGAGATATTGAGGAGCTATATATTTTAGCTTGGTAATGGAAGAACTTTCTTATACAACTTGGGACTATATTTTCCTTCTATTATTATCGTTTGCTACCCTTGCAAATTCTTTTGAGTCTATAATTCTTCTAAAGTGTTGCAAGTTCTTTTGAATGTCCTCCCCTTATTAGTTTGTTGAGTGAGATTGTACACCAATGCTCTAAGGAGTTTATTGGATCTTGAGGTGTAGAACCAGACTGGAGTTGAATTTGGTGAAAGGCAAGAGGTTTTTGTGGTGTCTATAAGGCTCAGGGATAAAGGTGAAAGTGAAGGTGTAGTTGTGAGGGGGGAATCTGAGCTTGGAATGAATTTTCTTTGCAAGGCAGTAAAAGTCCCACCTAGTTAGTTACAGAAAAAAAGTTAACAAAAGATAACAAAATTTGAACTAAAGAAGCATGTCAGCAAGAAAAAGACAAAATAAGGAAAATTTTTGTCAATTGAAGTATAGGTTAGTCAAAGGCATGGTAAAGCTAAAGAGAGATTAAATAATTTTTATAATTAGAGAGATCGATGGAGAGATTGATGAAGATATCATCCAAAACAATGGAGAGATTGATGAAGATATAATCTATTGTATCATATCATGGTAACTTATATGGACGAGGGTGTTAGGAGTTTATGTGACAAGAGGATACCAATCAAGTTTAAAGGTAAATTCTATCATTTAGCGATTAGGCCAACCATGTTATATAAGGCAGAGTGTTGGCCCATCAAGAAAATAAATAATAGTAAACTTTCGGTGACGAAGATAAGGATGCTCCAGTGGATATGTAACCCTACCACAAGAGATAAGGTCAAAAATTTAATGATGAGAGACAAATTAAAGGTGGTTGGTATCAATGACAAATTGTGAGAGACACAACTTCCGTGGTTTGAATATGTTAAGATGAGAGATCTGGATGCCCCAATGAGAAGATGCAAAAAAATAATACTTAAAGACTATAAGAGTAAAAAGGGAAGGCCAAAAAAGAAATGGAGGAAAGTGATCAAGAATGATATGGCTCGGTTAGATCTTTATGAGGACTTAGCCCACAATAGAAAACTTTAGCGTATTAAGATACGGGTAAAAGATCTCTCTTAAAGAGAACATTTGTGCTCTAGTGTAATCGGAGTTACTTTTATACAGGTCTTTTTCGATTGATATTTTTTATTTTACCTTATGGCCTAATTGGCGTTACTCTTGTATGAGGCTTTTCTATATGTATTCTCATCGTGCCTTTAACTGTTAAGCTTTGACATGTCTATTATGTGTGCTATTTTGTGTTGCCATTTCTACTTTTTCAGTATTATGATACTTTAATATCTTTATTATTTATTTGTATTTCTATATTAATGTATTTATGTATTCATTTATTTTTAATACCTTTTATATGTGTATTCAATTAATTGATTTCTTTACTTTATTCTTGTAGTTGTTTGCATATTCATTTATAATTTTGTAGCATCTTCATGACAGATTGTACGTGGATCTATCGGAAACAACATTTCTGCTAGATAAGAGTAAGGCTACGTACTATTGAACCTCTCCAAATCCTACAACTCAACAAGATTTCAATTGAGTATTGATGATGATGATGATATTCTATATTATTCCTATACTAAAAAATATATTTTTTCTTATTAACATTTTTCTTATACTCAAAACAAGAAACAATTTAAACTTTTTCTTATTCCATTTTCTAGTCCTTCAAATTATTAGTTGGAATTTAAGATGCGTTTTAATAATAATTTAACATTTCAAAATAAATAATATAAAAATTTTAACAAAATCACATATAAAATATAAAAATTCAATGCCTTTTTTAAAAATAAAACATAAATAATTTTAAACTAAAATATTAAATATGTATTTCAACTTTTATTTTTAACATTATATGTCACTACACACACACACAAATTATAATTAGTTGTGCTAAGTTAACATTCTTCTAAAAATTAATTATTTAAAAATTTGACCAAAAATTTTGTACACATGTTAAGAATAATTCATTGCGTCTATATTAAAGTTTTAAACGATAAAATTATTTTTTATAATTTTAAGAGCATAAAATTGGGAAATTTATAAAAATAGAAAATATGTCTAGATTTTATAGAGCATTTCAAAATACTGCTTTGAAGATAATGAATAAGTAAGCAAAAATTTTCTCAAAAATAAAAGTACAGCATATATAAAACACGGGTATAATATATTTAAAAAGATGTTTAAAAATCTACTTAAATCAAACCATCGACGTATCTTCCGACAGATAAAGATCACCTATTTAGGCCAGGAGGCGCAGGTTTCTGTGTCATGAAACCTTGCAAGTTGGTACTCAGCCATGGAAACACTCTCTTCTTCATTCTCCCTTTCCAAACCATCTGTCTTTGAACCTTTCACTTCGCTTAGTGTTAGATATGGCTATCCTATTATGCACAAGAGCCCTCTGAACCTCTCCTTACACTCTTCTCAATTTTCGCGCTTTTCTTCTGTATCTTTATCTCCATCTACAAGGTTACAGGCAAATTTAACGTCAGGTTCTTCACTTTCAACTTCCTCGTCTTTCTCTTCCACTAAATTTCACAACTTTCGCTGGATAGTCCTTATGGAGAGGCTACCAGAAGGAGCCAATTCAAAGTCTGAGATCATGGACTACTTTGTCATGACTTTGGAGAGAGTTCAGGGCAGGTGGGTGTGTATTCGTTCTTTGGCCCCCTTTTGTTTCTTGGTTTTTAGGCTTGAATTTATGGTTTTGCTTTTTGGGTTTTGATGTGCAGTAAAAAGGATGCTGAGATGCGTATATATGATACTTTTTGCGATAGCAACTTTGGGTTTCGCTGCAGTGTTGATGAAGAAGCCTCCCGTGAACTTGCCAGTATGTACTAGTTCGTTGCATCCACAATATTGCTTTAGTTGCTGTCTTCAGCAGTTCAATCCAAAAATCTCTGCTTTTAATTGTTTGAATTCGTAATTTGGTTAACGTTTTAAGTTTTTACACTTTATAGGTTTACCTGGGGTTTTAGCAGTTTATCCTGATCCGGATTTCAATTCTGATAAAAAGGGTTATGGTTCAAGTATGGCATTAGATAATCTATCAATTCCACAAAGTGGGGGAACTTTGTTGTTTCCTGGCGAGAATACTAAACAATGGCTGGTTAGAATTGATAAACCAGGAGTTGGGGTTGTCACAAAGGCACAAATGGTAGATTATTATAGTCAAATCCTCACCAAGGTTTTGGGGAAGTAAGTATTTCTGTTTGATCATCGATGCATCTATTTTCTCCACATCAGAGCTTGTTCGTGTTCTGAAATATTGATCTTTGCAGTGAAAAGGACGCACAAATGTGTATATATCACGTTTCCTGGCAGAATAATTTTGGTTTCTGTTGTGAACTTGACGAGGAATGTGCACATGAACTAACTGGTTTGTGAGCTTCTTATGAGGTGCAATATGATTTTGATTGCATTGCAATTAAAAAAAATGGTTCCACATTTTGTAGGTGTCCCTGGTGTTTTATCTGTTCAGCTGGATAAAAATTTTGATTCTGAAAATAAGGATTACAGAGGTTTGTCCTCTTTTGATAGAATAGCCTGTTTTAGATCCTTCATGTTTACACTTTCCTTCTGTATGCTGCCGTAGAGTTCAACAATAAACTATATTTTCCTTAATCAGATAATTGTTAATGGACTATTTATTTATATGTCAGTAACGTGTAGAGTGATAAGAGTGGAACTCTCGTTTTTGCATTGCCAGTATAGCTACAGGCTGGCTAATCTATTGGTGCTTCATTGACTGTTGCAATATCAGAGAATATAAAACTCTCTTCAGTATTCTGTATGCAGAAATTTCATATTCTTAGACTGAGTACTTGGCAAGGTGTTCTTCAATGAATCAGAGAATATAAAACTCTCTTCAGTATTCTGTATGCAGAAATTTCATATTCTTAGACTGAGTACTTGGCATGGTGTTCTTCAATGAATAGTTAAAACTTGAACCTTGCTCTCTTATAGAGACAAATTTTCTGTCATTGCTTATCAACTTGATATGGGAGATAAAACTTTTTTTTTCTGCTTTCCTTTGGAGAATTTTTTATTCATTGTTTCTAGCATTGATGGTATTGATCATCTTTGTCTTTGGTCAACTATGTTTCTTATCCTCCCCCTTCTCCCAATTCCCCCAGCTTCCTTCAACACATACATAAACAAACAAAGGCATGCATGAAGCATGCCATTCATGGAATGACAATATTGACTTTTCCTACCATGACCTGTTTTCTACATCAATTTTTCGTTGTGATAACTGCAAACATAGGATTTGGTAATAATTTTAATGATTACTGGATTTCCCTTTCTTTGATCTTTTGGGCAAGCCAATCGGCAGTACTTTTGGTTCAATATTGCAGAAAATGTTGCATCGGTTACAATCTACCCTCATTGGTGTTAAAATTATGCAACGTTTTCAGGTGAGAATGCTGAAATGTCGATCAGTGTACCAAATTCTTTGACAACTAGTCAATCAACAACGACTAAAACAAAGAAACTTTTTATAACTGGTAGGTTGCATCATCAAATGATTACATTGATAGCCTTCTCTTTTGCCTTTTTGTTCTGTGGCTGAATTCGATACTGTTGTACAGTTCATCTACTATTATTTCTTAATTTCCATTTGAAACAGGTCTGTCGTTTTATACGTCCGAGAAAACATTACGTGCGGCATTTGAGGGCTTTGGTGAGCTTGTTGAAGGTACATTTTGGATTTTCAAAATTGGCAACTTGACCGTTTTCCATGTAACAAAATTTGTTCGACTTTCATTGATCATTGAAGAGGTTGAACTAATTTTCTTTGCTAATGCATTTGCTGACAGTTAAAATTATAATGGATAAGATTTCAAAAAGGTCCAAAGGTTATGCATTCGTGGAGTACACTACAGAGGAGGCTGCATGTGCTGCACTTAAAGAGATGAATGGCAAGGTAGGTTAGGTGTAGACCCTGATCTCCTTGCTTTATCCCTGTCCAGTGAAAATCCAAGAACTCCACATTAGAAGTTTTTAAGTGTCATTACTTGATAATGCTACTTGCAGATCATAAATGGCTGGATGATAGTAGTTGATGTTGCAAAGAGCAGCCCTCCAAAGTACGGCAGGGGTCGCCCAAGACCAAGACCCGCAGACTAAGAGTACAGATTTGTCTCTGTTTTATTGGGCAGATTTCCAAGCCGCATTGGGTGTACAGATCACTGAATGAAAACTAAAAAGTCCTCATCTAGTTTGATGAAAAATCAGGTCCTTGCCTAGCTCAAACATAACGCTGAATGACGTATCGACAGGGCGGCTTGGGCGAATCAGTGCATTTTACCATAGTATTTCGCAATCCTGGATTTTAATTGTGATCTATTTCGTACTGATAATTACAAATCTGATAAGTAAGATCACGCATTTTGACCATAGAACCTCCTGGACGATAACGTTGTGTTAATCAAGTTGCGCGCGCGCCGGGCCGCCGGCCTTGTCCACTCGCTCCTGTCCTTTTCCTATATGCTTCCGCTTCCATTCATGTCACCCAAAATGTTTGTAAATTTTTTCGAAAAATAAGATCAAAAAATCTTACACTGAGGGAAAGGAAGGATAGATCTCAATAAGAAACATCATTTTATCACTGTTCTTTTTATATTCTTCCAGTTTATTTGACACAATTGACGTCGTAGCGTAATCATTTAAATCTTTAGCCACTTTAGGACCTTGGATTCATAAGAAATTAGATAATGAATGAAATGATTCTTTAAAAATATAATAGATAAAGGATTGAATAGCATATGTATTATTTAGTCTTATTTATTTTTAAAAATTTTAAATGATGATGTAACGCTAATGTTTGGTTAGAAAATATAAATTTAGAATAATAAAGGAATAATTAACAAAAATATTAAAATATCCATTAGCTTTAATAACTACATCATCATTATCGTCGTTGTCGTTGTCATCATTATTAAGTAATTATGTAGATTTCTTAAGAATATTTTTGTTCAACAAGTCCTCATTTTTATTTCCAACCTATTTAGAATAAATAAAGATAGGTGAAGGATGAGTTTACTTATTTTTCAAACTCAAGAAATAAGTAAACCTTTGAATTATATATTCTATATTTTTTCTTAAACTAAATAAGGGAATAATCTATTACTAAAAATCGATCAAGAATGGAATAGTGATTCTAGTCAACCAAACACCCCATTAATGCTTCGTTTTCAAGGAAAATTGTGATTGAATTTCTAAGTCTTACCCATGTGAAAAAAGGAAAAAGAAAAAGAAACAACAATGCTTGTCTTAAAAGAAAAAAGTTGAAATTTGTTATTTTTTCAAAAAATAAAATGACTTAATTTTTGTTTACCGAGATGTGCAAGGAGGTGGTGAAACTAGAGAGTCCTTTAAATTAGCAGCTATAATGGTTGAAATTAACAGAGTTGATTTCTAAGCTATACTTGAAATAAATTAAAACGTTATGGATTCAACTTTATAGTAAGGAAAATTAATATTTTAATTTTTAGTTTTATAAGAGTTATTTAAACTAATTCGAACTTTGTTTTTTTAGCACTATAATATTTGAACTCTCGTTTGATGTATTTTTTCAGGAAAATAAAATAAAAATATATAAAGCTTGAGCTATGCATGAAAGATGACAACAAGATGCTGAAGCAATACATTAATAATAGTTGAAGTTCATGATAAGCTATACATTGGAAGTGGGGCTACGAGAGGCAAGAGGACTTATGAGAGGTGCAACTTTCTTTAAGCTTAA
This sequence comes from Erythroxylum shatona, assembly GCA_027568895.1. Classification (NCBI taxonomy): domain Eukaryota; kingdom Viridiplantae; phylum Streptophyta; class Magnoliopsida; order Malpighiales; family Erythroxylaceae; genus Erythroxylum; species Erythroxylum shatona. The sequence goes on from JAOSBK010000004.1 coordinate 25,204,381, forward strand.
GCACACCCTTTTGAACTGACCAAGTTGTGATCTAATAGGAAGCTTTCTTTTGTGTTAAGCCTTTGTTATTTTATTACTTTCTGTTTCCAATAAAAGGGGGCATTTTGACCGAGCCTATGTAGTTGAATGTATTTTTGGTGAATGTGTTAATTCTTCTTCTCTTCTCTCTCTCTCTCTCTACAGAGAGAGAGAGAGTGTATTATACTATTATTTCATTTTGATAGCAATTTCTTTTCATCATAAACATTTTGATCAAGTCAAATCATTGTACCAATATATAGTTGAATGTCTACAATTACTGTCTAATGAATTGAAAACATAATTCCATATAAAATTTCACAAAACAACAAATAGGAATAGTGAAACTTAAATCCAATCAGATGTCTTTTTAAATTCAGTAACTAAAACAAGCAATTGGTTCTTCTTTACTTTTGAAATAGTGAAGAAAGAGTTCTAAACCTTGTCTACTTTCTTTAACTGATGTTAAATTCCATACTGCTCAATAACCTTTATGCATGTAAGATATTCTTGACCTCTATTTATTCTTAATGTTTTAATTTTGCAGCCACTTTACTTTTCTGCAAATGCTTTAAATAATTTGAACGCATCACAAGCTTCTAATTTCTGTTTTAGAAAATACACTCAGACCTTTCTACTAAAATCATCAATAAAATAGTAAGATACCTATTACCTCCATTAGTTGGAACTTCAAGAGTAAACAGATCTAAATGAATAATCTCCAATAGCTTCTTTGTAATAAATCTTCCAATCTTGTTTATCAAGGTGCCAAATCCATGATAACTCAATACATGCAACTGAAAAAAATGACACATGGGAATTAACAGATTTGCCTGCTGATAAAGACCCTATAAGAGTAAAGTGGGTGTACCAGATAAAGTACAAGCTTAATGGTGAAATTGATCGTTTTAAAGCTAGATTGGTTGCAAAAGGATATAAGCAAAAAGCTACAAATTGATTACTTAGAAGTATTTGCTCCTATTATGAGATTGGATACTATTCACATGGTGATCTCCCTCTCAGCTCAAAATAATTGGAAGATTTATCAAATATATATATAATTTGCTTTTTTAAATGGCACTTTGGAAGAGGAAGTATATGTTGAGCAACTTGTAGGGTATGAAATTAGAAGATAAGAAGATAAGGTTTACAAGTTGAAGAAAGCATTGTATGGATTGAAGTAGGTACCAAAAGCATGGTATAAAAGAATTGATTCATACTTCATGAAGCATGATTTTGAAAGATGTCCTTTTGAGCATACTATTGATGATTTAATTTTTACTAGAAACAACAGAAGGATGATTGAAGAATTTAAGAAGGCTATGATAAAATCATTTGACATGACAGATTTATGTTTAATGTCTTATTTTATTGGAATAGAGATAATTCAACAAGTTGAGGATTTTTTATTTCCCAAAGGAAGTATGCAAATGATATTTTAAGTAGATTTAAGTTACAGAATTCAAACTAACTCTCACTCCAATTGAAGAGAAATTGCAACAAATAAAAGAAGGTAAAGGGAGATTTATAAAAGTTTAACTAGAAGTTTGAGGTATTTAACTACCATCAGATCAGACACAGTTTTTAGAGTTGGATTATTTAGCATATTCATGAAGGAGCTTTGTATTTGTCATTTACAAGGAGCAAAGAGAAATTTTTTATATATTAAAGATACTTTGAATGAAGGAATTTTTTTTATTCAAGTATCAATTTTGTGAATTTTATATATTACAGAAATAGTGATTAGGGTGGAGATATAGAAACAAGAAAAAGCACATCAGAGTATACTTTTTATCTTGGCACTGATACAATATCATGGTTTTAAACCCATGGTTACATTATTTGTAGTTAAATCAGAAAACATTGTAGTAACTAGTTGTGCTATATAGGCATTATGACTAAGAAGAATGCTTGAAGTACTATTTCAAAAATAAGATGCTCCAATAAAATTATTCTGTGACAATAAGTCCATAATAACACTATGTAAAAATTCATTTTTCCATAGGAGATCTAAGCATATAGACATTTGGTTTCGCAAAATTTGTCCACTAGTAACTGAAAAGGAGGTAGTGCTTAGTTATTGTCACACTGAAAAACAAGCTATAGATATTTTTACTAGGCACTGAAGCTCGAGTTGTTTCAAAAACTGAAAGAATTATTGGGGATGATAAATTTATACCAGCTTAATTTAATGGAGGCAAAGTCAGGAATATATAAATCTTGAGTTGCATATGTATGTATGTATATATACATATATACACACTAAAGCAATATATTAATAATAGGTGAAATTCATGATGGCTATACATTAGAAGTGGGGCTATGAGAGGCACAACTTTCTTTAAGCTTAAGCACTCCATTTTTAATTGACCAATTTGTGGTCCAACAGGAAATGTTCTTTTGTGTTAGTCTTTATTATTTTATTACTTTTTGTTTCCTATAAAAGGTAGCATTATGACCAAGCTTATACAGTTGAATATATTTTTGGTGATTGAGTTAATTCTTCTCTTCTCTTTCTCTCTCTCTCTACATGTGTGTTTGAGTGTATTATGTCATTTTGATGGCATATTTTCTTAAACTATGAAATATAGTTCAACATTAATCCTTTATAATGACTATTATTAAGTAAACTGACATACCTTGAAGAATTTTATGTTTCAAAAAATTAGGGACATGTGGATTTATATTTAACTAATTTTTTAAAAGAAAACTTTTCCCTACATTAAAATTGAGATTTATTTTTGTGTTCATTTTTTAAAGTAGATTCATAATTAAATGTATAGCTGAAAAGTGATTTAGTTTTTTTAGAGTCTAAAACTCAAGATAGGTATTAAATATAGATGAAAATATTACATTGAACAAAAATGTGCTTACTTTATTTGGGAAGAGATTTTGGTGTGAAGAAGAAGAGAAAGACAGAGTTGTTATTAATTTCATTGGTGACATCTACATCAGTCTTCTTATATATATTTTTAAATAGCAATAGGGAAATGCAAATGGGTTTTTTGAAGCCATCATTTATGCACTTAATTATTCATAAAGTTTTTATTTATTATAAATGAATATAATAATGGTGTTATGCCTTAAAGTGTTAGACTAGTAAATTATTCAAAGCCAGCTTAGGGAAAACAAAATGATAGTCATTCAAATGATGCATGGTATATGTTGTACTTGATTTTATTTATTTATTTATGACATTTAAAGTGACTTTGATTTGTTAGAACTATGTGTAAGTTACTTTTTCTAAGATTTGTTGTTCTTTTAGATTAATGTTGTGACAAAAATATGTCAACTATTTTGTAGTTTTATTGCAATATAATTGGCCTTATCTTGCTTTTTATACATGGCATCTTTGTTCAAAATGATTTGTACTATATTTGATTGGTTGAGTGGAATATGGATCTTTAAAATTATAAATTAGAATTTGAATAGAAAAGATCTTCAAGATTTCTTTTGTTTTCTCTTTTTGCCCCCCATGAAATAAATTATAATTAGATGATGTATTTTATTAGGTTTCTCACATTTTTAGCACCATTTTAATTATTTACCTTTGTGTTGTGTCCTTAAATTTATGGTTGCATGTTATAGTTGTAGGTTTATAATTTCTTGGGCCTTTTATTATTTCTACTATAAGTTTTAGTGTTTTGGTTAATGTTCATAATGAATTAGATGAAAATTTTGTCAAGACTTGATAGGTCATGTGGTGTATCTTCTCTTTGTTTTTGGTCATTTGGCTTGATGTTTCTTAGTATAAAAGTTCACAAGGTTCTTCTTTATTAAAAAATTGAGTTAAGATTTTTATTTAGTGACATGATGACTATACTTACAATATTTCAAGAATATACTTTTTATGATATGCATTATACTCGTGTAATGCTTCTATTAACGTTTTTGCATCTTTTTACTTAATTTGGTTGTTTAAGAACCTATTTTTTGGTCTTAACTATATGAATGTTCCTAAATGCTCATAGGGTTAGGATCTTGATATAGATTGTATTGATTTTGTCTTAGAATTTCATTTTCTTTATAATTTTAAGCGGTTGTTAAGTGATTGAGATTCTTCATATAGTAAGAAATAATCTTCACATTAAACACAATAGATATAATACTAATTAATGGGACTTCTCATTCATTTTTCTATTTTCTATATAAAAAATGATTAAATTTGATTTCATGGTATAATTTTACATAAGGATGGATAATAAGAGTATATTAGAGGCAAGACCAAGATAAAAAAGGATATAAGTGTTAACACACTTAGAATATTAGTTTTAAAGAGTGTGTCGAGGATAAAGAAAATATGGTCAATTTTATATATTACAAGTATGGTCACGAGTTATAATAAGTGCTTAATTGTTAATGTTTTTTATTTTATTGTTTTTGTTGTTTCTGATAAGTAATTCATTCATATTTTATTTTTAGGATGTAATTCACTTATTTGGAGAAAAAGGAAAAAATTCAAAAAAGTTTAAGGTGATTTTGAGCTATTTTGATGAATTTATAATTCAAAGGAGGTGCATGTAAAACCTATAGATAGATTGACATAAATCTTTTGAATTAGCATCAAAGCTAATAAGAAAGTTCATAAATCAGATCAATGATTTAATTTAATGAGAAAGAAATTTTGATTAAACAACTTAGGATTAGTTATTAATATCTTGAGAAATATATTAGTACAATTAAGTAATTGTTCTAGTATAATGAACTTCAGTTTAAATTGAAATGTGAAGTTTTAATTGCAAAAGAAAACCTAGATGGATTTGAAATATGGGAATGACTATCTTCATTGATTATGTCTTAGTTTAATCTTCATTCTAGTTAATCAATTGGCATTCATTTTTTCTTCACTTATTGTTCTAACTTTGAATTTGATCAATCTCCATCATCATAATTGGTTAGGCTCGATAATAGAAAGATAGTTAATACTAGTATTTTGGTTCTTGTGATGATGACCTACACTTATAGTGTTGCATTATGCGCTTGTGGTAAAACAAATCAATCAATTTGTCAAATCAAATAAAAGGATTTACACTATATAGTGACAAGGAAAGTTATATATATTTAAAAATGGATAAAATGAATTAGACATTTGTACATATCTTTTATGACTATGGTTATGAAGGATTAAACATTAAGGACGATGCAATATATTCTAATGACGAGACTTTGAAATAAGGATGAAAGTGAAGAAGTTGATTAATCAAGACATGATTCTTTCCTTGGTTAATAGTAGTGATTCTTTAGGTGAAGCCATTTTGAATAGCTTTCTGACCTATGATGAGTAATTCTTACATGCAAGGGATAAAGAGATGAAATTGACTAAAAGAGTGACTACCAATTATTATTTTGATGATGTTATTTAGGAATTAGAAGTAAAAGGAATCCCAGTGTTATTAACATAAGTATTAGTGTGCTCTAAAGTAGTTTTAATCACTTGAGAAGTGAGTATGAAGACAACAATGAAGAAATAACTACTCCAATTACTAGTGATGATGACTTGTTTAAAGAAAAGAGTGAGAAGAAAAGATGTGTGCAACATTTAATCCATTCACAAATATGAATGACCTAAAATTTGAAGGTTGAAATCAAAATATATAAAGGATTTCAAAGAATCAATAAGCAATTATGGTATTGCAAATAGTTATTACATTAGAATGTTAAGAAGCAAAGACAAGATGAAAGCCATTTGTGATGTTCCTTATCCTTTCGTGGCGTATTTAAGTGGGTGTACATATTAGAGACAAAAGGAGGCATATTCCTTTCTCTTTTGAGAGCTATGAGCAGCTAAGCTTCTTCTTTCTAGTTCAAAAGGGGGTATTAAGACAGGTAAACATATTTAGGCATTCATTAATCTTAGTGACGTTGTTCTTAACTTTCTTTTATAATCGACCATTTTATTCTGTGTCTAAAGTTTGGGGTTTACGTATGAATTATGAAGATAGGCCTACTAGATTTTAATGTATAGATTTATTGTCAGAATCAAGATTGCAATTCGTAATTGTTGTAAATCTAACTCATTTGTAGCAAACTAGTGATTATGCATCATTAGAGATAATATAGTATAGGTTAAATAACCTATACTTATGCGATTGTTGCTTATATTAACATATTTTCTAAACTTGTAATGTCTGCTATACTAAATTTAGAGAGCTTATTCCGTTTTATATAATAATTAGACCTAATTAAAGAGCTTGTTTTAATCAATTATAACCTAAGAAAAAACTATGATTAATAGAGTTTATTGTTAATATATGATTAATGATTTCAAAGAGAGTTACGAGAATAATGCCAATATATTATAAAAATTTACCATTTTAAGTAGCCTGGAATCTAAAATTATAGCACAAATATTTTAAGGCTTGATCCATCTGTTTTCTTATCTTTATTAGCCCATTTAAAATGGGCACAAAAGAAACATTTAAAACATCTCAAAACCACCCTGGCCCACAAGTCGAATTGGTTAGCCCATCCTGTATATAAGTGTGGAACCAGGGACGGTAACACTGGTGGAAGCAGAGACAATGGGTGTGGGAAAGCTCCTTCCAGGCGGTGGCAGTGGCTTCAGGGAACCCATGACGCCACTATAGGTACGTGCTGCGTCGATCTCCAGATGATGGCAGTAACGACGGTATGTTGCCTGCAAGGGTAATTTGAAAATGTTACTATTTCTTAAGTAGACAACATTAAACTCATTTAAGAGTATTTTAGTGAATATGGATTTATTATATTAAGAAAATTATTTTGTTTTAATAACGACAACAACGTTACCACGGGTGGCCATGTATTTAAATCCTTAAAAAGATACACGTGAATTGTAAGGGAATGTGTCGCACGGTTGATATGGCTAGGAAAAAATGTGTGCTATACATCAACTTTAATTTAAACAAGTTAAAGATTATTTTAACAAAAAATAAATTTAGGCGTTTCTTATTGTCAAGTTTGAACGCCAAAATAATAAAAAAGTTTGCTTAAGTCAGAAGCTGCATCTGGCAGTTTTTGGCATGTAACTAAATAAATAGACCTTTATAGCACCGCTAAAATGACTTATGTAGACACTAATTTGCAACTATATCCGTAAGGCTAATTGTTCCTTCTCGGGATATAAGGAGGATGTGACAGAATGTGAAACACGAGAAAGCTAAAGGTTGAGTATTAAGGTTCACACCAAAATGCTTTTTTGGAAAAGTGAGTTGTAAAAAGAGATGATACGCGCTTTGGTATGCTTCCAAACTCAAAATCAAAGAAAAGAATACTTGTTGATTGCAGTTTCCTTTCATGATTCGACCAAATTATTATTGCTATAAAGAGGAATGTTAATTTCCACCAAAATAAGCACCGGAAGATCTAAATTCTGTTACCTGCAAATTAGTTGTTTCCACCTGAACTGGCTAGAGAAATTAAGCTCCAGGCTTCCTTGCAATGTAAGTGCATTGATATTACAGGTAGAATTTGTTCGATGTTGGGAGGATATAGTATTCCTAGCGGCTTTGGTTTTATGTTCCTATTAGACAAACTCGTTTCAACCATTGATAAATGCAGATTACTGTAACGATGCCAAGAATGGTTTCTGATATGCCTCATATCTCACCTATCCCCGATGTCCCCTTGTAAGCTTGCTGTTGATTCCTGCTTTGATCAATTATCTTAGCTCATTCTTAACTTATTTAACTAGTTATATTACAAAACAGGAAATAGCAGTTGAAAAGAGGATTGGAAATTGCCATTTTCTGTTTATTATAATAAAATTTATTCGTAATAACTTAGTCAATTGCCGAAAGATCAAAAATATATTTTCTTTTTGGTAAAATTTAGAATTGGTTAAAAGTAAACACTTCAACTATTCAACCTTCCAGTTTGAGCCTCAAACAAAAGTTGAACTATTTTTCAATTTCAATTTTGAGAATCCAAATGAAAGCAATTCAGGAATGTGGAATTTAGAAGAGAGAACGAATTAAGTTTGAATCAGTTTTATCATCTTGAGCTTGAATCTAAAACTATTACTCAATTCATTTCTCCCCAGATTGACAATGGACCAAAATCGTTCAGCAGCTGATCCTGAAAACAAATCAAGTTACAAGGATTGGAGCAAGCGCATGAAAACATATCTGTCAAAGCAGGGTTTATGGGACATAATCGAAGGAAGCTCTGGACCAGAGGAAAATGAAATTGACTACGAGACTTGGACAAAGAGGAACGATGTCGCATTGCATGCGATCCGAATTTCGTGCGACCCAAGTGTAAGAGAGCAAATTCGGGGAATTAGTTCGGCCAAAATTGCATGGGACTATTTGGCCAAAATGGATCAGAGGCATGCAACGACTATCCATCCAACCGACTCGTCGGGTCTCATTTTGTGTCAGCCGTCCAATCTCACAAAAGCACCATCACAAACACTGTTTTCACCAGGGCTTAGGCGTAGGTGGCTCTCTATTAAATTGCTGCAATTTAATCTTAGAGCCTTTTTTTTTTTTAATAATTTGGTTTACTACAATTTGTAGTTGACGTGAGCTCGGAAGGACTACCGAAGCTTGGGAGCAAGCCCACTGCCAATTTCACTTCCAATAAGGCAGTGTCACAGGACGAAGAGAGGAGAGTTACCATGCCAATGCTCCAAGCTTTAATGGTTTGTCATGACTGATTTTGTAATCAGTTCTAATTTTTATTATTTTGGTTCTATTTATTGAGGTCCGTAGGGTTCAAATTTCGGGTAAGAGTGATTTTGGTCTATGTGACTTCTGAAGTTGATTGGTATTATCTTCCAAAATGAAAAGGTTGAATGATATCATTATCATTTGTTAAATCCTTCGAATAAAATTACTTCCAACTTACTTATTTCAATCATATATCTTTGTTGGGTTTGAAAACATTTTGGCAGGATGAAGTGGAAAGCCTACGAGAGTGGATCAAAGAGATTGATAAAAAAGTTGGCAGCTTAGCATTCGATCATCGTAAGGAATCAACTGGCGGGGAATAAGAAAATATTTCCAAGTCAGTATGTCTAAAATGGTGCCAACTAAGATGTTCCAAAGTATGTGTCAGTTGAGTCAAGAGCTTATATAGGTTTGCCATATAAAAACTAAATTTGGATTAGAACGTTTATATTCGTGGATTTATTCCATATCACGAGTATATTATATATGTTGTATACGAAAAGAAGCATTACTTATTTTGTGAAATAAATACTGCTATTATCTATATAAGCTACAATATTTACGAGATTGAATGTTGTTCATTTGATGTTTCTCATATCCTTTTGAATGGCTTGACAAAAAATTTCAACTTCTTAATTAAAATCAAAGTCTAGGTCTAAGTATAATTACAATTTTAATAAATCAAATATATCATATATTAATTTATGAAGTTCTCAAATTTTACAATTGATTCCAACTTAATTTAAATTAATTTTTGTCTCTTAAACTTCTTTTTTATGTATGACACATTACGTTCCTAATATGTTGACAATAATTATAACATATAATTCTAATTCATAATTATAAGTAGATAAATTAAAACTCTTTTTAATTTATCATTAATTTTACAATTAAACTATCCATAATTACAGATTAAGATTGAAGTATAATAGCATGACAAGAGCACTCAAATAATAAGGTTGTCAAAAAGAGTAAACACTAAGTTCATTCTCTATGTTCAATTGGAACATTGAACGTTGAAATGATTAAATTATACATCATAACTGTGCATATATTTTGATACAATCTATATATGTATAGATATGATGTATAATTTAATTATTTCAACATTCAATGTTCCAATTAAATATAGAGTATGAACTTAGTATTTACTCTTTCAAATCCAATCATACTTGAAAGGACATCCCGGAGTTCCCCTTTCAGAACCCAAATGGAGCTCTACCGGTGACCCTACAGTAGCCCTTCAATCGATATCTAACTCAACATAAGGGTTTCCACGAAGCCAAACTATTCAACTGTTAAAAACCTTTTATACATCAAAAGTTAAAAGCGCAGAAAATAGAGGGAAAATAGTTTTTTCAAATCATTTTACTAAAAATTTTGACAACATAACGACTGCTTTTTTAAGATTCTCAAATTTTGAAAACCAATATAATATGATTTAAAATACTTTTAGTATTTCATATACCATCTCAACTTCTGGAATGGATCTTAAGTCCACATAACAAGCAATCAAAAACATATAATTCTCAACATTTTAAAAATGTTATTAAGGATCAAAGCCCTCGTAGTTCATTAACTAAGATATTTACAACCATTTTTAAAAATAATTTAAAACATATATCACACATAGCAAAAATAACACAAGCATAACAACACTCGACGATACATCTAATGTTGGATCCCGCTTTCAGAACTCAACATCGGAGTCGTGAGACGTGAGCCTAATATCCTATAGTTTCCAAAGCCCAACAATTCGGAGTCATAGAGCGTGAGCGGGTTTCATTGTGGAGTTATTTCAATGACTCCTCATTAGCCATTGTCCCATAAGGGTGATGTGTCCACACCAGTTAAACACCAAATTACAATTTAAATTCTTCAAAACAAATTGTAGCTCTCTGCCTCTTGTTTATTTTGAAACAAGAACCACCTCATTCGGAACTCTATAGCTCAAGATATGCCTAAAAATCCAAGTACGTTCATAACTCAGTTATGCTCTTCTAACCGACCCCTCATATTCTTTACGTCAATATTTTTCAAATCTATATCAAAAGTTATCAATTTTTAAGGAGAGGTAGTAAGATATATTAGGAATCTATTCCTTAAAAAATCACTTCATTTGGAGGTCGAGTGATGAAGTTATGGCCAAAAGAATCAAGTATGTTTATGTCCTCAATTATATTGTACCTCTCTTGGGAGCATTGGCATAACTTTCTCTGCAAACCTCGGATTAGGGTCATTATTAGATGGTTTGAAAGAGAGCTTCCAAATCTACAACTTTTGTGAAGACTACAAAGCGAAATTCGATTGTCTACAGGGTCAAAAATGTGACCAGACGATAGGATTAGATGAATAGTGCACTAGATGATATGATGTCATCATCAGACGATATGACGTCACCAGATGATATGTCATCACTAGACGAAACGTCCTCACCAGACGAAGCGTCCGTACCAGATGAAGCGTCATCACTAGATGATACGTCCTATACTCTTGAGCATCTCCACTTATAAGGACCATAACTTTTGACTTCGATATCCAAACATTTCATACTTTGTAGCGTTGGAAAGCTAGAAAGACAAGCTACAACTTCCATGAAGACAACTTGTCAAATTAATCCTAGATCAATCCAGATTTTTTCCCTAAAGTTAGAATACGAATTTTTCCCTTATGGAAGATTTGAAATTTTGCACTATGCAAACTTGGAATGTTCTCATCATAACCATTCAGCTACCAAAATGATTTCATTAAACACTCAAATCTCAACTCATTTGTCTCATCACTTTCAAATACATCTGATTAGTTATAATTCCGATCTTCCTTTCCATAGTATCTCGCTTATGCCTACATATGTATATATATAAACGATTTATGTTCTCAAATCATCAACTCAAGTTGATTGCTTCTTCACATATATCTAATTTCAACTCACATCATCCATGCACCATTCACATTTTATTAACATCAAAAGAATAAAGTTTTACAAATCTTTAATAGCATTCCAATCCACATTACATCACTGTCTCAAAATCTCAAATTACAAAAGATCCTTGAACAAAAAAACTTGTTGCTTTCCCAAAATAAACTCAAAATACAAAATAAGCATATTTAGAGAAATTCCCTTAGGCTCTTGATCACTTGATCTCTTAGCTATTACCTGAAGATGGGAAAAAAAAAAGGGGGGGTGAGCTTGAAAGCTCGTAGGTAACAGGTTATAATAGAAAATAAGCAAAACCTTTAAAAACATTTACTTGTCGTAGAAAATTCTCTTTAAGTTCATAAAACACATGTTTCTCGAATTCTTATCGTGTAGTCAAATTGACAAACCATAAAACATGAACGTATCAAACTTGTTCATAGATTATAAGCACATAAGCACATCAGAATTGTTTGGGTGGATCCAAAACAAAACATACTACACATTTCCTTTAAGGGTTCTGTGTAGCCGTGAACAGAACGTACTAACGCAATCCCACATAATGGTTTTGCATAGCCGTAAACTTATGGGAGTCTATGAAGAAGCTCCATGCTACTAGCAGGCAAGCGAGAGAAGCATTTAACTTAGTCAATGTGCACGTGACTTAACTTAGGAGACCACCACAAACCCACATAATCATGTATTTCACATCTTGTAAACATATTGCTCAAAATGGCACTTTTTTTAATCTTGACTTTTCATAAACTTGAGATATTTTGAAAATCATTTCCGAAAACCTGATTTCATAAACTTGCTTCTTTTCAAAAAGAATCATTTCCAAAATCTTTTAAAAAATCATCAACATAATTCTTGTTCCAAACATATAACAATTTCTCAATTCATTCAAAAAGCGATAGATGCAACACTTATGATGCAACTGAAATCATTAAACTTTCTTGATTCAAAGAAAACATATAGTGGCTTATTTACTTTATTATAAACATGTACCCACCTTAATTTCCTTGCTTATAGGCTTGCTCAAAATGTCTCTACTCTTGCTTCTCTTGTCTTTCTTGATTTCCTTGATTCTTCACCAAATGACAAGATCTTTAGTTGAAATGGAAGCTCTTCTCTTCCTCTACTTTTTACCCTTCTTGAACAACCTCAAAATCTCTATTGAAGGCCAAGAAAATTGAAACCCTAGCTTGTTTCCTCTTCTTTTCTCTCAATCATTGAAATCTCTCTTCTTTCTCTTTCTTCTTTCTCTTCTTCTCTCCCAATTCACATTTTCTCCTTCTCTTAAATGTAAGACCACATTTTACTCTTCCAATCCTACCCTTAATGAGTGTGCAATGTCCATTTTACCCTTCCTTATATGCCTCATGTTCTTTATCCTTAGGTGTCTTACCAAAAAGACCTTTGAATATTCTTATAACCTTAACTCTTTAATTCCACTTACCTATTCAACAAATCCTACTAACTTTGACATAATAATTAGCTCAAAAAATTTAATCTATCAAAACCTAAAAAATCATTTAAATCTTGCTTATTCATTAAGAAAAAAATTCAGGGCCAATATTTCTCCCTCTCTTAAAAGAATTTCGTTCTCAAAATTCTTACCTGACTGGTCTAAAGGCAGGGGTATACTTCCTCTTGTGCTCCTCCGTTTTCCATTTAACTCCATCACTCAAATCATTTCTTTCAAATCACCTTAGTTAACGGATTCAATCAATCCTTCTATGACTTATTCAGATATCACACTATCTTATCTGTTCCCTCAATATACTTCAGATTACTCACAATTTTTCACTTCCTATATCGATAACAACAATATCATATCATAACAATATTTCTTAACATACTCATATATATCACATTACGAATCTAAGACTTCTTTCTTTAGTAACACTTCTCATAACTATTTCATATAGACCTATTCAAGTCAGGCTTAGCTAATCCTTTTTCCTAACCTGAGCACACCTTGGCACGGTGATACTCTCAAAGATAAATTTAACTTTCACTTAATAATTCACATCACTATAACGTTAGTACACTTAACTCTTATGTCTATCTTACTGTATTCCATGCCTTTGGCATTGATCCACCTAATTCATTCATCTTTCTTGAATCATTTAATGTCTAATATTGATCAATTTCACCTATCAGTAACATCTCCAATTCTGGCCTTCAACCATTTTTAGGCCTTAATCATCATAATACAAAAGCGAACGACTCCTTTTTGTTATCTAACTCCTCATACAGTATTATAATGAAATCACTATGACAATGATTACGATGCTTAAAGTCAAATAGAACATACTTTGATCTCATGATCCTATGAACTCCAAAATATAAGCTTTAAGCTTATCTCCGACAATTTATTCCATCAGCAAAATCAAGCATCCAGTTACTTGATTCTACATTCTTAGTCATTAAATAATGTTCTGGTGTATTCCCACTAGGATGTATAACTTATGTTACCATTTGTTCTTTTCTAACAATCTCTTTGCTCAATCATCTTTATCAGTACATATATTTCTTATTTCGATCATAATGCATCATTCTTCCAATTCAAACCCAAAATTCAAATATATTTTCAATCTCTCAATCAGATTCACAATTCCTAACTCATCAATTTGGGTTTGGTTAATCCTTTCATGTGAAACTGATCTTCAATTTCATATCAAATAGCACTTGATTTCCCCAAAATTCAACTCCACATTCTATGTTTCTTTTTTCACTAGACCTAATAACCTCAATATTTGAATTCGTGCTTCACTACTATTGAGATTTTTGTTTAATGCATTATATACAACACTAACCTTACTGGGAAGTATTCATTTGTACAATCATAGTCCGTCAGTACTTACATCCATTGTCTCAGTCTCGTATTCAATTTTTCCAAAAGATTCTTATACATATACTGTCTCCAAACTTTCAAAGCAATCACTACTATAGTAACTCTAAATCATGTATCAAATAATCAACTCATAGGATTTTAGTTGTCTCTATACATATGAAATCACTTTATCCTGCTACATTGGATTTTATCCAAATCTCTTATATAATATCATTGCATACTATAGAATCTCCAAATCTGTACGATATAATTTATATCAGTATAATTCCTAAAAATTTTCTTTACTTTCATTACTCATACACTTTACACATTTTTCTTCACGTATTCAAACTATTCCTCTCAACTTTTCGAATATCTTTAATACATCATCAAATTTTGCTTGGATCACTTTAATCTTCAATACCATAGTACTGTTGAGGTAATTGTTAACTCAAACAATTATTTTCAAACTCCTTGTGCCCTTGATTAATTCTCGTAATTCCTTAAATAACTAATTCCTCAATGAGGTAACATTGTCTCATGTTATTTTCAACTTCCTAATTGACTTCCTTTCTCGAATGATTTCCTTAATTTATTCGATTTTCTCTGATTTCACATTGAATTATCCTACTATTTGCACATTTATACTAGTTTCTCCACATATTTCCATTTTATTTTCAATTTTAACTTCCAGTGGTCGTAATACATTCATCAAATAAAATTTGTATCTCCCGAACATATTTACATAAATCATAACACAGACCTATATACTCCTCATATTAGCAATAGTGCCACCTCAATTTCAAGAATCCAATCCCATAGTTGGATACAATACATCAAACATAATGCATACTCTCTCAGTAGCATATTTTACATTTCATGCTTAAGTCTCCGCAAGGGATATATGTTGGACCCCACCCCCACCCTTAGGTGTTTGCGGGTTATACCATGGCGGGTGTTTGCGGGTTATATCACGGCATCCAACACAACCAGTATTGTCCTCTTTGGTCACGGGTGAGGCCACGACTCGAACCCAAGACCTTAAGGTTTTGTTATACCGATTGTGTTGGTTGCTGTGGTATAATCCGCAAACACCTAAGGGTGGGGGGTGGGGTCCAACAATATGACTCTAACATTTACTTTTGAATCATTACGTATTCATTTATGATTTGTTCTTTCCTTGATCATCCTTAATGTAGACTATCTGATTTGCTTAATCTAATTAAGTGAAATTCTTCTTAGAAAGAAGATTTCTTGCTACTATCATCTATACTATTCATGCAATCTTTATCAATCATCTGTTATCATAATAATATTATTAGCCATTCTTATTTCCTCGGGAAGACCAATTCCTATCATTTTTACAAGGTCATAACAATCTAATTACCCAAAACATAATGAAGCAGTAAACCTAACTACTACCGTATACCAATTTATATCTTACATAATTGACACTTTGATCTCCATTGATCCTAGATGATATTTTTTCTTTTTATTCTAGAATTCATTACCCATTGTAACATCATCAACAATCTCATCTTCTTATACCAGATCATAACTCTTATCACAGCAATCAAACAATCATTCTATTTTTCAAGTTCATCCTTTCAATTCCTCTTTGCTTGTACACCTTAACTCTTGTCATTTCTGCCTATGTCTCTATTTCTTCTCAATCAATTCATGAAAATATTTTCAAATCGATATCGATTTAAGTACATATCCATAACAAAATTTCATCATCATATTCACTAACACAATCACAATTACGAAATCTATGTCTAACATATATGACTATGTAATATTCACAAACTTTCAATTTCTCATATTCTACCATATCGTCATTCTCTTCTTACTTAGTCTACTTGCTCGAACCTTTGCGATTGATAAATATTTCAAAAATTGCCCATGTAAGATGATGTGAGTAGAAGTAAGGATCACCATAGAGATGGCACTCGTGACAGGGGCGAGCTCGTCATTCCAGTTGGACCTATGTCCAGAGTTAGGACCAAAAGATTCAAGGAGGCTCTTTATGTGCATATGGGCGAACTTATGGAGAGGATGAAGCTAGCCAAGCCTGTTGGAGCCCAAATCCAGAGCCCAACTGATGTCGGATCCCGTTGCCGGAATCCAACTACTTAATCCTAAACCATCATACCTATATACAAGTATAAAGTCAATGAAAGTCCTCCGTGCAAAATTCGTAAGATTTATCGTAATTAACTTCCAAATTTTAAATAATCTTCTTAGGACCCAAAATTTAAAATCCAATTCTTAAGCTGATATGAAATTTTAAGTCGTTATAAAATTTGCCAAACGAATAGTG
Organism: Erythroxylum shatona; assembly: GCA_027568895.1. Taxonomy (NCBI): domain Eukaryota; kingdom Viridiplantae; phylum Streptophyta; class Magnoliopsida; order Malpighiales; family Erythroxylaceae; genus Erythroxylum; species Erythroxylum shatona. The sequence continues at coordinate 25,221,129 of JAOSBK010000004.1, forward strand.
AAATGCCAATTTCCGACTCTCATAACTTTTTGCTCTTAACTCCGATTCGGACAAATTATACCTCCCTGAAAAGATAAAAAGACCCTCTACATATTTTATGAAGGAAACAAGACTCAATTATGTCATTAAG
>JAOSBK010000004.1:25259065-25271119 GCA_027568895.1 Erythroxylum shatona
TAAACCGTTTGTAAACGACGATTGATTTCTGCGGTTTAGGAGCTTTATCTTCAGCCTCTGTCATGTTGCCCATAACACTATAAGCAGCTGCTGGTGCAACAACCATGCCCAGTCAGCATTCTAAAACTATGCAAAACGACAACAGACTTCACAACAGTCAGCATCTGCAAAACAACATTCGTAACAGAGTGATAGTGACATTCCTGGACCAGACTCAAGGATCAAGAGGTTTTAGTCCCTTCTTCTTTCTGCAGAAATACACATTCCTGACCATTGCGCCTAGGCTTCTATCAGATTTCTCATTCCAGACCAAACAAATTCACTATGAAATCAGTGCAACAAAGGATTTGTGATGTTTGTACTACATCTATTAAGTGGGCTCAATCAAAGTAGATCATAAACACACGAATTTCTATCCTGTCATGAAGAGTAGAAAGATATTACAATTGATGTATTTTGTAGAGAGGTTCAGTTAGATATATATATACCAATTACTCAACTACTAAATAGGAAAATAACTAAATTGGATCCTTATAATTAAGCCTTAGAATCTTGTAACAGTTATACAATTTCTACCACTCCAGCCATAACACCTCCACTAAAGTTAGAGCATAGATATAATTGACTCGATCTTAATTTAGAACCTTTTTGAGAATATCTCCAAGTTGTTCTCCCGTGTTCACATATCCTGTAGAGATCAAGTTTTTGCAACACTGTTTCATGAACGAAATGGCAATCAATTTCAATATATTTAGTTTGTTCATACAATACAAGATTTAGAAGTAATATGCAAAGCAGCTTGGTTATCACACCACAACTTTACTAGTATTGAAGCTTTAAAACCAATTTCACTTAAGAGCTGATATATCTAAATTGTCTCACATTTTCGCTGTGTCAAAACTCTATATTCAAATCTTTCTGTAAGATCAAATTTCCTGCAACAAAGACACAATACCTAATAGTTGATCTCCATTCAATCTTAGTAATTACTCAATCTGCATCTGAAGAACACTTGATGTGAGTATAGCCGTTATTTTCATATAGTGTCCCTCTTTCAAGAACTCCCTTTAAGTAATATAGGATATCTTCTAGAGCAGCACAATAATAAATAGTTGGAGAAAACATGAATTGACTTATAATACTGACAAAATATGCAATATCCAGACAAGTTACTATAAGATAGTTTAATTTTGCAATCAATCTACTATATTTCTCAAGATCTTTAAATAAATTTCCTTCTTTGGTTACTTGAATATTAGGGAATATTGGAGCACTGCATGGATTAAGTCCCAATTTTTTGATTTTAGTTAATAGGTCAAGTATATATTTCCTTTGAGATACGAAAATACTTTTCTTGCTTTTTATATATTTCCTCTGAGATAAGAAAATACTTTTCTTGCTTTATCAGCTTTAATCCCAAAACAAACTTCAAAGCCCCTAAATCTTTCATGTGAAATTAACTATGAAAAAAAAAGGACTTCAGAAATGAAACACTCATAGTATCAATTCCAGTAACAACAATAGCATCCCCATGCACAACAAGAAGAATGATGCCAAATGCATAATGTTTATAGAAAATCAAATGGTGAGACTTACTCTTATTTATTCTAAACATTTTAACTAGCTGACTAAATTTTCCAAACCAAGTACAAAGAATTTGTTTTAAACCATATAATGATTTTTGAAGATGACAAACTTTTTATACTACTTGAGCAATAAAACCAAATGGTTGCTCTATATATTATCTTAAAGGTCAACACGTACGAAGGTATTTTTGACGTCTAACCGATGTAAGGTCCAGCTATGAGTAGGTGTCATAGAAATTAATAAATGTATATAGGTTAATTTAGCAAAAGCAGAGAAAGTGTCAAAATAATCTACACGACAATTCTGAGCATAGCTTTTTGCGACTGGTCATTTGTTAAATTTAACCACCAATGCATCCAAATTGATCTTGACTGCAAACACCCATTTACGTCCAATATCCTTCTTTCCTACATGCAAGTTCACTAAATCACACGTATCATTGGCATCTAAAATATTCATCTCCCCTATCATAGCATCACATCAACTGGGATGGAATAAGGTTTCATGAACAATTTTGCAATAAAAGAACAAGAAGAGGAGACAAGTGATCATAAGAAACAAAAGATAAAATAGAATAAGAACTGACATTTAACTTAACAAAGAGTAATTAGGAGATCATAACCATCAATTGTAGGATGTGATGATAAAGAAGAGATAGGTACCAAATTTGTATCAAGATGATCTTGTCATCTACATTAGACCAGGCAAATAGGTGGTGGTGATGATTGTGTAGAAGCATCAAGTATAGCAGTAACATTAGTAGTTTAATATTTGATCTTATAAAATAAAAAAATCATCCTCCTCAAATATTGAAGAAGTAGGAAGAAAGGCATGTGTTCAAAAAGGTAATATCGGCTAATACAAAATCTTTGTTAAGATTACAACAGTAGCACCAACACCCCTTTTGCATAATAGAGTAACCTAGGAAACTAGGTTTTGAAAATTTGGGATCTAACTCAGTTACTTACAGACAAATATTATAGACAAAACAATTGCTACCAAATATTTAGGGTATAATAGGAAACAAGAGTTTAGAAGGAAAAAGAACACTATAAGAAATATCACCATGAAGAACAGATGAAGGCAAGTAGTTAATCAAAAAACAAACTGTAGAAACCACATCAACCTAAAATTGTTTGGGGCATGCATTTGAAATAAGGGTCCTCTAGCAATTTCAACTTGATGTTGATTTTTCCTTTAAGTCACACTCTTTTGAGGGTGTGTCAATGCGCAAGTATTGATGAAGAATATAATTCTGAATCAAGTAAGCTTGAATTGATGTGAAAAAATATGCTTTAGCAGTATAACTTCTCAAACTATGAATATAGACATTAAACAACATTTTTATTTCAGCACATAAAATAGTAAAATCAGAAAGTAATTCAAAACAGTTATTCAAAATAAGGCCAAGTCATATGAGAGAAATCATCAACAGAAATAATAAATATCAAAAATCCAATTTTAGATACAATAGGACATAGACCCCAAACATCATAAATGAACTTACTCAAAAGGGAAACCAGCTGGTTTAGTGAGTGACCCAAGGTATTGAAGACAAACGTCGATGTTTGGTTTGGTAAACTGACAGGATTCACAAACTAAGGCAGACACATTGTGAAATTAATGAGATAACTTCTTTATTAGAGATAAAAAAGGGATGCCCTAATGGATAATGAGCTTCAAAAGGAGTTGACACCTGAACAAAGAATGAGTCTTAGCACTTGAGCATTTAGAATGTTAAAGACCTCATAATTCAAGTCATTACCATCAACTAAATATATTATTTAATTATTTAATCTATAAATTATTAATACGAATTACATATTTAATTAATTAAAATTCATTATTAATAAAATTATAAACATTTTAATTTTTGTAATTAAATTAAACAAAATTAATTTAACAATTATTAGTAAATATAATTAAATTTAAAATATTTTCAAAATATATAAAATTGATTTAATAATTAAAACATGTTTAAAACAATTAGTGATTTTTAAACAAAAATTAGTTTTTAAATTATTTATTTTAATAAAATAAAATGATTTTTATTCATAATTCATTAATAAATATTATATAGGAGATTAAGATAAATTTAATTAATTAAAAATAATGTGTTTTTAATTTTTATCTAATAATTAATTATCATCAATAATAAAAATATAATTACATTGACATTAACAATCAAACAAGTTTTTGTTTTTATTTAAAAGAAAAATAAAAACTAAAACAGAAAACTAAAATGAAAACAAAAACTAAAACTAAAACTAAAAACTAAAACAAAAAAATATTAAGTGTAACCAAACAGCCCTAAGATACAACAATTTAGGGAACAAGCGAGTTTATTCACGTATATTAAATTTAAAAAAAATTATAGATTCAACATAGAAGGCAAGGAAAATAATGGAGATATATGTTTATGGAAAATAGAGAAAAGACTAAAATGATTTGTCATTTATGTTCATTGTGTTGTATTTTTTTATTTAGTTGTTTTTCATACCTTGTATGTTTATTTGATTTAATAATTTATTTTACCTTATGTCTCTTATATGTATGCACATCCACGTTTATTGTAAGTTCTTTATGACACATTGCATGTGAGTCTACCAAAACCAGCTTGTCTACTACGTAAAGGTAAGGCTGCGTATTATCGGATCTCCTCAGACCCCGCGTCTTAGCGAGACTTTAGCTAGGTGTTGATGATAATCTCAAGCTCCATAATGAATGACTCATCGTGAGAACAAGGAAAGAAGACACATAAATGTTTTACCTAAGTCAATATTAAACTTGATAAGGAGAGATTAATTTTTTAATGCTTCTTGGTATTAAGATAATTTAGAAAATACATTTAGAGAAACCATGAGCTGAATGGTTCTCAAGTTTCCTCCCTACACATATCCTGTAATTGTCTTCTTGGCAATTAAGTATAGCAATAGTGGTTGCACCATGAGCTGAATGGTTCTCAAGTTTCCTCCCTACACAAGATCTTTAATTGACTTTTGGACAGGTTCCAAAATATGAGAAAATAGCTTATGATAGTGCTCCTAGGCAAATGCTGAATGACATAAATGACCAGTCTTTATTAATGTTAGGTGATTGTAAAACAAAAAAACCAAACAGTGGATTGAAAACCACACTCCAAAGGTAAAATGGAGGGTAATTTAAGAATAAGATTCCTTGTTAAGGTATTAAGGAAACCAGACACAACAAGGGTCGTAGGGGAGAAACGATGTCGAAGAAACTGAATGGAGGACGAGGTGTCTTCGAATGTGCTACCATGCAGTAATGCATGCAAAAGGATGTAGAACCTTTAGGCCACAGATGAGGCTCACACAAAGGGCATTCAGTGACCGATTTTCAAGGAGAGGCTGGTCGAAGAGCAACAGTCCTAATGATGTTGATAGTGAGAACAAATGATCACTTCAAAAGGATGACCCAAAAATTTCAAAGTTCTGTTCGCTAGGCAAAAGTGAAGCAAAAAATATTAAAATAGCCAAGATCGATTCTAGTATTATGTAATAAGGAGTAAAAAGTAATTTTTTAAAAACCGAACTGAAAGTTAAATCATTAAGACAAGAGTTTTATGGTTTAAAAGATTCAACCGATATAAGACTGTCATAAAATTGACTAAAGATTGAATAAAATTAAAATTTTGAAATATTATTTAAAGAAAATTTCCTTATCCATCGAAGAATTTGTTTAATTGAAAAACAGATTGTTAAATAAAAATTAATTGATTTAATTTGGTTCGTAGGAACTTATTAATTCAAAAAGATTGACACGAATAATTAATAAAATATTCAATATTTAACAACAAAAGTTATTAAAATAAATTGAATCAAAAAGTTGACCAGTTCAAGATTTTTACGGTTGAACCAATTAGATTTTTTAATCATTAGTAAAAAGATGTTTCAATTAGTGTAAATTTTTTAAGAGGTAGACATACGTATGTATACTAATTATCAACTACTAATTAGGTAAGTAACTAAATAGGATACTTATAATTAAGCCTTATGATCTTGCAACAACTATACGATCTATAATATATCCCAAACATTATAGGTAGAAGAAACAATGTAAAATAAGGCTTACCACAGCATTGTGCCAAACTCCAGCGCAGTACACACGAAGAGTATTAAAGCATTGCAAGGCCTGTAGACTATCATGACTGAAAGCAATCAAAGCACCAGGGAACAAAACTGCAACAAAAAGGGCAATGTATTCTATTTGGACGCCCTCACTGCATTGAAATAAAAGATGCCTAAGAATATAAATATGAGCATTTATCTTTCTGCACATTAAATTATGGAATTTAATCTTCATAAATTAAAATCCAATTTACTAATGAACCATGAATAAAGCATGGACAATAACCTTATGCAACACCTCTGAGATATGCAAACAAGTAACAATAAAGTTGACGAAAATTCAATTGCTTCCATATCCCATAATCACATTTGTTACTTTTCCATTCAAAATAATCAAAAAATTATAGTTAAAATATTTTACTTTATGATTAACATTTTCACAACTTTTATCATTTGTGGTTGTACCATGAAAGAAGATATACATGTATATGTGCCAATAGTCTAAGGTGGTTTATTTAATTGGTTTAAGCAAGGTTCAATATTATTCGTTTCTATAATACATAAGTGTAATCTCAATAGGACATTCAATAAGAAGACTAAAAACCATCATTTTGCACAAGAACTGATTAAAAAAAAAGGCATTAAAAGAAGTGACCTTGCAGCCGCAATGGCGTGCCCAAATTCATGGAAAGAAACAGATATTAAGGTTGAGAGTCCTAAATAAGCCGCATCTACCAGTGATAGTCTCAACTTGGTGACCTACAGCAGCAAATGCATTCAGTGGAAATACAAGTAACCAGATTGGAAATAGACAGAATCAACTGAAAATGAGGACAAGTGTCTACCGTTCAACAATAAGCTATTTTTTTGTTTTTCCACAATGAAGGGGAATAAGCAAACTAACCCAAGGCGAAAAACCAAATAACAAGGACCCGGAAAGATCAGATAGCTTGGAGTTTCCACGGAAGACATGGAGATCGCTGCCCAGTTCCCAACTCAGAATCTGCATGCGAAACCCATCTCAATCAATCAGAGTTTTGATCTTTTTACTTATCACTCTCAACATGTCCTATAATGCAAAGTAAAGAGCTTTGTGGATTAATGAATAAAGTAGCGAAAGAATGGAGAAAAAGACAAGAGCTGTACCAAAGAGACTAGGAGCAACGAAGTTAAGGCAAAACCAACTCCAACAGAAAACCAAAGTCTCAAAAACTTGGAATATCTCCGTCCAAAACGGAGAAGATGACCGTTTAAGGCCGATATTCTGTAATCGCAATACCAAAGGGAAACGGTGCCGGAGAGCAGCCGACGTTCCCTTCTTCCTGGACGGTGAAGTGGTAATTGAGGGTGGGGTTGTACCCTACCGAACCTTCTCGCTCGTCTCTCTTCCATGGATGGGTTTCTAAATATTAATTATGTCATCCATCGTCAACTGTACCTCACGAATCTAAAATGAATTTAAAATTTCTTTTGAAGAAACTAAAAGGAAGCAAGTTTGAGAAGTAAAGCGCCTGATATAATATTTTGGAGGCAATTATTTTGGTCGTCTTTCTCGTTAAGTGCTAAAACATAACTGGCAGAGTAATACCGCGCAAATGCGTATTAATAATGCCTTGCAAATTTAATTGGTTATATTATCATATAATTTTAATATATAAATAAATATAAAAATATTTAAAAATATGTAATTAAATTATAAGTAAATTTTAAAATTTTGTAATTAAATTATAAATATTTAAAATCTGTATTTGGTTATATTATTATATAATTTAATGTATAATAAATATGAAAATTTTAAAATTATGTAATGGAAATTTAATTAAAACACTTTACATATGTCATATTAAATATAAAAGTTAGAATATAATAAATAAATAAGTAAAAATTTGGGACAAAAATTTAAAAAATTAAGGTAATGTATAGTGTAACGTGTATGTTATAAATGTATAAAAAATATAAATTAAATAAGAAAACTTAAATATAATAAATTTTAAATAAATAAATAATGTGTAATTTAACCATCCAAGTATTCATGAAAATATTCATTTTATCATGATCATTTCATAGTAAATAAATTACAAAATTTATCTCATATACCAACAATTGATAACGATTTACATAATATTTCTTCAAAAAAAATTTGTATTAAGTCTCATGACTATTTGAACCATTTATAAAAAATAAATCAAAGTATTTCCTAAATTATTTTATTTTTCATTACAAATATTTATCTTTTTAATCATAACTAAATTATTCAACTAATTACAAAATTAATATTTTTTACTTTTTACTTATATTTTTAATATTTGTATTTACTTTCTATATTTTATCCATTTATAACAAATACATTACATTTTACATTTCCTACTTTTAAAATTTTTTCATTTCAAAATTTTACAATCTAATTTTAATAATTCAGTTTTAATATTCTAACTTATATATTTTAAATATTTCTATCATAATTCCTTTCTTAATATATATTTAAAATTTTAATATTTATAACTTGATCATAAATTTCTAAATTGTGCAATTTATATTTATACAATAAATAATATCATATGTTAGGACTTTTTTTATTATCTTAATTAACTGAAATATTTAATTGATTACAACAAAATTTAAATACAATTTCTGCATGGTGTAAACTTCGGTTTCTTCATTTCGACCCATGGGATTCTCAAGTCATTTATTTGTGCATTTCATCTTTAAATTGTCAAGTATGATATATAATTGAGTGTTATGTTTTAATGCTTAAATATACATGATATGTTTATGTGATAAAAGAGCCCAAGTTTATCATATAAATTGGCGACACTTTTATAGTTTTTAATATGCTTTTTGACTCTTAATTCTTGATTTTGTATTTAAATTAGTCCTTGAGTATGTGTTTATATTTTATGTAATTTAATAGTAAAAATTGTTACAAATTGACATTAGTGTATTATAAAATTTCTAAGGACAATTGATACTGCAAATTGCTATTTTTGATTGTAGGAGCCTTAAGGAAAAAGGAGTCAATGGGCTGAAATGGAGTCAACATGAGGATCCAACAAGCGTACGGCACAACGCAACTTTCCTGTCGTCGAGGCGAACTGTCGGAAACCTGGACTAAAATTAAAAAATTCTCTCACTGTTCCGACCCGACCCACGACCCAACATTTAAAATCATGACAAATTAGGTCATAAGGGACGACACTTTCGACAACAATACAGACACACCTCGGCCGACACCCACAGGATTCATTCCTCTCACCCTCGACCGTCATCTATCAACTTCATCCACCTTTCCACTGCCAACTTCATCGTCTGCCGCTGCTGCTGCCATGGGTGACATCGGAGCTCTTACGGTTGTGAGGATTCCCAAAGTCATTCGCGGCTAAATCACCATTTCCTCTTAAAGATGTAGCGATGGCTTGAGTTCGATGGGCTTCAAAGGGGAGTTGTTTTACATTGTCAAGTTTAACTGCATAGTTGTAAACTTCTGAGTTAGGGTTTATGGTCGTGTAGTTAGATTAGCTTGATTAGAGTTTAATCAAGTGTTGAACAATGCTTGTGTTATGGATTTGCTTATGTAGAACTTTGATGCTTAATATATGAAGTCTCATATATGTCTTTGTGGTGATTGTGTTAACTCTCTTTTATCTGCCTAGTTGTGTTTGATATTGAGATTAAGCTTGATCCATATTGACCACTTGCATTAGCTCATCCATTAATACACACTAAGATGCATTTAACAAGGTTTTAAGAAATGGAGTTCATTGATTAAAACCTTGGACTTAAAGAGTTCTTTAAGGTTTATCATTCGAAGACTTAGTGAATTTCTCTCCCGAAAGATTTGTTTTGAATCATGATAGCCAAAGCTCGTTTTCAAGAGGATTTTATCATATTTGATCATTTCTTGAGTTTTCACTTTTCATTTCCCCAAAAATCCAAAAAATACCTTTTTATACATTTTCTTTCATTTAGTTCAATTTTCTTAATTTTTACGCTAGGTTCCGATTAAGCGAGACGACCCGAGGTTGCATCCTACATTACAATCCTTGGAATTAAAATTTTTATTCGATTTCCAAGGGATTAATCTTTAGATCAAACGAGAGTCGATCACCTGTGCATTTAGCACATGAGGCAAAACTAACCAGTCCAGTTTAATATCGATGGATGTATCCGTTTAAGAGGTAATTTCAATTCAAAATTTTAACTATAATTGAAGTAATAACATGTTTTAAATAATACCATATTCTCTACAATACGTATTTGCATCACATGAAAAAAAATGTAAAAGACAAGGCTCGAGTTGAAGGTTCGATATGTAATGCTTATTTAGTGGAGGAAGCTAGTACATTTGGTTTATATTATTTTGAGCTACATATTCACACAAAAGAAAGAAAAGTTTCTTGTAATGACGATGGGGGAGGAACGAGTGATGTTGGTAGTAACTTATCCATTTTCACATATCCTGGACAAAGATATGGATGTGCAGCAAGAAGAATCTTAATAGAGGAAGAACTTGAGGTTACGCATGGTTACATTTTATTGAACTATGAAGAGGTGCAACCTTTCGTGCGGTAAGTTGAACATGGGAATTGTTGGTTCCAAATTTTGTGTTGTTCATAACCGAAATACATAATAATATATTTAGATTATACGATGCATTATTACGCAAGATAATGTCAGACAACACACACGATGATATAAATAAAGAAGTTGGAAGGAACTTTCCTCGATGGTTCGAGAGATATGTAAGTTTTCACTTACAAATATTCTTATAGTTTAATTATAAGATTTAACTGTTGCAATGACATTATGCTCTTTGATATGATAATTTCTGTTATGTAGGCTTTATGAAATCCAATAGAGAACAAGTTCATTCGCGATCTTGCAAAGGGACTTCTACAAACTGTTAAATCGTATCATGTGTATTTCATTAATGGATACAAATATCATACAGAATATCATGGTCATAACATGGCAACAATAAATAGTAGAGTTTCCATATAGGGAGATTTGATGGATTACTATGGTAAAATGTAATATCCCGTCCCCATATTAAGGCATTAGGACCCAAAATTTCAGTATATGTAAGCTCAAAGAGATATTCAGAAAATGCATTTTTCTTGCTCTTGCATAACGTTAGCATATATGCACATAAATATTGAATCTTTACACAAAACTAAGTGTACATGCATTCATTGAAAACTTTCGGGTATGATTGTTTTTAAATGTGATTTTATTGAAAAGGAGAAGTAGAGGGAGTAGATATAGTGATCTTGGTATAGGTTGTGATAAGGAAAGATTTGGAAACAAAATTGGTAATGATCTGGAAAATGTTCATTGAATATACTTCAGTCTTTTATCCATAACGTTTTCTCTAGTTGTCCAAACGATATGATACTTGATTAGGATTAATGTAGAGATATATGGCTACATTTTGTATGCAGACATCGAATTTCAATTCTGTCTCTAAGAGTCTCAAAATTTGTCATGAGTGAGAATTGAGTCCAGTACATTAGGAGCTGAATGTAAAATTCATGTTCTGACTTCAGGAGAAAATATGGATTAATCTAGCAAGAATTTGGCAAAATTGTCTTATTGTAAGTTGTAGATAATCTTTCCAGCTTTCCAATGATATAAATTTTGTGAATTTTAGAAAAAGGAGTTGAGAGATACAAGCATTACAAATTGTAATGTTGCTTCGTCTTAGTTACTGTACAAAGTAAGACGAAGTTTCTAAGATGAAGTTATTGTACAAAGTAAGACGAAGTTTCTAAGACAAAGTTACTGTATAAAGTAAGACGAAGTTATTTTACAAAGTAAGATGAAGTTACTATACAAAGTAAGACGATTTAGGTCATAAACATAGTTGCTTCTTTTAATCATAACTTCCTCTATAGACAACCAAATGACTTAATTCTTGAACCATTAGACTCTTAAGACATTGTTCTACAACTCTACCAAAAATTATAGCCCTTTGAATCAAATTGAGAAAGATTGAGTGAAAAAGTGGAACGGGTACAGTGAGTGTACCCTTAAATAGTATGAACTAGTGTTATTCTACTGGACATACTTCAGTATTTTGATGATATCTTGATTTGTAGAGTTCCAAATGAGCTCATTTTTTATTATTAGTAAACTAAAAACGTAGGGCTACAAATTATATGAATAAATAAAATTCTTAATTGGACTCTAAAAGTTTCAATTTTTGGATGGAAGTTGAGTGTACAGTACTATATCGGAATAAAAGCAGTCCGGAGATATTGGAGTATAACTTTCACATTACTAAACCAAATTAAATGCTTTTGGTATCATTGGAAATGTAAGACAAGAGAGAAGAGTCTTCTAGAAGAAAGTGTTATGTTAGAATGTGCAAGGGTGCTTTTGG
>JAOSBK010000004.1:25311831-25328745 GCA_027568895.1 Erythroxylum shatona
CGAGATATAATTCGATACTTCTAACCCATCCCAATTTACTAAAATACCCTTCCCATCGGTGATGGGATGTTACATTTCACATATAACCCATCTTGTACCTAAACCATCTTTTCTATTTCATTTCAAATTCAAGAATTCTCCTTTTTCTAACAATTTCTCATTTAATAGTTCTAACTTTTAAGAAAAGTTCAGGGTCCAATATATAGGGATCAAGACCAACAGCTAGGAGTAAAAGTACCTTTAGATAAATTATGGGAGTAAGGTATAGGGAATATTTGCAGGGACCAAGACCAACAACTAGGAGTAAAAGTACCTTTGGATGTGTCTTTCAATTAAAGAATGGTCGTATATATAATAAAGAAAATTGTATGTTTTCTTTTTGGATTATCATGTTAATGTAAAGATGTAATACTACTTTTTAATGATAATGTTAAATGATATAAAATTTTGTAATATGTATATGTGTAGCATTGAATAGAAAAATGTATGGTGACAGTTCCTATAAATGAATAGAAATGTATGTTATGATTGTTTGTATAGAAACTTGGTTACCATGTATGTGAGAGGTTGCAGCTTCCATCTAGGAGTGTCACACTGACGCTTTAGTGAGAAGATGTGAACAGATTGTGCTTAGAGACTGTAAGAGAAAAAAGGAAGACCTATGAAGAACTAAGAAGAGGCGATTGAGAAATAATATGATTTTACTGAAACTTAATGATAACATGATCATATATAGAGTATCTAATGTAGAGAGGTCATTTTTGTTCTCATAGGTCTTTTAAACCTTTTTTTTCGAGTCTTATATCTTGTATTTAATCTAAATGTTTAATATGAAGTATTTTCTTTTTAGTTATTTAGTCTAAACATTTCCTTTTTTAGTCTACATATTTTTTTATAATGACTTGTTCAGTTTATCTATTTATTTGTTTTCTTTCTTGTTAATATATTTATTTTATCTTTTATCTTTTATTATATTCTTTACCCTGTTTTATATTTATTGTATTATTCATGCTATTACTTATTCTTATATTTTTATTTATACGTATTTTTATTTATTAATTATTATTATTTATGCCTATTGTATTTAGTTTTATTTTATATTTAATTTAGTATTATTTTATTATACTGATGATGATATATTTCATGTAAATCTATTTGAATCAACTTCTCTAGATAAAGGTAAGACTGTTCAAACTTTGCAAATTAGCAATGTTTTCAATACATTGTTATTAGTATTATTATTTTTATTTTATGATTCAGATGTCTTGTTTCATTTACACAAGTGCGATGAACAAATATAGGTTTTTGCTTAAAAGTGGGGCTGAGAGTGACACAGTTGCACGTATAAACTAGCTGGATTCACTTCATTTAACATTTCTCTCGGCAAAAGCGACACTGGGGAGGGTTAATGTCCAACTTCATTCGGGCTCTGTTGAAAAAGGCTCTTTGCTTGAGATTAGTTCTAGAAAGAAAAAACAATAGTTTGTGTTAAAGTCAAAAAAGAAGAAAGAAAAAGAATATGACACAAGAACCTTAAAAGCTATTGGAGCCTCAAGGGATGGGGAAAAAAAAGAGAGGAAGTTCTGTTAATGACGTCATCAATATAAAATATTTGCAATGGACCAAAAAAAAAAAAAGGTTGACATCGTAAAAATTGCCGTCTCGAGGCAGCGAGTTGCCGCTTGCATTGAAAGGTCATTGCAATGAGGCTAGGGTCGAGCCCAAACCCACCCACGTTTCGACCTCCGGAGACGGGCTAGGACATCTACAGGCCTGCCCTTTTGAACCCAATATTCTCTGCTACCATACTACAACACCGTCATGGTTCCGGTTCCATTGTAGAACAATTGGGCTCGGCGGTCAATACTGTGACCACACTCTGATGCCAACCAATTCATCGATTCGCCCGCCTCCACTAATCTGAATCACTTTCCATGCTCTCCATTCCTTTTAGCCCCCTTCGTTTTTGCTTCATTACGACAACAAGAAATTGTTAATTATGGTGCATTAACTGTTTAATTTGATAATCAATAATCCGAATTACGTATTCCTGACTATGAGAAGAAAAAAATTATTAAAAAGTAGGGGTTTGATAAATACACAAGGATAATCAAAATCCACGTTCGCGACGACAACGTTAACCATTCCCTACAGACATGCTTTTGAACAACTCAACTTTCAACAAAAGAATATCTTCAGTTTTTATATAATCTTTTTATGTTTAATGGGGCAAATTAATTTCATAGTTTAAATTAAGACCCATCTTTGGTAACAGGAATTATTCTTCATGTGATAACGATTTTGTATCACGACTTACGCCAAATCCAAATAAAAAAGATGAATGATGTTAAGAGGGCACAAGTTTAGCTGGCTCAAGCGTGAGAATGGTGCATATACTAAAGTAATAAATGCATTTAGTGGCAACATGTCAAAGATAAGGCTAAGAAAGCCGATAACAATTGTATGTATAAGAGTTAAATGCGATAGAAACTTAACATTAATCACACATTAATAGATGACAAGAAAAAACAAAAAGGAACACAAGTGGGCTCTTCTGTAGGCGGAGCCTTAGTATTAATAGTAATAGTAATAATTGGTGGGTGAGGCAATCATCCTTTAATTAATTTATTTTAAATATAAAAAGAGGAAGTGCGGTGTCTAGCCAAGTGGGGTTGAGACCTTGGGGTGAGTTACCAAAGATCCTATCATATATATATATATATTATAAATAAGACAAACTATGTTACAGAACACCTTGTAAAGTAAGTAGTAATAATTAACTTACCTTCTTAACGCTTTTCTTTTCTCTAACCTCATACCGACTCTTGGTCAAGTCAGACAGCCACATCCCTGGAAAACAATACTGTCCCCACAATAACATATTGAATTAATTACCTTACCTTTTTAGAATAAGATAAATTTGATCATTATTATTATTTAATAAAAGTGGCAAAATCCAGAGAAATATAGGTAAAAGACACATCTGGGCATGTTACCTGAAGAGATTTGTCCACAAGCTTAGGCCTCTTTTTGGGTCTATGAGGGAGTTTAGTGCCTCTCATGGCAAAGAAATCATCCTCTTTCTCCTTCCTGGACAAACTTAGGCTGATTCTAGGCCATTCCATCACTTTCTGTCCTGCTCCTCCGCCACTGCTATTATTACTGTTTGTTGTTGTAGCAATAGCAGTAGCAGTAGTTGCTTTTGCTTGACAAGAATCAACTTGATTACTATTGTTATTATTTGCCTGTTTCTTGTCATTTGTAGAGGTCGGCGGCGGGGGAGGAGCTATTTTCCCATCGATATTCTCGGGAGAGCGCTTAACGGCAGCCTTGGATCTAGACGGAGGACGGCTACTAGCGCCAGAAGCGGACCCACTTCCACCAGCCGATCGCTTCTCTACATTCCTGGTCATCGCACCCAAATCAACAGCAACCGATTGTCAATGTAACGTCTTTCTCTCTGTTGCTTTTGTTTAGTTCCTCTCTCCTTAGAGATATATTAAAAAAGAGAGAGAGAATAAAACATACAACAAAGAGTTAAATTTGTTTTTGAAAAATATTCAACTTTGTTTGGACTTGTACTCTCTCCTTCCTATTCAAAAAATTGAACACAGCACAGACACCATCTCATCTCATTTGCCTAAAACAACCCCAATTCAATAAATCCAAATTAACTTACAAAGGAGGAAAAAAAGGGCTCTTCTTCTCCCACTCCCAGGGGCATAAAAGTAACATTGGAAAGAATTGGGGCAAAATCAATCAAGTACGTGAGTTAGATTAGATCGTATAAAGACCCCAATAACAAATTTCGAAACCTTTCAGTCTTGAGGATCACCATCCCCGTAGAGTAGACGAGGGCATGTAATTATATTTAATAAAATCTAATTACCGCAAAAACAAAAACTCAAAATTACCTACAAGAAGAAAAGGGATAACTACCGGTGAGTAAGGTTATGATGAAAGCCTGCTCCGCCATTACACTGTTGCTGCCGTCGAGGCCGTGGCATCATCTCCATCCTCCTTGATTCGTCGATGTGCGACGATCGGATCTCCGACCTCGAGAATCTGGCACGCTTCTTTTGCCCCCATTGTAAAAGGACGTCGCTGGAGCCTCCTCGGATGGGGCTGGTGGCGGTTTCCGGCGAGCGATGGTCTAGAGTTCTAGACGGGGATCTGAATCTCAGGGTTTTAGTTCCGAGGCTGTTAGTTGAGCTTGTGGTGGTCTCGGCATTTGGTTTCTTGCCGTTGCTTAACGGAATACAGTCTGGGCTTACTCTCTGATACCTGCAACGATCGTTGGCGGAAAACCAATGGAATTCAATTTAATTAAGATCAAGAAACGATCACAAAGATTGGGTCTTTGGATCCGTTTGTCATCTGAATCCTACATTGTTCACTTTCTAGAGATAACTGAAAGTGTGAAACTGTGTGCCATATACAATTTAAGATTAAAAGGGTGAGGTTTGAGGAGCTAATCTCTGGGTTAGGAACTGGTGCTGTATCTCGTCTTGCCTTGTCTAATATGCAAATCAAAATCATCTAAAAAAGACACAGTTCAACCTAAACACGCAAAACAAAGGCCCAATCTCAACATCTTCATTAATCAACCTGTTTCAGTTAACAGACGCATCACTTAGATTATCATGTTCAAGTAGTTATAACGTTGGCCAAAGCCTAGAAGATGTAAAGCTTGGTCTAATCTATTGTTTTAATACATCAAATCACTGAGAAAGGGAGATATCAGAGGAAACAAATAAGCAGAACAGAACATCATACAGACCTCATCATTATAAGCAGAAGGAGGAGAAGAAGCAACAAGCGATACGAATCTTTGAGGATATCAAATTGGGAAGGACAAAAACAAGGATCCAATCATAAGGTGTAGCTTTCGTCAACAACAATAAATTGAATCTTTATGTTCATAATCGTTGGCCAACAGAGAAAAACCCAACTCAAGAACCAACAACTGAGTGTCAGAGGGATGATGCAATCTAGATAAAACAGAGAAGAAAGAATATGTGGATGACGAGGTGGAGAAGTTGAAAGAGTGAAAAAAGGAGAAAGGAGGAGTGACTTGGAGATGGATAGAAGAAAGCTGAGAAGGAGTTATGTCTCTCCTATACATATTTTTATATGTACAAATAAATGAGTATGCTAATGTGGGTGGAGTGCAGTGCTTGTGTGCGTTGTTTACTTCATTTTGGTTTTCCTAACTATGCTTATCTGCTACTCTTTTTCACATTGAGGCCTATGCTTAGTCCAATGGCCCATTGGTTTTATTTTCCAGCCAAATTTCACATGTTTTTCAGCACTCAAGTATTTATTTACCTTCCCACCGCCTTGAATCTTGTAAAACATACTTTTAAATTCATAAATTTTGCCAACTGATATTTTGTTTAAAATTTTGCCAACTGATATTTTGTTTACTTTTCTTTTCATTTTTTACTATTATAATTTCAAGATAATTTGTTTTAATCTTGTAAAGAGGGACACCTATGCTACTTATTTTGTAAAATAACTAATATTGTTTTTGAGGTAACTGATATCAGAACTGGCTTAAAGATTTCATATTCTATATATTTTAATCATAATTACATTCTTAATATATAGGTATTATTTACCACATAATCTAAAATGTAACCTTTGTTCTATTATATTTTTTTTTTGAAAAATTTAATAATTTATTTAACTTAATGTTAGTACTGTTCAAAACTTAAGCCAGTATCTGTGAAAAAAAGACCAATATCACTAAGTGGCTAATACTAAGATTGCACAAAATCAATAGCTTTTGCTCTCTTTTAAAAATTTAGAAAACCAAGAAAAAAAGAAAACTTAGCTTAGCCGTTTTGTTCTCTAGATTTCTTGCTCTTGCCCAAACTCGCAAACTTGCAAACAACCAATAAATTTAGTTCCCAAACATGGACCCAGATTTTCTAACCCTTCTATCTACCATCCAACAATCACCTCACCAAACTCTAAATCTATTACTCCTTCCCCTCCTAAACTCGTTGCTCCTCTCCCCTCTTCCCCATCCTTTTCTACAACTATCTGAACTCCTACTATAGCTGCTCCTCCTCCTAAGGTATCTATCCCTATCGTAGTAGACATTGCTAAAGGATTTAGGAAAACATGGAAACAGGTGGTTGGGGATAACTCAGACTCCTCTTTGGTTTTCAGCCCTCCTGTAGAGATGGATGGTAAGCTAATGGTGCTTCCTAGTTTAGAAGTTTTACAGCAAAGAGCTAAGGCATGGGAAGCTACTCTTGTGATTTTTTCATGAAAAAAGGCCTGCATTTCTGGTTATAGAAGCATAGGTTGTGAGGAATTGGAAAGGAAGAGGGCTAATGAAGATAATGTTAACCGAAGAAGATAACATAATCTTTAGCTTTTCTTCCAAATCGAAAGCTTAAAAGGTAATAAAAGAGGGCTCCTGGCATATCTCTCAACTTCCACTATTTCTCCAAAATTGGCAACTGGGTATGGAGCTCGAAAAAATTAGAACGAAGAACATTCCCCTATAAGTGAACATTCACAATATCCCCTTGGAATATTGGACTACAAAGGGGTTGAGTATGCTTGCAAGCTACTTGGGAAAACCGATCTGCATGGATGAAAATACTGCATTGAGGAAAAGAGTTGGATTTGCTCGATTATGTGTGAGTATGGATATGGCTAAGGAAATGAAGGATAGTATTCCTATTCCAAGGTTGGCAGATGAAAACTCTGTAAGAGAAGATAAAGTCTTGGTAATTTATCAATGGAAACCATCTCTTAGAGCTTAAGGCAAAGAATGGAAACCGACGGAAAAGCTCTTCATTAAAGGTGATTACTGGGAAGTGATGGGAATAGAAAAATGAGACTGAAAAATCAACGAGACTGAGGAACTATAACAAGTAGCAAATAAGAGATGGCTCAAATATTAAATGTCTTCCCTAAAATAAGGGAGGACATTCCAAAGGAAAAAAATACAGTTCCTATTAAGCTAAATGAAGTTATTCATAATCCATCAGAAGATTTCTATAAATCTACTATGAATAAAGGAGGAAATGATCTGGAATCCATTGGAACTAATCAAAATGAAGGATTGTCGGTGGTTCAACAGAATGAGCAAAGTCTATCAAGGGTTGATGTGCTAAATGGCAATAATCAAGAGGAGCAATTTGAGTAGGTCACCTATCGAAAAAGTAGTAGGTTCAATAAGAAAAGCTCCAAAGGTAAAGCAAATTGATTATGACTTTGATTGTATGGAATGTGTGTGAAACAAATAATCCTTCAAAGTTTAATGCTTTAAAGGATTTTGTGCTAAAGGAAAAGTTGTGTGTTTTTTATATGTTGAAGTTAATTTGAATAAACTGGTTTGTCTAGGCAGCAACTAGCAGCCCATTACAAACCATCAAAGTCATGCTTATGGAAGGATTATTATAACTTATGATGACAATTTTTTGAAACTAGATGTGCTAGAATCTAGTCAGCAGCATATTCACACTATGTTTTATTTCAAAATAGAAAATTCTTGGGTTTTAGCTACTTTTGTCTGTGTTCCAAAGAACTAAGTTATGGAATTACTTAAGAAGGATTAAGGCTTCAGTAAATTTGCCTTGGCTGGTATGCGGGGATTTTAACACTACTTTGTACAGATCAGAGGCTGAAGGTAATTGTAATCTACTCAACTACTCCCCTGATTTGTTTAATTGTATGTAGGAGGTTGGAACTTATAGATCTAAAGTTAAAGGTCATAAGTTTACTTAGACAAATAAACAAAGTTTTATTTGGAACATTAGGAAAAAAAACTGGATAGAGCTTTGGTAAATGTGGAATGGCTACATTCATTCTTAAGAAGCTCAGCGAAATTCCTAGACCCTGGTATCTTAGATCATACTCCTATAAAGATAATTAACTTGTTCACCTCCTCTAGAGTCCATCATCCTTTTAGATTTAACAATTTTCTAATTAACATGGAGGGTTTTCAAGAAGCAATATAGGAGGGATTGGAGGATGGATGTTATGGGACTAAGCAATACATTTGTATCCAAAAGCTCAAGGCTATAAAACAAGAGCTAAAGATTCTTAATGGTAAGAGAGGTCTGAATCTTGCAAAGAAGATTGAAATATCTAGGGATAAACTCTCTTTTATTTAAAAAGCATTGGCAAAAAACTCCTTGGATGGAGCTCTAGCTACAGTAGAGAAGGAAGCTCTTTAAAACTATTTGGAAGTAGTGGACAATCAACACTCTTTACTAAAGCAAAAAGCTAGAATGAATTGGTTAAAAGAGGGAGATAGATGAACAAAGTTCTTCTTCAATTCTATGTCGGCTCGAAAGAATACTAACAAAATTACCTCTATTAAAACAGAAGCTGGTGTGGAGGTTTTTGGACAAGATGTCTTAGCTAAGGAAGCTATGAATTTCTATAGTAATACACTTGGATCAGAATCTCTCCCATCTAAGTTGGATTACGACCTTAGTCAGTTTGTAACCATTAAGATTCCTGGTCATGAAGTTTATGGGTTAATAAGACCTGTTACAGATCAGGAAATATATAAGGTTATCTTTAGCATAAATGGATCTAAAGCTCCATGTCTGGATGGATTGAATGGCTTTTTCTATAAGGAAACTTGGAATAGTTTGGCCGCCGGGGGGGAGGGGAAGGAGGATAGTCAAAGAGGCAGTGTAGGAGTTCTTCCTAAAAGGGGTTTTACTAAAAGAAATAAACAAGACTTTTCTATGCTTGGTCCTTAAAAACTCCAGAATGGAGACTTGGAATGACTACAGACCTATTTCATGATAAATTTCCTTTACAAGATCATTGCTAAGATTTTGGCAGATAGGCTGAAGGAGGTTCTAAAATTTCTCATAAGTGAGAATTAAGGAGTTTTTATGATTGACAGAGATATAGGGGCAAATATTCTAATTGTTTAGGAACTTTTAAAAGGGTATAACTGTAGCAGAAGTCCCCAAAATTGAACTATAAAAGTTGATTTACAAAAAGCTTTCAATAGTATGAATTGGGATTTTCTGTTAAAAACATTAAAGATAATGAATTTTCCCTTATTTTTCATCAAGTGGATCCAATAATACATATCTACTGCTTCCTATGGGATAATGATTAATGGATGCCTCGCGAAGGAGTTCAAAGGAAAAAAAAAGGTCTTAGGCTAGGGGATCCCCTTTCCCTACCTATTCCTAATTTATATGGAAGACCTCACTCAGTTGCTGAAGAACAACACTTCAACTGATCCTAAATTCAAGTATCACTAAATGTAGGGAAAATTCTCTAACTAGTTTACATTTTGCAGATGATCTTATTCTCCTAAGCAAGGCAAATGTTCAATTAGTCTCTCTTCTGATGAAAACTCTCAATCAATTTAAGGATATGTCGGGCTCATGTGTCAATCTTCATAAGAGCTATATCATACTCTCTAAGAGTGCTTTTCATATCTCAAATGACTTAGCTCAAGCTACGGGTATGGAAACTAAAGCTCTTCCTCTACACTACTTGGGGATTCCTATCTCATCAAAAGGGCTTATTAAAATAGTAGAAAATTGATGAAACAGTTTCTATGGGGGGAAAGGAATGGAGAGAAAGGAATAATCAAAGTAAGTTGGAAGATAATCTGTCAACTGAAAGATGAAGATGGGTTAGGACTAGAGTCAATCTTTACTAAAAACAGATTTCTTATGTCCAAGAGGATTTGGAGAATTCTTAGTGATAAACATTCAATGTGGACTAAATGGATTCATTCTTATATACTAAGAGGAAGGAGTTTTGGGGCTCTAAAAACCAAGGTCAGTTACATTTGGGCTTTTAACCAACTTTTTATAATGAGGGAGGAGATCTACCAACACATTACTTACCAGATAGGGGCAGGAGACATACTTTCCTTATGGTAGATCATTGGTCAAGAAATAGACCTTTAATACAAAACTAGATGGCAAATTTCCTCTTAAATTGATTCCTTAAGGATACTAAGCTCTAGGAAATAATAAGGAATGGAAACTGGTCTCTATCCTCAGATGAGACTACACTTCTACACATTCCTCAATTCAGAAGTTATGAGGAGCGAGATAATTATTTATGAAACGGTATCCCTATTTTTGTGATTACTGCTAAGGAAGTCAGAAAGATGAGGGGAAGGCCAGAAAATAGAGTAGGGTGGGATGCTTTGATCTGGAATAAGGTCCTTAGACCTAATGTAAGTTTTCTACTATGACTAGCAATGTGGGACATACTGAGTACCCCGGATAGGTTGAAATTCCTAACCTCCTCTAAACTACGTATCTTATGTAATCTAAAGGATGAAACCTGAGATGACCTCTTCTTTGAATGTGTCTTCTCGAGAAGAATATGGGCAAAAAATTCTACTGTATGTGCCCCTAATTTTAACTATAGCAGACTTACATATGTCATATAGGAGCTTGCTAAATTGAACATTTCAAAATATGATAGGACTATTATACTACTCTTGATGGCTACATATTTACTACTCTTGATGGCTACATATTTCTAAGTTATCTAGAAAGAGAGGAATAGCAGCAAGTTTAAAGACCAATCTACTTCAATAATCTCTCTTATGGAACTCACTACTGCCAGCATAAGGGAGCAACTGATCATCAATTAGTTAAACCTATACTATGGTAGGAGAATTGCTTATGTATGTAGAACATAGCAATAGCTATTTCAGATATTTCCAAAGAATTAGCTACTCAATCCAATGTAGAAATCAAATCCAACCACATCTCATAAATAAACCCAGGATTATACAAGCAGATGATTCTTTACAGTTCTAAGGAAATTGAGAAATTTTTTAGTTTGAAAATATTTTCCCTTTTTCTGGGTTGAACATAACATGAAGAACATTGCTAATTATTCACCATGAATGGATTATTGTTCAAACAGTGGGGTTTTTTTTCAAGGAAAAGAAAGGAAGATTGTGAAAGCTTTAAATCACATACCTATTTAGGTGATGTGACCCCCTCCCTAGTCTCTCATCTCTGGATAGATGTTAAAGTCCCTGTAAACCTTTAAGAAAAACAATCCTAGACGAGTGGAATTCAGATTAGCCATACCAGATTCGACTAAAGAGATCGATTGCAGAAGGAGTAGAGTAAGACTATGAAATAGGAATCAATATTGACCTGAGTCGTGATCTCCCTCATTGGATTGTCACCGAAGAGCTAAGCCCTTAAAGAGTTCTCTCCCTCCTCTGGAAATAAAGAAAACTCTTAGTGATATATAAAAATCCCTAATCCCTAAAGGATGACTAAGATGGAGTTGGTTACTTGAGAAGAGTAGCTGGATGGGTGTAGAATGAAGAAGAGGTTGTTCCTTGGAGCCACTGTAAACATCACCTCTAGAGCATCAAAGCATCATCAATCATCCAACTTAATCGAGTAAAAGGTTGAAGACTTGAGAAAGGCATAGTTCGTTTTACCCTAATTGACAAATCGTTAGGTATTTTGGTGAACGTCGTTTATGCAAACTTCTTGTATTTTGTGTATTAAGTGGACTCCCGCATGTAAGGGAGACACTTCCCAAGTGTAAACTTCTCTGATTTTAATGAAAAATTTTAATTTCTCAAAAAAAAAAATGCACAAAATCCCTTACAGGGAGTACTACCTCATATTTACCTAATCCTTAATTATAGCACCTGGAAGTAACATACTGTTTAAACAACAACACGTTGTAGCTCTCTTGAGTCACAAACGGGTTTAGGAAGAAAGTAACTTAATAGGAATGTAAAACAACTATTTGGTAATATATTATTATTGGATGAACATTATTTTTATATCTAAGTTTGAGCATTACTCTACACCTCGATTATGAAAGGAATGAAAGTCATTCTTTTGAAAAGAAAAGTGTCACTTGCGTGACAAAAATTGTCATTGGAGGTGACATGAAGTGTCATAGGTGGGTGATAAGAAGTGTCACGGTTGGGTGATACTTATTTTCTTTTTCTTTGTAATTATTTTATATATAGTAATTATCTATATATAATATATATTAGTGTCATGTTAATGACAGTTCTATCATAGGCGTAACATTTTTTTTCTTTTTTCAATTATTTCTATATATAATAATTATTAATTGTTTTGTCAAAATTTTGAATTGTTTTTTAGAATTGCTTTTTTTTTCGCATTCCATTTCATTTTAATTAGATTACAAAACATGATTAATTTGTATTTTGAAGACATTATGTAACTTATGCAAGCAAATGCTAAAGCATTTTTTTTCAAGAGCTATTAGAAAGGAAATATCGCAATATACTTGATTTTAAACATTCTATCATCATAAATGGTGTATAAATTAAATATAATTAATTAAAATATATTAAAAATTGATGTTAAAAAATTTAACAAATTTTTATTTCTCAAGATATTTAACAAACTAATCACTATCAGTGATAATGGTAATCATATTTTCGTCCAAACCAACCATTATAATTATAATGATTATATCCATTCTCATTCCTCATTATATTCATTATAAATCCTATTACCATTGCCTTAAGTGAGCCAAGCACCCCCCAAAATCTTCTGGGAACTAGTGTTTTACACCAATCATGGTCATCATTTATTGTTTGTCTCAATTACTATTCATCATCTTCCTTTTTAGTCTTCATTTCTGTCGGCTCTTTGAGCCTTCTCTTTTTTATAAGCTATTATCTGTAATAAATGGTAGATGTTTCAGTACCATATGCTTAAGCCCATTTTGATTGTTACTATGAAATTATCTCCTATTATATTCGCTTAAAGTAGAATTAGCCTCGTCAAATTCATGGAAGTTATCATTCCTTCATTTTAAATTTCGTACCCAACATTAGCAGCTTTAACATTAATTTTATTGTTGCTCGAGCTATAACCATAGTTGTGAATTCTAGTATTTCTGTCTAATCTTTAACTAGTTTAACCTTAACGCCTCAATAATTTCCATATTGCAGCCACAATATTTCTCTGCATATAGTAAGGCTAATAATTGAGGAAGATATTAAATAAAAGTGAGCCTAACTAGACTCTTACCATGCTTAATGCTAAAGGACATAAATGAGTTACTCCCTTAATTAAGTCATGAGCTTTATTACTAGTTGATCACTAGTTCTAGCTATATTTTTAAAATTCCTCGAGTTTCTTTTATTCCAAATAGAGTATATTGTGAATCCCAGGGTCTATCATGTAAGTGGATTTTATTTTGGCTTAGATAAGGAAACAATACAGTTAAAAATGGTCTGAGACTAAAAACTTCTTTACATTAAAGGGTAGAGGAACTTGTCATCGTTCTAGATGGCTTTAGTATAGCACCATAAGAAGAATAAGTTCTAGAAGGATTTAGCTTATTGAATGCATAGGGTGCATCTATTAGTGATGTTAAGGAATAAAAGTTTATCATAGTTATTAACCAAAGGAAAGTAGATACTTTTGGTTGTAGATCCTTGCTACATATTATTTTAGCCTATGGTTGATGCAGAAGTTGAGGACTAGGGAGCTTCCTATAAGATGAGTTGGTAAACCTTCCAGATAGGTGTTTATCCAAATGTATGAATAAGGGCTAGGATTTTCAAAGTTTCTTAAGAAGTCATCTTGCCATTCCCTATTGTTGAGTATTGATTCAACTTTGCTATATTTAGGAAATTGCAGGATCAAGGACTTTATAAGAGGGGAATGAACTAGAGGGACAACTGAGCACCAATTATCATACCATAGTGATGCATATTTCCCATCCCTTATTTTATAAATGATGTTTGATCATAAAAAGTCTCTTAGGTTATGCAACTAGGTCATAAACCATTATATGTTGGCACTACTCTACATCCCCCATAAGTTTCTACTTTTGAAAAAAATAGATAAAAATTCACTTAGCCTATAATGCTTCCCTATTTGAAAGGATTCTTTGTATATGTTGCACCCAAACACTTTTTTAGTGATTCTCAATGGTTATATGCCCAATACCCTATCAACCTTTGGTAATAATATCCCAACTGACTTTGTAGTATACTCTTGATGCATCATCTCTATTCCATAAGAATTTCTTCAATAACATCTTAATGTGTTTGATGACCCCTTAAGACTAGAAAATATAAGTAGACCAATAAGTTTGTAAGGCTTGTAATATTGATTTGATGAGTGTTATCCTTCCTGCAAAGGATAGAATGTTATAGTATTTCAATTTAAGATCCTTCCTTATATCTTTGCTCATAATGGAGTGCAATCTTTATGATTCAATCTCTTGGTAGAATTAGGAAGTCCTAGGTAGGTAAGAGGGTCCTTATATTTTTTTTGAAAAAATTGAATATATTAAGCCTTAAAGACATGTACAAGTGTTTCCAAAAGGTACAACTTTTTATCACCTTATACTAATGATAATTAAGGAATACAAAAGTTTTAATTAAAGGCACAATCGAGTAATAGGAATCTACATATTCCAACAGGAGAGGATGTATTGCTTAGCTAAAGTTTCTACTTTTGTTACTTTTGTAAGTTGATTTGTAGCCTGATTTATTGTACCAATTGTTTACAAAATTGTTCCATATGAATGCTTTTATCTAGAAAGTTTTTGAGATTTCATTCATCCTATGCTATCGTGAATATCGACAATAATGCTATCTAAAAGAATTCGTTAATGTTTAACATCTAGATCTAGTTGTTGTCCAAGTTGTCTAAATTGATAACTAACATGCATCTATTGAGAAGCTCTATCAAAATATCTCTAATGTATTGTCATTTGAAGAAATGCTTAACAGTTTCTTCAACACCTTTGCATAAACAACACCAATTAGTAAGATGTGTGTATTTGGAAATTCTATTGATTTTTTTAAACCAACCTTTCATAGAAATCTATAGAATAAATGCTGATCAAGGTGTAATATAACTTGACCAGATGGCTTTAGTCCATGTCAGCTTGGGAAGATGTTTGAACATTAACTTCTTGGAAGAAGAATTAGAGTATTTACCATCATCTAAATGTCTCGAAGTGTATTTTTCAATTTCTGCATTGCACTGAGTGCCATAGATTTCATTAGCAAGTGAAATGCGAAGTGTTGTATTCTAAAATGTTTCTTTATTGTATACTGATGCGGCTATTGAAGCATTCAAGGGAATTGAATTCCTTTGGGATCTAGCAACATTGGAATTGATAAATGATCCCACGGACAACCAACTATCATTGCAAAAACTAGTGGATTTCCCATTAACTACCAAAGTAATAAAGTTAGTATTATACCTGTCCCTCAGCTTCAAAATGGTTTTAAGAATAGTAGAGGAAAAATGGGAACAATTTATTGCCCAAATGCTCCTATTATTGATGTAGTAAATGTGGCTCCATTTACACTAAAGGGATTGCTTGTCATCCATTATTCTCCAAAGTCTTTTGGTGAGTAAGATTGAATTCATGGTTTTAATAGAACAAATCCCCAAACCACCTTGATTCCTAGGTGTGCAGACTTCTTTCCATTACACCATAGTTTTGTAGTTTTTCTCCTTGCTGCCAATCTATAGAGCTTTATTGAACATGTTATCAATGGATTTCAAGATTGTACCAGGAAATGCTAAGTGGGTAGCCCAATAATTGTTGATAGAGTTGAGGATAGAGTTAATGAGTTGAGCCCTTCCTACCCTTAATAAGTGATTAGAGCTCTAAGATGAAAATTTGGTTTGTATTTTATTAAGCATCTTAGTATAATCCCTTGCTTTTAATCTATGTGGAGAGATGGGAATCCCTAAGTATTTCATTATGAAATATTGTAGCTGAAAATTAGTTAAGGTTGAAATCAGATGTCAAAGATCTGAGGAACTCTTAGATAGGAATCTATTGCTTTTGGAATAATTAACTTGTAATCTTGAGGCTCTTTGGAAGATCTTTAAAACTTTCATCAATGTAAAGGCAAAGCTAGTGTTAGTTTTTGAGAGTAATATCAGATCATCTACTAAATAAATATTTGTTAGTTTAAATTTGCCACACTGAGAGTGATATTTAAAGTTCTTTATCTTTGTGATTACATTCTCAATAATCTTATGGAGAGCTTCCATCACTAAGGCAAAGATGTATATAGATAAAGGATCTCTTTGCTTAATCCCTTTACAACTTTCAAAAACATGGTAGGTTGTCCATTCGCCAAGACAATATATAAAGGGGTCATTAAGCATTGCTTAATCCATTATATAAATATTTTTAGAGATCCCAAAGCTTGTTAGATATTTATGATAAAGCAACAATCAAAATTTTCATACGCTTTTCTGAGATCAATTTTTGTGCAACAATTAGGTTTGCTTTTCCTCTTTAAGTAATAGGTAATTAGTTCTTGAAGTATCAGAATATTATCACCAATTATTCTGCCAGGTATATATACACCTTGAGTATAGATAATGTGTTTACAAAGAATTCCCTTGGGCTTTTGAGCTATAATTTTAGAAATGATCATGTAAAAAGAATTACAACAAGCAATAGGTCTAAAATTAGAGAAACTATTTAACTCACCATTCTTTAGAACTAGAGTTATAAAGGTCCTACTGATCTCTTTAAGGATAGTACCTTCACTAAAAATTACATCACAACTTTTGAAACTATTTTACCAGTGAGAGATCAAGTTTCTGGAAGAAATTTACATTAAAGTTGTCAAGACTAGGAGCTTTATAAGGATAGAGCAGTGTAATTCTTTCTTTGATTTCCTGCAATGATACAGGTCTGGCTAGTTATGTTAAATCTTTTGGTGAGATAAAGTCCTGTTCAAAAGTATTGCTCCTAAGCTCATTGAAATATTCGTTAGCCCCTTGTATAAGCTTGGATTAAGTATCAAGAGTTAGATTGTTATACTGGAGTGAGATTGTTGGACCTCGAATTTTTTCACTTATTATTGATTTATTTGTTTCATTATTTTTAGAATTGAGTCATTAATTTGATGGGTATAAATAGAGATTTGAAATT
>JAOSBK010000004.1:25341262-25354575 GCA_027568895.1 Erythroxylum shatona
AGAACTACAATATTTTGGTTCTATAGCTATCTTGTGATGGATAAAATCATGGATTTGGTGTGGCAATTGATCACAATTGAAGAAAAAGTTCAAAGCTATAGAAGGTAATGTATTTCAGTGGAGAGATTAAGGAAAGAAGAGAAATGAATTTTGTAACAACCTGGATCACCCACTCACAGATATTGTCCGCTTTAAGCCTTGGCCCAGCCAAGCCCTCACGGTTTTGGTTTTCCTGAGAAATTCCCAGAAGGTCACCCATCCTAGTGCTACTCTTGCCTTAACATATTTATCCTCAAAGTTCTGATGGGATCTAATACGTTAGGGCACAAAAAATGCATCTGTAAGGGAGAGGTATCTGTACCCTTATAAGGCATACTTCATGCCCCTCTCTAACCGATGTGGGATCTCACACTCTCTACCCCCTTAGGGCCTAACCCTCTTTAGGGCCTAGCCTAGCTAACACAACGGTTTGGGTACCGGCTCTGATATCACTTGTAACAGCCCAGATCACCTGCTCACAGATATTGTCCACTTTAAGCCTTGGCCCAGCCAAGCCTTCACGGTTTTGCTGTTCCCGAGAGCTTCCCAAGAGGTCACCCATCCTGATACTACTCTTTCCCTAACACATTTAATCTCGGAGTTCTGATGGGATCCAGTGCATTAGGGTATGAAAATCGCGTCTGTAAGGAAGAGGTATCATACCCTTTTAAGACGTACTTCATTCCCCTCTCCAACCGATGTAGGATCTCACACTTTCTACCCTTCTAGGGCCCAACCCTCTTTTGGGATCCAATCTAGCTAATACAACGGTTCGGATACCAGCTCTGATACCACTGTAACAACCCAGATCACCCGCTTACAAATATTATCCGCTTTGGGCCTTGGCCCAGCCAAGCCCTCACGGTTTTGCTTTTCCTGAGAACTTCCCAGGAGGTCACCCATCCTAGTACTACTCTTGCCTTAGCACATTTAATCTTGGAGTTCATATGGGATCCAGTACGTTAGGGCATGGAAAACGCATCTGTAAGGGAGAGGTATCTATACCCTTATAAGGCGTATTTCATTCCCCTCTCCAACCGATGTGGGATCTCACATTCTTCATCCCCCTTAGGACCCTGCCCTCTTTGGAGCCCAGCCTAGCTGGCACATCAGTTCAGTTCGGGTACCGACTTTAATACCACTGTAACAGCCCAAATCACCCTCCCACAGATATTGTCAGCTTTGGGCCTTGGCCCAGCCAAGTCCTCATGGTTTTACTTTTCTCGAGAGCTTCCCAGGAGGTCACCCATCCTGGTACGACTCTTACCCTAGCACATTTAACCTCGAAGTTTTGATAGGATCCGGTGCGTTGGGGCATGGAAAACGCATCTGTAAGGGAGAAGTATCCATACCCTTATAAGGCATATTTTGTTCCCCTCTCCAATCGATGTGGGATCTCACAAATTTAGCAGAAACGTTTATGCATTAACTTGACACATTAGGTGTTGGACCCTGAACGTTTCATAGAAGTTAGAACTATTTGAATGAGAAATTTTGGAGATTAGTCATAAGTAAAGAACAAATGATGAAAATTCGTGAACCAAGAAATGATAGGCAAGGGTAAAGTAGTGAATGAGAAATGTGGATATGTTCATTTTTTTCTTTGGTGTTTCTGGTAGATAAAAGATTTTGAAGTGAGAAGAATTAAGGTGAAACTTAGAAGTAGAATGAAAGCTAAAATGGAGTTGAATTGTGTAGTAAGTTGATGAAGAATATGTATATATGTGTATATTATGTTATTGGTGTTCATAATTAATCATGGATTATAATTTCTTTATAGATGATATTGATTTGCAATGAAGTAGAGAATGAGGAGTGAATGAAGTAGAAAAGGTGATCTTAGTATGATTTGTGTTAAGGAAAGATTGTGAAACAGAATGGATGGTTGATCTGGAAAATGTTTATGGAGTATGTTTCAGTTTTTTAGCCACAACTTTTTCTTTAGTTATCCAAACGAGATGGTTCTTAATTTGGATTAAACTAGAAATGTATGGATACATTTCTTATGAAGACATAGAATTTAAATTTTGTCTTTAAGAATCTCAAAATTTGTCATGAAATTGGGAACTAGGTGCAGTACATTGGTGGATGAATGTAAAGTATGTATTCTAGATTCGGAGGAAATTCTGGATCAATCTAGGCTACATTAGAGAAAGTGTGTCTTTAGAAAGTTGAAAGTCTTTCTTTTAGCTTTCCAATGATATATAGTATGGAATTTTTGGACTTCTAGCCTGAAAGTTATGGTCCTTATAATGGAAGATATATCTTCTGTCTTTTTGCTTCTTCTGCTTTTTACTTCTTTTGTGATGACGTCATCTCCTTCTGTGTTTCTTCTGTGATGACATCATCTTTTTTTGTCTTTTGCTTCTTCTGTCTTTCGCTCCTTCTGTCTTTTGCTTTTTCTGTGTTTTGCTTCTTCTGTCTTTTGCTTCTTCTGTGTTTTGCTGACGCATCTTCTTCTGTGTTTTGCTGATGCATCTTCTTCTGTGTTTTGCTAGAACGTCTTCTTTTGTGTTTTGCTGATGTGTCTTCTTCTGTGTTTCGCTCCTTCTACTTTTTGTTTCTTCTGTGTTTTGCTATCTTCTGCCTTTTTCTCCTTCTGTCTTCTGTTTCTTCTGTGTTTTGCTATCTTCTGCCTTTTTCTCCTTCTGTCTTCCGTTTCTTCTGTGTTTTGCTATCTTCTGCCTTTTGCTTCTTCTGTCTTTCGTTTCTTTTGTGTTTTGCTATCTTCTGTCTTTTATTTCTTCTGTCTTTCGTTTCTTCTATGTTTTGTTATCTTCTGTCTTTTTACTTCTTCTGTACCTATCTTCTGGTCCGTTTTAGCCCTTCAGATGATAAAATCTGACCTCAAGATCTTCTTCAAAGTTGTAGATCCCAAAGTTCTTTTTTGAAATCATCATAAGATGATCTTAGTTCGACATCTATGGAGAGATTTATTCCATTCGTCCCTAGTCAGGTTCACATGATTGAGGAACAAATCTTGTTTGATTCTTTCGGCCATAATTTTGCTATCTGACCTCCAAGTTAAGTGATTCTAGAACCCTTATATTCTTAACACTTTTCTTTTTACATCTCTATGAAAGGTTATTGATTTTGGTGTTGATATGAAAAAGATATATTAAATCAATTAAGGGTATCAATTGGAAAAGTAGGAATTAGATATGTTACTGAACATGCTTCAGTGTTTTAATGATTTCTGGATCAGTAAAGCTCCGAATAAGATGATTTTTGTTTCAAAATAAACTAGAGAGATTGAGCTACAAATGGTATGTAGAAGTTGAAATCTAATTCAGTTTCTAAGAAGTTTAAATTTCATAGAAGTTATGCATAGTATAATGATTTGGACAAGAGCAGTCCAAAAATTGTTTGAAGTGTATCTTTCGAATTACTGAACCAAATGGATTGATTTTAGTGTCATTGGGAACTTAAGACAAGGGAGAACACTTTTCAAGAAGAAAGAGTTATGTCAGAATATTCAATGGTGCTTTTGGCAAGACACTTAAGTATAAAAAACATAAGGCATAAATGGAAATGCAAATGGGATAATTCTCAATAACGTTTGCATCTTTGTAACTGAAATGGTTT
The DNA here is from genome assembly GCA_027568895.1 of Erythroxylum shatona. Classification (NCBI taxonomy): domain Eukaryota; kingdom Viridiplantae; phylum Streptophyta; class Magnoliopsida; order Malpighiales; family Erythroxylaceae; genus Erythroxylum; species Erythroxylum shatona. Next base: position 25,344,887 of record JAOSBK010000004.1, read on the forward strand.
TAAATAAATCGGGCCGATTTGATTATCGATTTTTTCGCGTATGCGTTAATTGAAAAAAAATTTGCAATGTGATTTGACTGTTAACTATCTCCAAATGTTGGGCTCTGGAAGCGAGGTCCAGCATTAGGTGCTAGGTGTCACCTTTTCCTAATAACATTTGTCCTTAAGCATGCATCCTATTTGTCCACTCCATAAGCTGCTAAATGTCACCTAGTTACTAGTCTATTTGTCACTCATTTATTGATGTCATTTGTTAATTAATTACCTGTGCCACATGTCACTCAATTATAGGCTTAGTCATCCTAATTTTCCATGTCAACTTGTCTTGCCACTTGGCATTTTTCCTAGGCTAAATGTACATTTTAATTCATTAATTTTACAATTATAACAATTAATTCCAGGTTACCAATTATAATCCATGAATTCTTATCATTGGTAAACCAAAACACAAGACATTAGAAATGTACATTCATGTCACATTCATTTTAGTTTCATATGCCCAAAATTTTCAATTGAGTGCAATTTGTCTAAATCACAATTCATGTATATATGTTAATTTTATGCATATGAAGACAATCATAAAATCATGAAACAAATGTACTAAATTCATTCTATATGATGCCACTCATATGACTCGGTAGTCTAACTCTTTAAATCCTTCAACAATCTAAGAGACATGATATTACATCATCTAATACTTCCACAAAGGATTATTATTTATGGATGGGAACTTAGTAGATGCAACAAATGGCGGGGAACTGTGTGAGAAGACTCCCATATAGGCCAAAATTTTGATCAAGCATATGGCAACAAATACTCAACAATTTGGCACTCACAACAATGTTTGCTAGGTAAATAAGGTAAACAATTCATCCATAGAACATCATTTAGATGTTAGATAAACTACAAATAGGAAGGTATAAGTGAAATCATACAGTATATGTGCAAATTTGAACCATCCAACAAATGGGTGTCCAACTCTACAAGATGGAAACATGGAATATGTCAATGCTGCAGGGGTGATTTTTCCCATCAATATAACCCGTATTCCCATACTTATAACCCAGGTTAGAGAGATCACCAAAACCTGAGTTATGGAGGGAATATTCAGTAGAACTAATTTGTATATAGGTCGTAAGGTGAATAATAATTTCAACATATCCTTATCTACCTCAGGTACGTCATTGGAAGATATAGTTAAGTATTTTGCAACTAGCACTTATCAATTTCAACAGGATGTATAACAATTTTAGTAAGAGATTAAGTCTAAATTTTAGGAGGTAAAGTTTAGCATTCAAAATTTGGAGAACTAGGCAAGCCAAATTATAATGGCTATCAACTATTTTGAAGCTTAAAGAGGAGGAAAATTACCATCATAACTTGAGATAAATATAAAGAATTTTAGTGCAATTACCTTGAGGAGTGGTAGGAAGTTTGAAAATACTGAGAGCTCTACACAAAGGATGACTAGTGAAGAAGAAATTGAGAAGGATCTTGAAGAAAAAAGATATATCTTATAGTTCAAAGGTAAATGCTAAATTCCAAATCATTGTTAAGAATAACCCTTCATCGTTTCCTAGTAGATTATTAAAATCAAAAAAGGAAGATAAGGATAAGGAGATTTGAGATATTTTTTTGGAATGTTGAGATGAAAATACCACTGCTAGATGCGATCAAGCAAGTGTCGAGGCATGTGAAATTAATTAAGGAATTTTATGCCATCAAGTGGAAGTTGAGAGGTAATAAAATGAGAAGGATAGGTAAAACTGTTTCTGAATTCTTTAAAAAGAAAATACCTTATAATTGTAAGAACTTGGGCATGTTTACCATTCTTTGTAAAATTAGTAATACTAAGATTAAATATATCATGTTAGATTTAGAATAATCAATTAATGTTATGTTTTGTTCCATGTATGCTTTTTAAATTTAGGCCTAATATAGGATGTTCTTGTACAAGTGAATGAACTAATATTTCCTACAAATTTTTATATGGTAGATATGAAACATGAAACTTCTTATAGTCTGATACCTATCTCATTAGGGATACCATTTTTTAACACAACCCAAACTAAGATCGATGTTCATGAGGGAACCCTTATAATGGAATTTGATGGGGAAATGACACATTTAAATATTTTTAATACCATGAAACACCCTCAGGATGACCATTCTACCTTTGTGATTAATGTGATTAACCATTTAGGATAAGAAGCTTTTAATAAGAAATTGAGAGAAAAATTTGAAGCCTTTATAAATAAGGAGAGGACTAAAGTTGCCTACAATAAGATGATATCAAAGAAAGTCACTCTTGTTGGTCAAAAAGTGCTTCTCTACTATTCTAGACTTAAAATATTTCTAGGTAAGTTACGTTCTCATTGGATATGTCCTTTTATGGTTTCTAATATTTATCCTTATTGTAGTAAAGATTTAAAGAAAGAAAATATGGAAGATATTTAAAGTGAATGGTTATCACCTAAAGCCATCTCACAAACAATTTCAAGTGAAGAAAGCGAAAGTGGTGAAACCTGAAGACCAAAATTTTATTCTATGAGGAAGAAAATATGGAGTCGAACTAACAATAATAAATAAAGGTGCAGTTTAGGAGATAACTTAAGGGGAGCTTGTTCCTTTTCCTTTACATTTTTGTAATTATTGTTTTCATTAAATTCTCTCTTACAATTAATGTTACATTAGGGATAACGTAAGTTTTTGGTGTGGGGGAGGGGAACTTGTGGCTTATGTGTTTTTAAATTTCTTTGTGGGTGTTTTCAAGTTCTTTTTGCATGTTTAAAAGAATTCTTTCTTTTTTATTACTTTTAGGACTATATAGTTATAATTAGAGAGTAGAATTAACTAAAAAATTCATGATAATCTAGGGATGTATTTTTACTCTTGCGATTGGATAACATATGCTTTCTTTAGAGGAGTAGTGATTCGTAGGAAAACATAAATTGGTGAGATTTTGAGATTTTAGACTGACACATCCATATCAGTCTCATTATCTTTGTTTGTATATGACCTTTATGACCTGTAGATCCTCACTTTTCCTTAATTTTCTAGTTAGGACTACATTTTATAACATGCAATAATATGGAATGATATAGGTATTCTTTGTTTTGTAAGCTACAATAGCTAAATAGCCTAGCCAATGACATTATTTATCTTGTTGTTAAGCCACTTGAGCTTCATTATTTTTTTTATTTTTGTGTTAACCATATTACAAGCCCTTAACCTAACAAAATGTCCTACCCAAGCCTTAAAGCTAGTGGAGAATTTATGATTATTGATGTTTGTGGATGCACAAAAGCATAAATGTGGGGATGTGCATCTATACAAGTTGGTTATGGTGATGGAATTTAATTTTTCTCTCGTATCAATGAATTCCATTATTGATATAGTTTCTTTGAATTTTTGTCTTTATTGAAAACAAATAAAAGAGAAGAAAAATTTAAAAATAATAAAAGAAAAGAAGTTATTGATGAGGAAAATCATTTGTTTTGCAAAAGTAATTCATGTTAGTCTTTCCTCCTAAAGTTTTAAAAAATGGGTTAATTGATTATGATGCAAATAAGGGAGAAGTTGTTGTGAAAGATCACTCCTTATGGTTATAATATATTTTTCATCACTATATAAGGGATTCCTTCTAATTCCTTTTGCTTCATCTGGTTTGTAGTATGAAGGCTTAGATCCAATTTTGAAATGAAGTTTTTGCGTCCATTATAGCTTATGGTACCTAGTTTTCAGTGGACATTAATTTTTACACTCGATACTCTATTGAGTGTTTTTATTACTTTACTAGTTTTGATGGTTTTTGAACTATTTAACCCAAATATTTCTCACCTTAACCTTTGGCTCCATTATAACCTTAAAAAGTCCTTTAAATTATAATATTTATGTGGATCTTTAGTGGTGGAGAACTAAAATTATATGCAAAGTCGTAGAATGTCTTGATCATGAAAAGTGTTTAAGAGTACCTATAGGTTTATTTTCTTTGTGAACATAACTTGTAGAAGGCTACCCTTAGATTGCTCAAATTTTTAAGAGAATGGTTGTTGATTGATAATGAGTAAAAAACATTGAATGTTTAATTCTTACCATGGTTTTGAAAGTTTTTCCTATTTTCTTATGACCATCTATTCTTGAGAAGTATGGTTAAAGAGCAAGTGTTTTGTATTTTGGATTTTGATTTATAGTTTTGCTCCAGGACAGTTAAAGGCTAAGTGTGGGAGAACTTGATAAGCACTTGATTGACTATATATTTTCTCCAAAATGCTTAGTTATTAATGTTATGTTATGCTTAAGATAATTATTTTTGTTTATTTTTGTTTTACGTACAAATTGGAGGAACAAGAAACAAAATGAGCTAAGAAAATATCCTTGGAGTTGTTTCTATTGATGTTTGATCTTATTTCCCTTCGTGGAAACAAGAAGAAGAAGAATTAGGATGAAAATATGACAAAGAAGGCAAGGCCTGAAATTATTGTAACTTACATGGTTATTATGAGACTGTGTAACTCATTGAAGGCATGTGAGCGTGTAAGATGCAATTCCAGCCACTTCTACAATCTATACGGCCCTATGTGGACTTACATAGTCATATAAGTGGCTAGGTAGCTTACTGTGAACGAGTAAATTCACAATTCTTGCAATGTTTAGATACAATATTGTTGACAACAATTGTGTAGTTGACTTTGTATTGTGACGTAACCCTAATTAAGAGGCCAAATGAGGTATGAAGACTTTAAAGACATGAAAAGGGGCAAATTCTTAGATCTTTAGAGAACTATGAGGAGCTAAATTCAATCCTTCTAGTTTAAAGGGGATATATGAAGCCGATGAACATATTTGGGCATTGATTAATCTAGTGATGTAGTTATCACTTTCATTTAGAATTGATTATGCTATTCTATAATTAATATTTTTGAATTTATGTATGACTAATTTAAACACTCCAAATAGATAATTCATATATAAACACATTGCTAAAATCTAGATTGTAATATATAATCATTGTAACTCTAATTTACTTGTGGTAAACTGATGGTTGTGCATAATTACAAATAACATAACATAGGTTAAATAACCCTAGCTTGCATGGTTGTTACATAAATTAATATGTTTTCCTAATTTGTAATCTAGTTGTCATGTTAAATTTAGAGGGGCTATTCTAGGATGTTTGATAGCTAAACCTAATTAAAGAGCTTATTTTAATTAGATATAACCTAAGGGAAAATTGAGATTAATAGAGCTTATTGTTAATCTACGGTTAATGGTTTCAAAGAGATGTACGAGAACAACATGATAACTAATTATGCACATTCGTGTGACGGTTAAGATTGAACTGTGAATTGGATTCGAAACCCATCGTTTAATCCTAGTAATTTTGTACTGTTTAATTTGATTTATCGTCAATAGTTTAGTTTTAATTTATTGAGTTAACCAAATTCAACCAAATCCTAAAGGTAAACATACACTTTCTATGGATACAATCCTTGGTCACCACCTCTACAAATTTAGTTGTGTAGAGTTAAGTTTTATTTTATAGTGTATTTGATGCATAACATTAACTAAAAGCTTTAATGAATATAGTTTGCTGCAAGGTTGACCATACAAAAGTGAATTTAACTGAGTTAGTCAAAACCTTTAAATGATATATTTTGTCATGGCATGTATCAATCCATGTGCATCACATTAATGATTGGCATTATTTTACTAAGCCATGGTATTCCTATTTTATTAAAGCTACAACTTACATTTATAGTTGTGGTATTAAATATACAAATTACTAGTGTAATTTGTATTGAGGCAATGATATTCTTTTCATTCAGTCACTATATTACCATTTAAAAGTGTAGGTGTTACTTATTTGTAATAAATGATAGTATTTTTTCTATATAAACATGGTATTAGATAAATAGAGTATTTTAGTGAAAAATGATTTTACAAAGTATGGTCTCTACTCAGAAATCATATTATCATTTTTCACTAAAGTTGTTTCTTGTTTTAAATACATGCTGGTCACTTTCATTTATAGTGGTAGTATTGCATGTACTAATCATTGATATAATTTTTATTATGGCATAGAATTCTATCTATGAAGTCATGTTGTTCTCATATTAAAGTTTAGGTTTTACTTATCCATAATGAATTATTGTATTTTTTATACATAGACCTGATATTGAATGAATAGAGTACTAAAATAGTTTATATAGAGAGATGGTATGATTTATACTCAAAAATGGTATTCTCATGTTTTACTAAAGTTGTTACTTATTTCAAATACATCATGATAATTTTTGTTTATAGATTTGGTATTGAATGTGTTAAGTGCTAAATAATTTGCATTAAGTAACTGCATTCTTTCCACTCAATCAATATATTCCCATTTAAAAATTGTATGTTTTCCTCATCTATAATAAATTATGGTATTTTTGTACATAGATATGGTATTGAATATGTATAGTACTAGAATAGTTTACATTACGGTAGTTTATAGTTTGTACTAAGAGATAATATGCCTATTTTTCACTAAAGCTATTACTTATTTAAAATGTGTGGTATAAACTTTTATTTATAATAGTAGTGTTGAATACACTGAGTATTGTCATAGTTGGTGTTAAGCCATGGTACTCTTTTGATTTAGTCATTATATTTCTATTTAAAAGTGTATGTCTAGCTTACTTGTAATGAATAACTATATTATCTAATACACAGTATTGTATAACCAGAGTACTAGTATAGTTTGTATTGATGAAAGGTATAACTTATACTTAGAGATCTCATTTCAATTGTAAAGATTACATTGTACTTATGTTTAGCCACATGGTATTTGTTGTGTATTAGGCTAGTATTACATGTTGTTGAATGCATTTTCTCATTAGAATGAGTGGCATTTTCTCTTAGTTTTTGCATACAATCATTAAGTTTTATACATATTTTCCTGCTAAATTGTTTAGTTTACTTGAATTTGCATTTATAATTGTTCATGTTTAATTTGTAAGAAATGCACTTGATTTTAGTTGTAAAGAACCACAACAATCCAAGGCAAAATGTTGGCAGAAAAAGGAGAAATTGCAGCATTAAGGGCTTTCTAAAATGTTGTCGCAGAGGAAGCAAAGGTGCATTAAACGACAACATGAGAAGGGTTAGGTTTGAAAAAAAAAAGGCTGAGAGGTTTTAAGGGGAGAGGAACAAAAATTGGAACAGACGCTACAGTGGAAAAACGAAAACAACGCAGGAGGACGAACATCACGCATGAGAGGAGAGACCAGCTAGAGGAGCTTGAGGTCATCAAAACAATGCAGGCGCAACTTGAGGAGACCACGCAGTGACGCACCAGGAGCTGACCCACCAACATGCAGGGACGCACCAACTCCAAGGAGAGGAGCGTGAGCTGCTGGGAGGCACAAGGAACCCCACCAAATCAACACATCAAGCAAGGAGAATAACGCAGAGCTAAGGACATCAAGCAAAGACCCATGCAAAAGAGAGACCCACGCAAGCACCAAGCTACAGTGCAAAAAAACAGCACAACGAGACCCACCAATAACAAACAATCCACACACCAAAACAGAAAGAGGATGGCTGGAAAGGAAAAATGGAGAGATGGAAAAACAACACAGCAACCTCACCAGCTGGAGACGCATTACACAAGAGAGGAATAAAATAAAAGGATGAAAGCACTACAGCAGAAAGGGGAAGTCCGTGAACTGAAAAGGGAGCTTCGGGAGATACACAAAAACTAGCCTAAATTGCTAGCCATCAAGGAGAAGAAGAGGAGCTAAAAAGGAACGTGAGCTGAGGGATACCATAGTGATAAAAAAACTCACAAACGACGCAGACCACCAAGAGAAGAGCTACATCTGACGATAGTGGAAGAGGAACGCAGATAACAGGGAGGAAAACGCACATCACGCACGCAGGAGGCAAAGGGCAACAACGCAGCTATGCAAGAGATTATTTTCCAGACTTGGTTTTTGCCGTTTATGTCCAAGACTCTATAGAGTTTTTTTTCATTCCTACTCCTTTAATGTTTATTTATCTTGATTTAATATTTATTTTGTTGAACATGAACATGATTGAGTAAATTTCTTGTTAGGTTTCAAAGATGGGTAGTAGTTTTCGAATTTCTATATGATTTGATTCTAGATTTGATTCAGTAAAATTGATTCCTGGTTATTGATTCTTGTTTTGCGTATTATTGTGTTTATTATGTGTTAGACCTCACATAATTTGTGCCAAAATTATCGGTTGAAGAACTGAAAGATGAAAATCGGTAGTGGAAAATCAAAATTAGGAATTTGTAGGTTTAGATCTAGACATAGGCAAAAATCTGCAAGAGGAATTACCAACTAGATAAAATTCTTAATGGGTTTTAATTAATTTCATGAGCCACGATAGCCGGGATTGATTTTAACTAAGATACTTCTTTGACATCTCGATAGAGAATCATAGATAATTTGGATCTAGTTTCCTTCAAAGCCTAGGAATCAAGTTTATTGAATAAAACCAGAAGAGAATAATTAGAAGTCGATCACGAAATCAAATTTGAAACCTGTCTTTTACATATTTGATTCATTCCTTTCAGTCATAAATTGCGCAGTTATTTTGTTTATTTTAGGATTAATTTTAGCAAGTCGTTAATTAATCAATTTCTCAATTATCAACATTTAAGTTATTAGTCCAATTAATTAAGTGATTCAAGCCTAGTACTTATACAATTACTCTCTGTGGGACGATATTATACTATACTACTTGAAATCCGTGAACTTGTGAAACTGCATCACATGTATTGAGTATTGCTATGATATCTGTTGAGCCATGGAATTATTTATTATTAGTCAAGGTATTCCTTTGTAAAAGTGACGTTGTCACTTATTTAAAATAAATAACCAATGGTTTTTTTAATGTATATTTGGTCTAGAATGGAGTGAGCTATAATACTACTTATACAAATTTATAATAGGATACTCATATACTAAAATATAGTACACACCAAATGTAAAGAAGCCAAAATAATTCAGCACACCGATAGGGACGATCCTCTTCCTTATTCTTCTTTTGAAAATCTTCCTCACTATATCACTATGAAAATAATAAACAAATGGTATGGAGAAGGACTGTGGATATATCATTGACGTTCGAGCTTGTTCCAAGTTTAAGTAACCAAAACAAAAAAAAAAAAGTGATAGCTCTCACTTAAGTTTCATTAATTAACATATTTATCCTTGCTTCTTTCTGTTATCATAATTGAAATGTTTTTCCTTGCCAATTTCAACGTTCTTTTTTTTTTAAATCCTGATTAATAAGTGGTGGCCACGAATTGCCACCAACATTCAGCCACAAAGCATTTCCTAAATTTAAACGCAAACCTCTCTTAGTTGGCCGCCAAGAGACAAAAACCAAACTTCAAACCTTTCGCTTTTCACTAATGCTATTGCTATAGGAAATAGGTCTTTCACTAGTAAACTAGCCACCAATTTAATGCGATAACTTCTGTGACTTAAGTCTCGATCAGTGTTCTTCTTAGTTCATGTCAATTCATCCATCTCAATATTTGATAAATGCTCTAACCTTGATAATCTTCAATTGATGCTTTTAATAATTGCTCTTAAAGAAGGCTAGTTTGGAGAGCCACCCCTCGCTTGGTTAGTTATTGGGGACCTTAGTGCCAACTTTTTCCATCAAGT
>JAOSBK010000004.1:25361672-25375024 GCA_027568895.1 Erythroxylum shatona
AATATATCAAATAATTAAATAATATTTATTTAGTTGATAATAAACTAAATTATGCAAAACAAAAACAAAAAATAATAACTACTTTTTATGGGTTTTCACAAAATTTGAAAACCGAAAGGAACCAAAAATAAAAATAAAAACAAAAATTCAAAACAAACAAGTTTTTTTATTAAATTTGAAAATCAAAACAAATAATCAAAAACAAAAGCATAAACAAACAGGCCTCAAATTTATCCTTTGACAGGTGAGGTTTAGTGCTTGTTTAGATGAGCTGATATTAGTAGAGCTTTTCTGAGAAAATTTTTTCTAAGAAGTTAATTAACTGTTTAGTTGTCATTTATAAAAAGAACTTTTTGAAAAAGTTTCATACAATAGGCTGTTTGAGGATATAAAAATAAAAATAACTTTTAATTTAAAATATATTTTATTTTTTATTTAAAATATAAATAATTATTTAAAATATTGAACAATATGCAAAACACAATATATTAATTATTATATAATTTTAAATCATATAAAACATAAATAAAAATATATGTAACTAAATCTTTTACATAAATAAAATTAATACTAAAATTAAATATTAAAACATATAAAAAAGTTTATAACATTATATAAATATCAAAATAAACAAAAAGATGTGTTTGTAAATATTGTCAAAATTATATGTAAAAAATAAAAATAAAAAGAACTAAAAAATTTAGCTTAATCTAAACAAACTAACTGAAAAATATTTTTTAAAAAGATGTAAATTTGAACTTCTTAAAAAATTATATTTTAACTACCAAAACAAACTATATCTATTAAAAAAATTTACAACTAAATATTTATTTTTTAAAAAAAATTAATAAAAAAGTGCATTTTTTCCTACTAAAAACTCACCGACTTTAATTCTGCAAGAAAAAATATGGGTTATTTGGAGCGACTTTGGCTGAAAAGCATCTTAAGGTACCAACTTCCAACACACTTCTTACCCGGTAAGGTCAAAATTTTTCCTGTATATTTTGATTTCTCATTTTTCCCGGTTTGAAGGAACAAATGGGCAAAACAAAAAAAAAGAGAAAGAAGAGCATTTTCAGATGAGGTCGGGATACTACAAGGTGTACATACAAGTGAAATCTGTACAAAAATACAATAATTTATGGCCGCTAAAATGGCCGACAGGACGACTTCCAACCGGAAACCATCAATCTAAGACGTCAAGGTCTTCTAATGATTTCGTAACAGAAGCAGCTTCAGCAATTCTAAGTGCCATTGTGGCTTTGTATGCTGCCAAATCAGCAGTCTGCATATGCAACTGAGCTCGTCTTCGTTTGCGTGTGGCCAACTCTACAGACCTCTTTGCTGCTAGCTTGGCTTGTTCAATGCTTAGCAAAGCACTTGGTTCATCCAAAGCATCTCGTTCAGTTATCACTGCAGTTGAGGAGTAAATTTCAATTATTTGGAGAAGTCATACAAACTAAGTTTGACCGACATCTCTTCCAGGAAACATTTATGGCTAGAAGAAAATAAAAAAAAGAGTAGATGATCCCGAGATTGGTTTACAGAATGATCCACAAGTAAAATGTAATCACCGCGCAGACTAAAACAGAACATCAAAGAGAATTTTACCTTGCAACAAACCCGCCTGTTTGCCCCTTCCAAACTGGCTAGATTGCCGTTTGAACGACCTCCTTTTGCGCATAACAGATCTTTGAATTAGGGGAGCATTCTCAGAATGTTGGCCCTGATATTGTAATAGTGATGTTATTATGCTTTAGACAACATATAAAAATCTGTAACGTTTCATTTACATATGATGATTTAATAAAAAAATACATCTTAACATTTATTTTCCTAATTCAACACAACTAGATTTTATCTGGAAATATATACATGTGTATTCTTCAAGGTGCTATAAAATAAAAGTTAAGAATGGAAACAATAGTTTGTGTCTTGCCAAAATAATTTACATTGTATATGTTGTAAAAACAACAGAAATACACACACCGACAAAGTTGCTATGCGTTATCAGATGTCTACAACATTGACAAAGCACATACCTGGAAAACCCTAAGCAATGCTCTTCGTTTCTGCTTCCGTCTTTTCATCCAATATTCGTACACAGCTAGAACAACTTCCCTTTTACCCAACTCCCCACAAAATCTCAAGGCTGCTTCATCATCAGCTAAATCATCCGGACAGCAATACAAAGCCTTCTCAAGAGCATCAATCATTAACTCAAACTTATCCTCTGAAAGACAACCATCTTCAGCTAAAACATCAATATTGAAATTCTTCAACCACTCCTCATCTTCTGAATCCATGTCATAGTTTGCAGCAATCTTTGACATAGCTCTTGCAACTTCATCCATATTGAGGGAAATATAAATATCTGGTCTTGTAAAGGGAACACCTCTACTTTCTTCGTAATCAAATACCTCACGCACTACTGGCACAGGGATAACTTTTGAACTAGAGGCCAGTACATTGCGATCAAAACACTCCTTATAAAGATCCTTGAAAATGAACCATTCCTGCCGCTTAGAGAACTCTAGTTTCCAGTTTTCATCACCAGTCCATATCATGTCATGAGTTATCCGGTTGGCAGATGAAGGCCTCATCATTTTTTGTGCCAAATGGGTGTATCTGGTAGACCCATCTTTCTTCACCACAATAATCCATTCTCCTGAATCCGAGAGCTCTAACATCACACTGGCCCCTTCTATCCTAAAGCATTTATCAGATTCAACAACTAAGACGTCTGCAGAGCAGCAAAACATGTCCACCTGGTCCATCCCTCTAGAAGTCACCTCTTTGAGGTTTGAGCCAAAGCTGCCATGCACCGAACTCCTAAACTTATTCCTGGACACTACGGAAGAGAAAGGGATGCCCTTTTTCCGACTGCTTATTAGATCAGAAACTAGAGTTCCATTAGCTTTGCGAACACCAAGAATGGAAGGATTCCTACCTCTCTTCCTCCTGACTGAGCTTCTCCTTCTTTGAACGCCACGCGAACTTAGAGCATTTCGGTGTTGATTGGTCCGCCCAGCCAGCTTGGATCTAAACGCTGGGTGCAACAGCGCCTTGTTAGAGAAATTAACAACTTCATGAACTAGATTTTTAGCCTCTAAGATCTCCGTCCTCAAGGAAATGCATGATTGATCTACTTTGCTTTCAGTCATAAACTTGTGACAAGTGTCCGCGTCCAGTGAGTTATATACAGGGATGCGTAACAAAGGCCTGAAGTTAGAAACCAAGCTAAGGTGCATGTACATGAAACACAAAGGAATTGCTGAGAAGTCCACCGAAAACAACGGCATGAGGTCGCAGGTGCCAAAAAACTTGCAAATTCCGGTTGCGTGCGTAAAACATTCCTGGAAGAAACTTGTCAGAAAGAGAAGATCAACTTTTTAGTAAGTATTTAAAAAGATTCAAAACTAAAACCTTTTAAAACTCACACAAACTAGTAACACTCTGTAATAATCAAGTCGTGAATTAACTAGAAGTAGGACTGAGGCCAATTTGCAAGAATTCAAAATTTCAACAATTGGTAGGGCGCTTTTCTCTATTCAGAAAACTTATCAAAGAGTGACTTGGAGAAAAGTAAAAAGAAAGGGATTTGATTTTAAATCAAGATGCAAATCAGAAACCTCGGGGAATAAAAGATAAAGAGTTTTCTACTCATACAAGGCGGAAAAGAAGGAAATTTATTTCGCAAATCACCTGGAACTAGTTATCCAAATTCTACCTAAAACAAATAAAAACAGAGCTACCCTCCTAATATAGATGAGGACTATGACTAAAACTAGAATTCGTATTAGAAAAATAATCGTTACCCTTGAGAAACGAATGCCAGCTGAAGCAAAAGCGCCGCTAACTGCCTCGGATGATAAGAAACTCGCAAGTTGAGGGACCACGACGCTCACTCTCCTCATGTACCTCAGAACTGAATTCAAAAAATAAGCCAATTTGCTACCGCTAGAAGCTTCACCAAAGGCAAAAAACACCTGAGAAGGGTGCAGAGGAAGTAAATCCTTCTCCGACTCTTGGTTCTTTCTTCGCTGCCTACGTGAAAACTGAACGACGTTCATCTTTTCGTCAAAAGCTTCCTCCTGTACCAAACCCAGGCTCTTCCTTTTTCTACTGTAAACATTACCAAATCTCTTTCTCCCATCATCCAAACGTTCTTTCAAAGTCTCAATCTTTACTTTCTTCTGATCCGGAGCTAATTGCTGTTTTATTCTAGAATCACGAGACAACCCATTTTCCATGGATTTGAAAGAGTTGTTGCTATGTTGACTCTTCTTGTTAATGGTGTAGTTGTTGTTGGCTTTCTTGGTAACGTGGTGAAACCAGTCATCGCCGTCACTAAGCCTCCGTCGTTTGTTGTCGCCCGATTCTTGCCTAAGCCTACGGCCGGACCTCAACACCCCAGCACTATCAACACCCTTCACCACCCCGAACACCCTCGTCGTCCGTCGCATACCCACGGACGGCATTTTCGGTGTTCGGTCACTGCTAAACTTAACCGTCTTGTCGATTTTCTTTAAACGCGACTCACGGGGTCTCCGATTCGACTCGTCGAGTTCGCGTGTTGAACGAATGAATTTCCGAGTAGACTCCGGTTTGGATCCCGACAACGACTGGATTTCTCTGACACACGCTCTTCTCATAACACCATTCCTAGGTGGGATTATGTTAAAACGACAACACGTCCCTGTGTGCCGTTCAAAAATGCCGAAATTATAATCTTACCCAACTAGCTAAGCTGATTACTAAAAGGCTCACAAAAACAACCGATTGGGATTTGAACGAACCTGGAAACCCGAGAACAAGCCAAATAGGAGTTTGACCAAATTAAACCAAATTTTGTATTAAAAAAAAAAGAAAAAATCAGGTTCTTTTAACCTCTTTACGAAGAGAAGGGGATTACGAAGAGATTAAAAGAGGGGATCGAAAGATTTAAAGTCAGTCGAGTAGATATGAGGTGAGAGAGAGTTATGAGTGTGTCGATGGCGGGAGGCTGTGTTGTTTTGAGGGGTGCTAGGGTTTACGATAAAACCACCTAGGAGAAGGTTAAAAGGATAGAGCCGGTCGATTTTATGATGAAGGGTCAGGATTGATTGGGGAGATCCGTAAGGTGGAAAGTGTAAAGGAGAGCGACAGACGGGCTTTAAGGGCAGTGGATATCTTTGGAATTGGAGAAACTACATGTTCATTGTTAAATGTTTGAACTTTGACGTGGTTTGGACTTGTTGAAAAATTATCCCCATAATTCATTCTTATAAGTAGATAAGGTCCTTAAAAAATTGGTGGGTAATCTGATGCTTGATCCAAGTGTCCACATAATGGAAATATCACTTATTGTTATTGACTTTTTCATAGTATTTATCCTAATAAAACTCGTTAAGTATTTCTTTTGTTTCTCCATCCAATAAGAGAGTATTTAGTTGTATACAATGTTTTAAATATTAGATTGGTAGTTAAATTAGTAAAACAATAGGTTTAAGGATTAAAAAATTTGATTAGTATTAAACCTGCTAAGGATTAAATAAAATTAAAAATTTTGAAATATAATTAAAAAATATTGTCATTTTCTACTAAATAATTTAAAGTTTAATTGAAAAAAGAGATTTTAAATAAAATTTATTTATTTATTTTAATTTATAAAAATTTATTAATTTATAAAAACCAACTAATTAGTTAATAAATTGTTCGGTGTAGAGTTATTAATATAATTCAATTGAAAAATTAAAAATCGAGCCGAAAAGTTAATCACTTTAAAGTTTTTACTATTAAATTTATCAAATCGATTTGATTTTTTAATTATACTTGGAAGACAAACATAAGCTTTTTTAGTTTACAAATTTTGTAAACTCTCACCTAATTTAGTTTCATTAATACAGATTTTTAAATTGATTATGATTTGCTCTCTAATTTATGAATAACTATCAAATCTTATATTATTTTTTGTTGTAAGTTTTGGCATGTGGGATTTTCAAATTTGCACCTATAATGGAGTATGTGAAAGGCGTATTGATTTCATTTGTTATGGATTCTAATCATTTGATAATGCTTCAATTTAATTTCACATCTAAGGACCTCAAGTAAAGAGAAATCGAGGATTTCATACCCAAATCCCGATACGAGGGCTTTAAACATTAGAAATGGAGAATGATATTCAAAAATTAATCAATGTAATAATAAAGAACAACTATGAAATAGTGGAACTATACCTTAATAATGTTGACCATATATCTATTCTTGAAGTAAATTTAAGGAGTGGACGAAGATTCGTATTAACAATTATTTCCTTTTTTACGAAGTTAACACAATATAAGAACACAACAAGAAAATTTGATTTTCGTGATGGAAATTGTTGATAAAAAATAACAATTTTCTGTAGACAAATACATTTGGCAACGAAAATTACAGACGAATAGTCGTAAGAGAAACGACCGTTGATAAAATTTCTTGACGAAGTTTCAATTTTTTAGATAAAATTTTTGACAAAATTACAATTTTGTAGCTAAAATTCTCATCAAAATTAAAACTTCCATCTCTAAATTTTCCAACAGAATTAAAATACCCATCGCTAAAAATTTCCACAAAATTACAATTTCCGTATGTAATTTTAGAGATGGATATTGTAATTCTATTAGAAAATTTACCTACGATATTATTTTTTCTGTCAGTAATTTTAGCTACAAAAATTCCATCGTCATATCTCACTACAAATTCCCACCAGAATTTTCTGTTGATAATCTATTGATAAATTCCCACCATAATTTTTTGATAATAATATATTAATTTTTTTACATTTAATTTCTCATAATAATATAATCTTGATTGATAATATAGTATAAAAATTATCCTAATTGATAATATAATATAAAATTATAATGTACAATAATAAGTATCTTGAAAATTTATGTTATAATCGCAAGTTAAGAATTCATTAAAAAAAACATAAGAGTGGCAAAACATCAAATAAAATCTATTTTAAGTACCAAAATATTATAAATCTAAGCTATGTGGTTGGTAAAAGGGGATTATTTGACTGTTGCAATGAGGTGTTGTCCATCCCTTTCAACTCATCTACCTCATTATGGAGTTGGGCTATGTAATTCATTGACTATCGTAACTAAGTTGTCAGCATCTCTAGTGTGCTCTCAAACTAAACGACTCTCTCATTGGATGTAGACTATCTACTAGATGCAGTCGTAATGGATGTGAAAGATTGCGATTAACATGTGTTTTCAAAAAATTTAAGCCAAAAATCCTTCTGCAACAGACCTTACCACCAACTACATCAAGATATGTTTGACTCTCATCAATATTTTCAGAGCTCTGAGACTGTCATTCAATGTTTTCTTGTATTTGCTCCTATTATTATAATTGTTTATAATAATAAGTCACAATTTTTAACTAATATTATTTATCATATTAATATTAAAGTATAAATTTTACATAAATTAAGGTGTCTATATCGGTTGTTGACAAAGGTCATGCCATCATGCTTATTAGTGTGAATGTACAAAAAAACTGATGTAGTGTAGGCTTCGTGCCCATATACTTTTTCTACATTAGAATAAAGTATTATAAGTGAACTATAATTTACAAAAATTTTAGTAGAGTTTCATCTATATTTATGATATTTATCCCCCCATTAAACAAAAAAAATTTCTTAATAATACAGTTATTCAAGGCAACAGATATTTATAAAATCATCATTCTCTATAATACACATATATTTTCATTCTAAATTTCATACATCAAATTACATTGAAATCTAATTGGTAGTAATTAGTACAAAAATTAGAATATAAATGTAAAGTTTAGTATCAATTTTGACTTAGCCTGCTCGGCCCGGGTTGACAGGGCCATGGGGCCAAAAGTGGTCCGCTTGACATAGCCACGAGCAGAGCTAATGGGAGTATAGACACTGCATTTGCGTAAGAGGTAGAGGTCGGGATCAGTTTGCATCTGCATTTGTACTTTCTTATTTTAGTATCAATTTATTTATTCTGTGATTTTGGTACAATATGTATTCGAATATTTTTGTATGTAATAACTAGTGAAATTTGGAAATGTTTTGTAAAAGAGATTGATGAAAGTGTAATGACGATGGTGAGTGTTTGTATCTGAAATAGGCCCTAGCGATAAATAAAATTCTAACGATATGAAAAATGTTGGTAACACTTGTAAATGAAAAATGTTATGAAATAAAGTGGGCTCAATTTAATGATTGATTTTTGCATACATGCGCATTGTTTTGAAAAAAAATTATAACAAGATTTTACTGACTGAGGGTACTAGCATGCCACCCTCACGAGGCATGTACCTGGATATCACTCAGGATATCGGGTACGTGTCTTGCGAGAGTGGAGTGCTACACATTAAGTCCTATAAATGTGACCTGCTATCAAGAAAAGAATTGCAATAGCTAAATGATGGTATGCAATATCAGTCAGCCATAAACCCCTAGTTACTATATCTAATCCTCTACGAAAAGTAAGAAATTTTGAATATTTTGACCAATTCAAGGTGAAAAATGGAGTTGATTAGCAAAACTGGGATAAAGTTAAGCCAAAAGATCCTGATTCAAGATAAATTCATGAGGAAGTGGGAACTCTTTAGGATCGACTCCAGCATTTTGAAATTGATTAATTGGCAATGATATGGACTTGATGCCCCGCCTAAGAAAGAGATCCAAGTCCTAGTGTTGGCCCCCAATTTGTTTTATTTATTAAGCATGATTTAAATAAATTATGAGGTGTTGATGGATTAAATTTTGGAGTAAATTATTATGTTAATGTTGATAAGATTTTATGACATAGATTAATTGAATTGAAGTATTAATGTTATAAGAATGCATAAGGGCCATTCTTGGAAGATCACTTAAGTCTAAGAGTTATAAGGTTTATATTGGAGGCAAAAGGGACATTTTATGATTATTAAGAGAATGAATTAGAAGAAGAAAATTGTGAATGAGAAGAGAAAGAGGGAGAGTGTTGTTGGAGACAAAGAAGGAAGAAGAGAAAAAGATAAAAGCTAGGGTTTGTCAAGATCTTGAAGAGTTTGGAGAGTTTGAAGCTTCAACAAGTAAGTATAAGCATCGTTCTTCTTGATTAGATGAATAAAACATGTTTTGACGTTATTTAAGAGATGAATATGTTTGGGAAGTTGTTGAGAATGGATAAATGCATACGTTTAGTTTTTAGGGTTAATGATCAAGGAAAGATTATGATGTATTTGTGAATGATTTTGGGTTGAAATGGAGTTGAAAATGAAGTATAAGAGATAGTTTAGGTTTTATATGGGTTATATGTGAAACATGGGAAGTAAAAATATGGAAAAATGAAGTGTCTGCGATGTCTCCATCAATGTTTGCCGCGGTGAACTCTTGTTTTGGGCAAAAGTTTCCCTTTCTGGAAAAGTTCGTCGCAGCGAACTTTCCAACACCGAACATACTTGGGTATTTTGAGCATAACTTTTTGTATAGTTATCTAAATGAGATTATTTTTGATTTTGTGTAAACTAGAGACATAAGGATACAAGTTGTATGAAGGAATTGAGCTCAAATTCAGTCTCTAAGGATTTTAAATTTTGGATGGAAATGGAGTATGGAATGTTGTTTTAGTATAAGACCAGCCCGAAAATGTTTTTGGTATAACTTTTAGAGTACTGAAAGAAATTGAAAGATTTTGGAGTCATTAGAAACTTAATACAATGGGGAACATTATTCTAGAAGAAAGTATTATCAAATTTCTTCATTTATTTGATCATAAATTGGAATTCCTATTGAGTGGAATTTTGGCTATTGTTAAAGGAAAGCAAGAGAAGCAAAGTATGAGGCACTTTTGAGCAAGTTTACAAGCAAGGAAAATCAAGGTGAGTTTCATGTTTATAATAGAATTAATTAGACATAAATGTTTCCTTTTAAAACAAGAGAATAAAATGATTTCAAATTGCTTCAAAATTGTTGCATTATTGTTTTTGAATGATTTGAGAAATTGTTATGTTTTGATATGTGAATTTGATTGATGAAATGTGAAATAATTCATGTTTATGAATAATTTTGTTTTCAAAATATGTCTTTGTGGCAAAATGTCAAGAAAAGTCATGTTTTCAAAAATGTGCCATTTTGGGCAACAAGTTACAAGATTTCGAAATACATGTTATGTGGGTTTGGTTTGGTCCATTCTGTTGTCAAGTACACTTTGACTAAAGGTTTCTCCATCCTGCCCGTTAGTGGCATGGAGCTCCTTCATGGACTCCCTCATGTTCACGACTACACAAAACCACTATGTGGAATTGTGTTAGCTCGTTCTGTTCACGACTACATAAGACCCTTCGTGGGAAATGTGCTAGTTCATTCTGTTTATGGACCTTCCAGACCATTCTGATATGCTTATGTGCTCATGATAAGTTTGACATGATGGATGCATACATGATTTGTCCTATTGTGAATTTTTGACAAATTGAGAATTTCATGAAACAAGTATTTGATGATTTTTATTGCGAAATTTCTATGGTTTCAAAAATGTACAATGGCAATGAGTTTTGAAAATGATCTTGCTTATTATCCGTTATAAACTTGTTACCCACGAGCTTTTAAGCTCACCCCCTTCTGTCCCATCTTCAGGTAAAGAACATGAGATCGAGTGAAAGAGGGTCAAAGCATCGCTCCAAGTTGCATGTTTTAGTATTTTAAGCTAGATTTTGTAACAATAAGGCTTTTAGTTGCATTTCAAGTATTATTAGTTTAAGTATCGTATGTATTTTAGGATAATGAGATATTGATGTATTATGGCTTGGGATGCCACTAGAGCTTGAAAAACTCTATTCTTTGATGTTAATGAATTATGAATTATGTATGGATGATGTTGAGTTGAAAATTTGATATACTTGAGAAAGTAATTGTTTTGAGATGATGAATTTTTGAACAGGAATTGTGGTTACATATAAGTAAGATGTGTTTTGGAAAAAGAAAGATAGGAAATTGTGAAGGATGAGAATTAGTTGTAAGTAATGAATTAAATGAAAAGAGCCTACAGACTTTGATGAGATGATATTGGTAGTGGAATGGTTATGAAATGATGTGCATTAAAGGAAGTAAATTTGGGACAACTTAGATTGAAATTAAGGTTAGGAAAGATGGAAGGAAATTCGGAGTGGTAAATTGAGCATCTTCGCCGCGACGAATTTTTCCGAAGGATCAGGGGAAATTACTTCAATATTTTTGCCACGACGAAACTTTAGTTTGCTGCGGTGAAGAATCTTCTCCCAACGGTTCGCCGTGGTGAATGTTCTGTTGCCACGAAGAGAAGTCCTCCACTGCAGACGCTATAATTTTTTATTATATTGGAATTACCCGAAGGAGATTTTCATGGGAATAAGCTCATATTTTATGGCCTCTGAGTTGGACTCCAAAAATGGGGTCCAATAGTCCTTGTAGGAGATATCCCTTCTCTGGCATTCCTTATGCACATTTCATATGTGCCATTAGAGACAGTAGGGTTGATATTGAAGAGTATTCTTCTAGTTAGTTATGGAAGACTGAATATGTCAAAGCATATAAAAGGCAATTCAACCGATGCTTAGTATGAAGGATTGACCCGTTAGTAATAAAGAGACTATTAGCCCACCAGAATTTAAACAAGGGCCTGATAGGCCCAAAATAGCTAGGAAAAAGGGCATTGATGAGCCTAAAAAAATACAAAAATAAACAAAAAGCGAAATGCTAACCACATGTTTAGGAGGTTCATGATCATTACATGTAACCACTGCCATACATAAGGAAACAACATAAAAGGTTATCCTTGGAAGGGTCGAGAGGTAATTTCTAAGTTGTATTGTCTTTTTATGATACAATTAAGATTCTTTTCCATATTAGTGGTAATCTTCTAGGTTTCTTGCTCTATTATCACTGTTATCAATTGTAACATCCCATTCTTGTGGGAAGGTTAAAATGGTAAATGTGAGTAATTAATGAGAGTTAGAAATGCATTTCCATGTTCATGCATATTATGTCATGCACATGCATATGAATAGTGAAGTTGTGGCACATGAAAATGATTGTACATGCATTCATGAATAATTCCGGGTATAATTGGATTGAGTTGTGATTTTTAGGTGTTTTGAGGATTTTGAAATTATTTGTATTGAAAATTCTATTGGTTAGTAAGAATGTTGTATTTGAGAATTTTTGGTGAATTTAGGCATAAATTTTGGAAAAATTATAAAAAATAGGAAAAAGACATCAAATGAAGATTTGAGATAGTTAGATTGTAAAGATGAGAGTTTAAGGAAGTTAGTTTCAAAAGAAACTAAGTTAGAGCTTAGAAAGGAGGAAAGTGACAAGTGTCACTTAGGCTTGGTACTTTGCTAGAAATAGGCTATTGTTTTCTGATAGTTGAAAGGTTAAGTTATGTGTCTAAGTTCATTCTTCATTAGGATCATCTTCAAATTTCTTCCCATACACAGAGTTTTTCCATCGAACCCCTTCTAAGAGATTTCTCTGCTTTTTCTTTCCTACTCCAAACTCACTTTGCTATTTGTGTCTTCTACCCTAAGAAAAACCATAAGCTAGTCATTATACTCAGTGAACTTCGTAAATTGCATGGAGTTTAAGGCTTGAAGATTTTGGAGTTTTCAAAAAGGTAAGTAGTGAATAAATCCTTTAGAGTTGGAAATTTATGAATGAAAGTTAATGAGTTACTATCATCTGCATGGAAATGGCATTTAAGTGTATATTCATAAATAATGTGTGGTTGGGAGAAAATTTTTGGATATAGTGTTAATTTTAGTGATTGGGTGATGAAAAAGTGATGTTGGAGTTGAGATAGCAATAACTTGATCTGAAATTTCAGTGAAACTTCTATACCATTCTATAGATTCATCAAAATGGCCTTAATGAAAGTTATAAAGCTTCCTTTTATCTTTCCAACAATATATAGTATGAAAACTTGGACATCTGAGCTGAAAGTCAGGGTCTTTGTAAGGAAAGATGTTCAAAAGTGAATTTTTTTCTTCTGTCTTTTGCTTCTTCTGTAATGACGTCATCTCCTTCTGTGTTTTGTTACTTCTGAGTTTTGCTTCTTCTGTGATGATGTCATCTCCTTCTGTGTTTTGTTCCTTCTAAGTTTTGCTTTTTCTGTGATGACGTGATCTCCTTCTGTGTTTTGTTCATTATGAGTTTCGCTTCTTCTTAGTTTTGTTCCTTCTGAGTTTCGCTTCTACTTAGTTTTGTTCCTTCTGAGTTTTGCTTCTTCTTAGTTTTGTTCCTTCTGTGTTTTGTTCCTTCTGAGTTTTGCTTCTTCTTAGTTTTGTTCCTTCTGTGTTTTGTTCCTTCTGAGTTTCGCTTC
>JAOSBK010000004.1:25419282-25432278 GCA_027568895.1 Erythroxylum shatona
TCATTTATTAATTAAGAAAAATGTGCTTTCTTTAATATTTTGAAAATAGTTTTCTAACTTATTAAAGAAAGGTTTTCCAATTAGTCAAGAAATAAATCTCTAAATAAATAATATATAAGGACTTTCTTAATTAAATTTAAAAGTGTTCTATTTAATTTTGAAAGTATTTTTCTTTTAATTTTAGACAAATAGTTTTCTAATTAAGGAAAAATAATTTCTAATGAGGTTAGAAATAGTCTTCTAATTGGATTAGAACGTGTTAGTTATATAATTTTGAAAAGAAGTTTTTCTAAATTACAATAAGTAAGAATTACAATTTATTGAAAATTTGTTTTCAATTAAATTTTATCAATGGAGTCAAGATAATTGAAAATAGTTTTCAATTAGATTTGAAAATTTGTTTTCAAATCAAATTAAATTTCTATCTGGAATAGGAATTTAATTTATTTAGGAATCAATTGTTTTAATCTAATTTAATTTTTCGAAAGATGTGGAAATGTTATTTTAGATTATGAAGATCAATAACCAGAATCAAATGAAGCTTGATATTTTATGCATATAATTTGATTATAAGTGCATAAGTTGCATTCTTTATTTATATGGTTGATATATATGTCAGATGCATGATAAAATGTATGTTTTTATATGTGTGATATTTTGTATGCAATTTGTGTTTTATGAGACATATGAAGTTAAATCCCTCGTTAAAATATTAAGTACACGTTAAGAACGTGATTGATGCCTTCCATTGTTATAAGAATAAACCAAAGTTTTATTTATTGTAAGGCTTGTTGAGTAAACTCAAGGCCCTTTTAACCTGAATATGTTTAATCTTATAATAATGGGTTTTACTTAACTAAATTTGTGTGATTTGGATGAGCAAACCCATGATCGCATGAATTTAGATGTAGGATTAGGAATGAAGTATAAGATATGTTTTGGCAAGAGCTGTCACCTAACAGATCTAGGAGTCACATGAGATGTGATTGATAAAGTTGTTATCAACCTAATTTAAGTCTAGTTGATGCAAACTCATGACCACATGAATTTAGAGGTAGAGTTAGGAATGACATAAAAGATATGTTTTGCCAAGAGCTATCACCTAACAGATCTAGCAGTCACAGGAGATGTGACTGATAAAGTTGTTATCTACCTAATTTAAGTCTAGTTAGTTTGTTGAGCAAACTCAAGGTCAATTATATTTGAATGGGATCCTATCCCACTAGAAAGATTAGAGTAATCTTTTTGAATAGTAGTGAGGGCTATTATTTCAAATAAAATAGTGGGGTGACCAAATGCATGATTAAAGTCCTAATCTTATTTAGTAGTCATGGTCTATAATTGATTACTTGTTTTTCCTTACACTTATATTTTGTTCTTAGTGGAATTTACCTTATTTATTATAGTTGATACTAACGTAGTGAACCCAAGTTCTTGGACATAGGATATGTCTGAGAAAAGTTCTCAAAAAATTAGATAGAAAATTCTATGTTCATTATGCAATTTTGCTATAATCCTCATTGTAGATATGGTGACAAAGTTGTCGAGATATGTCAAAATCATATAGATGACAAAATGTATTGACATTTTGAGTTGACAATGTCTCGTAAACTTGACGATGACATGTAAGATGTATGTCAACGTCATGATAGCAAAATACAAAGGGTTGCATGGAGTAAGGTTTAAAGGTATAGTACCTTGTTGGAATTGTTCCACTTAATTTAGCCTACTAAAATAATAGTAGTTGTCATTAAAAGAAAATAATTGCATGACTTTTCTTGCTTATATGTTATATGATAGAGATCATATGTATTTCTAATTCATGCTTATGAGTATTTGATACTAAATTAGGATTCAACATTATTGTAATGTTCAATGTATGGTTAGAAATAGATTGTTAAGTCAAAGTAGTTGATTCAAGTTTATGCAAATAGTTTGTATATATATTGGATCAAAGGAGACTTGTGCTAAATATAAATGGAAAGAATATAAATCAACATAACGAGAATCATAAAGTTACATACTAGGATATATGTATCCCTTTGATTATGAATCGTATGGAACTTGTGAAACTTCTAAAGTTTAAAAATAACCAAATCAACCTTTGCTAAAAGGATGATGATGGTATTGAATTGTTAAATCTTATACGTGTGCTGCATTACATAGAATAACAATTCATAAAAAGGATAATACCTACATTTCATTAGATTACTAATGACTTTATGTGATATAATCATATGTATTAAATGAAATGATGATTTAAAATTTTGAAAGGTTCAAATTGGTTAAATCAAGTAGAAATCAAGCATTGAGAATGTTGAAGCACATCGATATGATCCTTGTGGAAAGCTTTAAATTTTCGGTTATTTAGAGGGAATGAGATTCTCTAGTAAATTCCTTCATAACTGAATTCATAAGAGTATGGATTTATGTAAGGTGTAAAATACAACATGAGATATTGTATGATGTAACAGTAATTCTTTTGTAGCAATGCCTAGTATAATGACTTACCTTCTACAGTTCCAATTAAATCAATTGGCAAGATTTCATATTAGATATGAAACGTTAAGCCTTTGAAATAGTTAAAGCTAATGATTTAAGGATGTGATGATTAGGTGAAGCATATATTATCCATTTTTTTAAAACTAAATTGAGTAATAAAGTGTTAAGAGATATCCAAAAGGTTGGACATAATCTTACAGACCCATAGAACAAATTGTTTGATTCAACATATACTTATAGGAGAATGGTTCTCAAGATAAGTAGAGGGAGTAAGAAGGAATTCGAAAGGTTCAAATCTCATAACATCACATCTAATTGGAACTAATGCCTTCAATGATACATTTGATGTATAGTTGAAAGCCTACGAGATATTGAAAGATTCACTTTCATGATGAATTCAAAGAGTTTGTTTTGGAAATAATTGTGAATTTATCATTTCTACAAGAAGGTTAGTGGGAGTATAGTTGTCCTCTTTAGTGGGAGTATGTGGAGACATATTGCTTACAGAGAATAACAGTTCTAACTTTCAATTGTTGAACATATAATTGTCCAAGAAGAACTCTTGTTGGATATGAAAAGCTAACAACTTAATTATGAGAATTAGATCTATGGAGATAAATTAGATGTTTTAACTTATTCTAAGTCCAAGTACATAGATAATGTACTAAAGATGTTTAGTATTTAAAATATCAGATACTTCTAAAGTATTAAAGATGTCCATTACTCTATGTGTGAGTTGATATTTGAGTTCAAGATAATAAGGATATAACTTTAATTAAGGTTTATTTACTTAGAACAATATCATTTAGGATTGGAAAAGTTTCAATGTAACAATTGGTTGCTAATTAAGCTATAATATATTTTTTGTTTAGTGGAAATGATTAATTGGATCAACAAGTTCTTTAGTGAACTTGATAAAGTTTCTTTGCATTATTCAAGACAGTAATATACTGTAGAACATTAGAGCCATTGGGCATGCATAAAGAGCTAAGGTCCCATCAAAGATCCAAAAATGTATAGGCAAATTTTCTTAATTATGATGATAATTAAGATGGGAGTTGTAAGATTTAATCAAGTGCTCACTATAGAGAATCTTGTAGAATTCTTTCATTAAGCCACTGCCTCAGTAGTATAACAATCATCATACGGTGATATGTATGAGATACTTAAACGATTGGCTTAGTACAAGTGGGATATTGTTGATTTATGCCCTACAACTAATTGCTTTGGTTGTAGTTTAGTGACAAATTATTTAAAGGCCTTTTTTATCTTATACATGTTTAGATGTATATGATAAAGTCCATGAGATAATTATACATTGCAAATGAAATTATAATTATGAGATTCATATTGCATTTATGTATTATTCCTAAATGTTCCTAGTCATTGTTTTATTAAGATTGGCAATGAATAAAACGTAAAAAGACTAGCATACGTTTTGTTTTTTCTTATAAAGGAAGTAGTTAATCTCATAAGCTAAAGTATAGAGATACTTAAACAAACGTATGGGTGCTTCCTAGAGAACAAGTTCGCTAAACAAACCCAATATGAGAAATCCATTTGAAACATTACTTGTATATTTATGGAATTCTCATTGTGATGATTGTATAAGTGATCATTTGACTTGAGGTCATCAAAGTTATCTTGTATGGGGATTGGTATGTTTTGATACTACTTATCATCTATTTAATCATAGGTTGTTTAATTAGTAGTCATTGGATATAGCATGAACTATATAGAGATAATTGAATGATCAAAATAGAATTTATTACCCTAAAGTAATTAGGGAGAATGTTTCGTTGTTCTCGATTAGTATTAATTCAAGAAATCCTTGGCCAAGGAGAAATGATGCTTTGTAAATAGTTTACAAATGTCATTAATTGAATTGATAGCTAATGGCGGAGAACTAATATGATTATACTCAAAATAAAGTAGACATTAATTCCATGCTCTATTTATAATCGAAACATTGTATGATAAAATAATTGAATTATACAAAAAATTATGCACGAAAAGGTTAATCAAAACCATTTCGACATTCCCAAATATTTGGGTGATCATGATGCGTTGCTAGACGCCAATCTTGATCTATAATTATAAATTTTTTAATTAGAAAATTAAAGATAAATTAAAAGGAGTTTTAATTTATAAAATTAGCATCTATAATCATTGCCAACATATTTGGGAACCTAATGAGTCTCATATATAGAATGAGTTAAAGAAAGCAAAATTAATTTAATTAAGTTGGACTTGATTGTAAAGTTTGAGAAACTTTATGAATAAATATAGGATATTTAATAAATAAGGATCAATATGAGATATTGAATCTTATATGGGCATAATTAGTATTTAATTAAAATTATTTATAATCCTAATTGAAGTTTAATTGAAATCAGAATTTAATTTCAATTAAATTACTAAAACATGCAAAACTTATTATAAATAGGCTTAAGATCTATGAAGTTAGCACTTCATGTTTCACCCTCTCTATAAGAGTTACAGAGTTCTCTCAACCTATTCTATGGATACCGTTAAAGGCTGAAAACTTGTGCGGCTACGGTGGTTAAGACGGATCAGTTTCGGAAACGGTTTGAGGGATTCAACAAGATAAAAATCAAACTTTGGAATATGGTACAAATTAAATTTCTGCTTTATTATGACTTGTGTTAATCATTTTATAGAATTAAATAAATCTTGGTTTTCGAAAAATCAAAAGTCACAAAAAATTTCTTGATTATTCCGTTGCAGTCGAGATCGAATTCCGACCTGATTTTTCAACAATTCTGTCCCAGTGGTAGTGCCGACCTTGGGCAGGGGCAGCCAGGGCACCTGCCCAGCGCCTAACCCCTTTAGGGGCCCACTCTTAAATTTTATGAAGAAAGCAAAATGATTGTTGTGACTTAGATTTTGAAGAGTTTATGGTTGCATGTAATGAGTTTTTGTACTAAAACAAAGTTCTTTAGAAAAGTTACATCTAGTGATGGAGCACAAATAGTTAATAGGATTAATGAAGAGACAGAAAGACACAGGAGGGGTGCGGTAGCTCGGCAGTTGCCTTACCCCATTAGAGGCCCACTTTTACTTTCAATAATATTCTAACATTTATTCTTTTTTGTTATTGGAGGTTATTAAATGTTATTTAATGGTTACAGAGAGGGTGGAACAGATAATTTTAGGTTGAGATAATGCCCATATTAATATATAATCTTTTTAGCTTCCATGACTAACGTTAACTTTCAATCAACATATGAATTAAGATATTTCAACTCAAAATTTGCAGCACATGATTTTCACAATTTTGACTTCTGAGTTCTGATTGATAATTTAAAAGTAAAATTTTTAAATTTTTATGTATTTTTAGCTTACTAAATATTTGAATATATTATACTTAATTTGTAATTTGTCATTCACAAGGACACTATATTAACATTTTAAATCAGAACATTAATATTAAATGATATTGTGTTTCTTTTTTTTTAATTTTTAGATTACTTATTATTTATAAAAAATATAATTAAACTTTAATAAATAATTTAAGTTTTGTAATTGTAATTTTCATTTTACCTGTGATTGTAGCATCAGCTGAGAGAGGTTTTTCAAAATCAAAATTATTGAAAACTTACTTGAGGTCATCAACGTCGTAAGACATGTTGAATGATTTGACTATTTTATATATCGAGAAGGATATCTCAGAAAAATATTGATCTTGATAATATTATTAATAATTTTGCATTTAAAAATGCACAGAAATTTTTTTGATAAATCATGATCATTTGTGTGTTTGTTAGTACAATTCTCTTAGTATTTTGTAATTTA
Organism: Erythroxylum shatona; assembly: GCA_027568895.1. Taxonomy (NCBI): domain Eukaryota; kingdom Viridiplantae; phylum Streptophyta; class Magnoliopsida; order Malpighiales; family Erythroxylaceae; genus Erythroxylum; species Erythroxylum shatona. The sequence continues at coordinate 25,425,601 of JAOSBK010000004.1, forward strand.
ATATTATTGTTCGGTTGATGCTATTGCTATTTTATTGTTACTGTTACTATTTTTAGTAATTTTATTGTTACTAACATTTGTAAGATATTGCTAGCTGATATTATTATCATTTAATATTTTGTTGAATGTGTGAACCTATAAATTAAGTCGTTTAAATACTAAATTTTAATAAATAAAAATATACTTTTAAAATTTACATGTTTGTGCATTACTAACTTATTAGGATTTTTTTAACTTATTACTAAATTTTTTTTTAGCTTACTAAATATTTAAATATATTATACTTAATTTGTAATTTGTAATTCATAAGGACACTATATTATCATTTTAAATCAGAACATTAATATTAAATGATATTTTGTTTATTTGTGTTTTTTATTTTTAAATTTTTAAATTACTTATTATTTATAAAAATATAATTAAACATTAATAAATAATTTAAGTTTTGTAATTGTAATTTTCATTTTACCTGTGACTGTAACATCAGCTGAGAGAAGTTATTTAAAATTAAAATTATTGGAAACCTACTTGAGATCATCAATGTCGCAAGATAGATTGAATGGTTTTGCTATTTTATATATCGAGAAGGATATCTCAGAAATTATTGATTTTTATAATATTATTAATAATTTTGCATTTAAAAATGCACAGATAAATTTTTTTGATAAATCATGATCATTTGTGTGTTTGTTAGTGCAATTCTCTTAGTATTTTGCAATCTAATATTGTTGTTCGATTGATGCTATTGTTATTTTATTGTTACTGCTACTATTTTTAATGATTTTATTGTTACTAATATTTGTAAGATATTGTTAGTTAATGTTATGATCATTTAATATTTTATTGAGTATGTGGATTTATAAATTGACTCACTTATGTTTAGATATTAAATTTTAATAAATAAAAGTATACTTTTAAAATTTACATATTTGTATATTGCTAATTTATTAGGATTTTTTAACTTTGCTCGGGCCCATAAAATGTTAGGAACAGCCCTGCCCAGCGGTGACTTCCATGTCCTCCGGCAAAGATAGCTTTGGAACGACCCGGTCCGGTAAAGAAATATTCCATAATATTACATTAGGCGCACAATTCTGCATGTCATGCCAATACGAATGAGATATGTTCACTCACATATATTTTGTGTAACACAAAAAACATGGCAAATGGGCACAAGGATTCACCTGTAGAAGATGCCATGAGATATGATGGTGTGCAGTTGACGAGTGTTGAGGTATTTGAGTCTGGAACTAATTAGGTGGTTTATTTTCTTTCGAGTTTTTACCAGTTACCGGCGCATGTGGGTTCCATTTGCATAATCTAATTCAAATTCTAGTTGTCTTGGTACGCCTGATGGGCAGGATTTTATTTATATCTTAAGCACGTAATTGAAGGGACTCAAATGAGCTTCTCTCATGAATGATTTTGTGGCACGTTTTCTGGGTCTAAACCATCAATCTGATTATATTAATGATATGCGTATCCGTTTATTGGATGGGATGAAAATTTCCGTCACCTCGTGCCAGACCTAATCCTTACATTACTTGGAATTAAGTTAATAAAATCCTTTTCAGGTTTTATGCAACGGAGGTGGTGGCCAGCCTTGAGTACCTACACATAATCTACCGCGATCTCAAGCCTGAAAATGTTCTTGTGAGATCTGACCGTCACATCTTGCTCACGGACTTTGATCTCTCCTTAAAGGACAACGACTTAACGTCAACACCTCAAGTTGTCTCCCGTCAAAACAACATCCCACCAGCGGATCCCTCTCGCGATCACCCAACCCAGCGTCACAATTCACCACATAATCGTGCCTTCTGCCCCACTGCATTGTCGGTATCGTGCTTGCACCCGACACTTCGACGAAGGAAAAAGAGGTCCAATCACTGTGGGACCCCAGAGATCGTAGCCTGTAGACGTCTGATCAATGTCGTTCGTCGGGACACAAGAGTACTTAGCCCCGGAGATCGTCTCCGACGAGGGGCACGGCAGCGCCGTCGGTTGGTGGACTCTATTGATATTCATTTTTTGAGCTCTTCTACGGCTTTGCATCGTTTAAAGGGATCAATCACGAGCTAACCATAGCGAACATAGCCGCTTGAGCCCTAGAGTGTCCTAAAGAACAGTCAATTCCGAGCTGGCAAAGGATTTGATTACACAGCTTTTGGTGAAAAAATCCAGCAAAAATAATGGATTCGACGATGGGAGCAACCGCTATTAAGCACCATCCGTTTTTCAATGGTGTCAACTGGGCATTGTTGAGACGTAGGTCGCCGTCGTATAAACCCCGGACGTTCACTAGCCGAAACTATGTTGCCTCCGAAAATGCCAAAAAATCCAGTAGGGTTTTTCTAGGTACAAAAAATTGTGTAACAAGGTTCATACCTACAGATATTCCATTATTATACACTAGGGAATTAATTAATAGGAGGTGAAGGAATTGATTGAAAGACAAACGACGGACCTCGTACAGGAATTCATTCTTTAAATTTTTATTTGTTTAAGATTATGAAGTATAAAATTCAGCCACATCCGAAACTGGTAGTGCGACTCTTTTGGAAGGTTCTTTATTTTTTTGGCATTGAAGGAAGCTAGTCAAAAGTTTTTTTTTTTTTTTTGAGAAATTATAAATGAGTGAGGGGTGAACTTCCAGAAGGTCACTGTAATATTCTCGTCCAAGCATATTTAATTTCAAAATTCTGAGAAAATTCGGTACGTTAATGCTAATATGATCGCACTCAACTAGTTAAAAATTTGGCTAGACCAGCATTTTGCATGTACAAACTAACAGCAATGTGAAACTTTGGAAAGGCACATTTAAGACAAGAGTTATACTACTTCCTGAGACTGTTTTAATAGATCCACACAATTTCATCTATATCCATTGAATGCAGAATATTATCTAACTATGACCACAGAAGTAAGCCATGACCTTGATTAACTTGGGACAACAAATGGGTAGGCCACAATAACGTTTTGTATTTAATACTAGTAAAAGACGGCTGTGGATAATAATACAAAGCGGGAATTATTGCAGGTTACATTCAACACAGGTGAATCCGCAAATACTCACCCACGTTACAATATAGTTCTAATTTTGCAAATCATAACCCATTATGAGCTCCCTGGAACATAATAGAGTTATCCATACTAAGTAACAGTCACGGTCTCAGAAGCAGCCTTGGCTTCGGGCTCAGCAGGTGCATCTGCTTCCCAGAAGGCAGTCTTTTTCCCCGTCTTTGAAACAGTTTGAAGTACAGCATCCGGCTGCACATTCCCTTTCACGGTCACCTTCTGCTCCTTCAAATCAATGTCAAATGATTCAACACCTGAAGACAATTGGAGAGGTCTATCATTCCATTACAATGTATAACTTGATCATATGCACGAGAGCACTTCGAAAGAAGACATCAGAAGAGAATTTGCAGTCAGTCAGTCCCAGATGATAAATATATCCATGTGAGTAAAGGACAGTACCTTTTCCCCTTCCGTGTATTCTATTTTAATTTAAAAGGTCAATATATTCCCGTTCAGATATGTAGACATCAAATTACCATGTACATTGCTAAACATAAGAAACTGAAAGCACATGTGTTTGCTCCCAACTACAGAGTAAATGAATTTCACCAGATCAAACTACTCTTGATGCCTAAAGATGTTAATTATATATTTTACACCATTTGGTTTTCCCACATCTAACTGAGACTACAAAACTACTGATAAATGAAGTTTATATAACAGAAGCTAAAGGCATGCTTCTAAAGAGAATATAGAAACTCAGTAGGGGAAACGTTTGACCCTTGCACTGTTGTACAAGAGAAGAACATGTGAGTGGTCGACCAAAGAACGCATAATGTAAACCAATAACTTACTAGCAAAAGTAATGGAACAGATCAACTAAACAGTAAAAGAAAGAAGGCTGATTTCTGGGATGCATTGCAACGAACCTTCCATTTTCCCTAATACCCTTTTCACAGCACCAACACAACCTTCACATGACATACCAACCTTGAGGACAACAGTCTGCAATCAGAGAAAAGATGGCCCATCAGAAGAGAGTTGACGAAACAATAGAACACAAAAATGAATAACGCAAGTTTAAGTTTCACAACTACCAAAAAGAAGAATTGCCATCAAAAGAGGGACGACAAGACAAAAGAACACAACAAGGGAAAACGCAAGTTTAAGTTGCACAACCACCAAAACAAAGAACGACCATAAAAGAAAAGACATACAGCACGGCCATATTTAAGCTGCCATTCTACGATCTATTAAAGAAGATTATGTGTGCAGTTTATACAAAGTACAGATAAGCATCCCCGAACTTGACTTAACATAACAGGTTTGAGATACATTAAACTAAATTGCTTATTTTCAATTTATTCCAGGAATCTCCTTAGAAGCAACTTCCTGTCACCTTAGCGGCCGTTAGGCTATATGGACTTACAACTAGAAAAATTGAAAGGAATTACAAAGATTAGTATGTTCAAACAATGGAAAAGGAAGAATCAGTTAAGGCCCACAATTATGAGCCATTTACAGAGGCAAAGCACTTAAAATAGATGCAATAGCTAAGTAACCATCTTTATATCAATTTGCAGTCATCTCGCGGTGTTTAAAATCAGAAAAGGTAATTTCCTGTTTCAATGTTCTCTTAATCGCTGCCTTGAACCAAAACATATCGAAACTCAAATTCGACCTAGCATCCGATTCTTAGAAGAAAAACAACAAAAATGTTATTTTTATCATTCCAACGAGCTTTAAGGAAAAGCTCACAATTAAAAGTACATGACTAACAAATGAAATTGAGAAGAGATGAGACAATCCCAGCACCAAAATCATCTTAAGAAATCGAAATCAGTTTTTGATATGCAAAATAGGTCATTCAGAAAACCATAAATCAAAGCCAAAAACAGAAATTGCAATGAACTTTGAGCAACTAAAGAAGAAGAAATAAGAAGCCCCAAAACTGAAAACAACATCATCAAAGAACAAAAGAAGGGGAAATCGGAACAGAAGGAAGAGTTATACCTGAGACATGGTTACGAATTTGGATGGATCGAAAGGTTTCTTCTGTTGAAGAGTTTGGATATTGATGACGTTTAATTGTAAAGAGCATCGAGGTTGGACCATTTATAAAGAACTTGAGCTCCATCGCCTCCAAAAGATAATTTTTTTCCATCTTTTTCTTAATTATTTTTATGTAATAAGAATTAATTTATAGTTGTGTCTAAGTCAACCGCTCGGCTCCACGTGTGTGCCTACGTAATAACGTAACGTAAAAGTTAACCAAAAGCGGCCGAATTAAAAAAGATAGTTTTGCAGTAGCATTTGGTGCGTCCAACTCCAAACTCGCCGGATTCTTTTCCAACCAAGTTAGTTATCAACTCGTACGACCACTTCAAAAGATTTTAGTAGTACATACCTATAGCTGCAGTACGTAGTAGTACTAGTACTCCACGTAGCATATTCTTGGTTCAGTTCATCGATTCTTTGTTTTATTAAATTTCACGTAAACCAAGAAAAAGATTAGCGTCACTCAATTACCAAAATGAAAAACGCCTTGAACCGGCAACGCTCGGACTCTTCCTCGATAATCTCAACTCACTTGACACCACTGACCACACGGTCAAGAAAGTCCGAATACGTGAGAGAGAGCCAGAGAGGAGGACTCGCCCCCTTATCCTCCTATTCTGACTACCCTCCCCTATAGTTATAGCATTGTAGTTAATGGCAACCAAGAATCTAATGTTATTGGAATTTCAGAATGGCCGGACGAGAAACCTATAGAAATTAAAGAGGGAGACATCATGATAAGTCAAGGAGAAATTGGACTGGGAATTGAACTGTCCAACTCTCTGAAAGGCCGATTAAACAAACGTTGGGAAAATGCAGTTGTGGTTAAGCTTTTGGGTCGATGCATCGGCTTCAACATGCTCAAACTCCAACTTCATGCTATGTGAAAATTGACTGGTTCGATGAAAATTATAAACTTGGATAATGACTTTGTTTTGGTTCATTTTGTGCAGGAAAAATACTATCTCAACGCTCTCAAGAACAGGTCGTGGGTGATCCTGGGCTATGTCCTCTCCGTCCAACCCTGGAATCTCAAATTCTAACCATCCTCCGACGAAGCCTCACACGTGGTTACCTGGGTAAGATTTCTGGAGCTATCAGTCGCTCACTACCATCCATCGATCTTACGTACCATCCATCGATCTTACAAGCACTCGGATATCTAATCGGACGCATAGTTCACATAGACACAACCACATAACAAACACAAAGAGGAAGATATGCTAGGGTTGCGGTCGAAATCGACCTTAACTCACCTCTATGATCTTTGGTGGAATTGGATGGAGAACGAATTAAGGTTGCGTATGAAGGCTCCCTTCGATTTGCCCAGAGTGCAGGCGCACTGGACATGAGATCGCGAACTGCGCTCACCAGACTTCTATATCTCCGGCACCAGGCGACCCCTCAGAACACCAACTAACGACTACTCCAACGGCTCTGTGTAGCGCCCTCTTACTGCAGAGTACACACCGGGATACCCGGAGGTCATTCCGATATATATCCTACGATAAGGGCGAGCTATGTTCGATCACTACATTCACTTCACATGGCATCATAATAAAGCATCAATATAAAAAGCACAATCTTTTTGAAACCAAC
>JAOSBK010000004.1:25434505-25448095 GCA_027568895.1 Erythroxylum shatona
CTTCTGGTTCTTCGTTCTCCATGTCCTCTTCTTCCTGCTCCTCATCCTCTACCATGTAGAGTTGGAATTGTCTCTTCTGACATCGATGGCCCTGAGTATATTTCTCGTCGCACCAGAAACACAGACCCTTGGCTCTTTTCTCATCGAACTCCTTGTTGCTGGATGTCCGACTACTACGTGGGCCCTTGTAGGCAATATTTCTACTGCCTTGACTTCCTGGGGTAGGTAACAATCCTGCCTCCTGCTGTTGTTTTGGAAGAAATGTGGTGGGGTTGTTTCCCTTGAAGTGGCTGGATCCTCCCCCCTCTACACTCCCTATTCGGCCACCCTTGCCAAAGTACACTGGGACACTAGCCACCATGATCGCCTCCTGTTTGCGTGCCCACATATACGCGTGGTGTAAAGTTTGCGGATCCATCATTTTGACCGTTAATCCCAGCTTTGGTTTTAGCCCCTTAAGGAAAAATCCTACTAAGTATTCCTCAGGCAAGCTAAGTTTGTTAGAGTACCGATCAAATAAAGCACAGTATTCCTACACCGATCCTTCCCGTCTAAGTTCCTTTAAATCGCCTATTGGATCTTCAAAAATATTCTCATCACAACGTTGTCGGACCAGAGAAATGAACTCGTCCCATTTCATTTCATTGCTCTCCTTTAAATTCTGAATCGTCAGCTGAAACCATTCGAGCACTACACCTTCCATGTGAAGAGAAGCGAGTCTTATCTTCATCTCCTCAGGTGTGTGCTCCAATGTGAAAAATTGGTCACCCCGATAGCTCTAGCTCCTCACCCTAATGCCATCAAACGTTGGAAATTCTGTCTTAGTAGCTCGCATCAATGTCGTGCCTCGTCCTCCATCACCTACACTTCTCACCGACGTTTCCGACTCTTTTTTATCCATCTTTTGCATGAGCTGTTGAAACATGGCTTTGATTTCACTGACCATCATACTTTCAATACTTTCTTCCAACCTACGAGCATCGGCTCCTCGCGTACTCTCTGCCATTCTTGATCCAAGGAACGTAAGCTCTGATACCAGATGTTATATTATTTACACCTTCTCTCACAAACATCACAGCTCTTTTACACAAATGTCACCGTTTCTTGTAAGGTGGATTGTTTACGCAGAATAAGGGGGAAGACATACACAAAGAGAGAAAGAGAAAAGAGAGAAAAGATTATAAAATCATTCATTCCTTGCTTGTCCTTCATGTTCTGTTACAACGCATATATCTACGCTACCTAGAACATTCCAGACTATATCACGTGAGTGTGATGGGTGACCGTTGCTTCAAACGCAACGTTTAACTTATTTAAACTTATCTCCTACGACACCGTCTCCCTCATCTTCTACCAGCATTCATGTTGTCGTCACAGAAGATAAGAAATCCCGAGATCTTTTGACAACCCTTCATCCCTTGTTTTCTGGTCTTCCTTTTAACTGCCTGCAAAAGGGTGGTTGTCTATCATATGCAGTCTTCCTTTTGACACAATGTATTTAGAGAGTACACTCACATCAATTTATTATGTTGTATATCTTGTTTGGTATATGATTTTTAAAATAAACTTTCCAGGCTATTATCCTATAGCATACCAGAACGTCGAGGTTTTTCCAGAACAACACAGGAATTCTTCAAATGTGGAATATGACAAGATATCTTATCCACGTATGGTTGCTGGAACTCTTGTAGATAAAAAAAAATTAAATGGTGAAGGCATGAAGACAGAATCCCCCCATTGATCGTTGAATCTGGACCGTGGACATTCCCAGGCTGTCCAACTAAATCAACCACATACTCACTGCAAAAGGTAAGCATGTCTATATGATGAACAATAAACCTACGGCACAAAATTGCAAAGAGCTGCAAATCACTATATTAGCATGAAGTGCATTTTTAAATTCAATTACAATGGCACTTTCTATTTAATACAAATTCTTAAAGACTTATAGTATTAGAAAGATATAGCAGATATTATATTCCAAAATTTGAAACAATAATTAATTTTTCTAAAATAATTGGTTCAAACTTAGCATCCAAACTAAAATTTACCATTAATTGATTGGGTATGATAGTATTCGATATCAATTAAATGATAACAATAATCTTAGTGAAAAAGACTAAATCCTAAATTAAATAAATGAGATAACTGCAACTATTCAACTTAGTTTTCTTGTTTATCATAAGTTAAATATGCAAATTTATAAATAACCTATTTGCTACTTGTACCAATCATTCATGACAATTACGGATCATTAAAGTCATGAATAGCTATATAATAATCAACATCAAATTAATTTGTCATATTAATCAATATTAACTATTTATGAAATATAAGAATATAAAACAAGAAATACTTAAATTAAAACATAAATATAAGTTTAGAACAAAACCTCATAAGGTTATAACAAGAGTTTTGAATCCTTTTGAATCAAAATAATTAAGTTTAGTTACACATGCCTTAAGTTTCAACACCAAAGATAGAAGAAAGATGAAAGATTGAGAGAAAAATCAAAAGAAACTAAAAAGAGAAAGTTAGAGAGGAGAAAGATGTCTCTCTCTCTTTCTTTCCTACTCAAACCCTAGTCTTCTTCTATCTTCTAAAGATTCCTATCCAAAACAAATTCAAATCCTTACATAATAAGGATAAAAAGAATTTTTCTAATTAAATTTCAACTCTTCAAGTGAATTTGACATTTTCATGATTTTCATCAATAATGCTCTGATTTGATGCAATCTCCATCCTCTAAAACAACACAAACATTAATTTTCCTATTTAAGCTACAAAATATATCTAAGACAAAAAAGATAATTCCAATTAACATAACAAAATAACATTTTATCAAATTCCCCCGCATCATACTCTTGGCCTTAAGCATACATTAATTTCCTCGTAACAAACTCTCATCTCTTTTTATGTTATCCAGAAGTGTAAAAAAACTGATTCACATTGAAGGTTTAAAGTAAAATAACAATCGAGAGAATAAATATTCATAGAATACATTGCTAGAATTAAAATATAGCATCTCGTCAATTCCATTAAAATCAAATGAAACAAGACTTTACACATTTTCATGGATCTTACTCTATATATTCAAAGTGTTTAGGGTTCATTAAACTCTCCAATCATATTGAATTATTTCCATAAGTTTGCTCATAAATTATATCTCCGTCACTTAATAAAAACTTAATGTATAAATCAAAATTATTTTATAAAAATTATAATATGACTTAGGTAAGGTATGAGAAAAAAAAGTTTTTAGGATAAGTTAATTAAAGGAAATCATTCGAACTTATCTACACAAGTTTCAATTTAAATCAATTCAAAATTTACTTTATTCAAATAGAATCCTTTTCAATCACCTCTCCCTTTTTTTAAAAAATCTTTTTAACTTTTTTCTCTTTGTTTATTTTTTTAACCATACATCAAAGAGGATATTTCTTTTCTCCCCTTGTTTATAAAAAATAAAAAATCAAAATAACACAACTTGAATCAATTAATTTACTTTTCATGGCAATAGTCAAAATCTTATGCAAATAAGTGTTAAATGATTTCTTCAATTTTGAGGTTCAAAATCATTAAGACATCAATAAGAAGAAAGGTAAAAGTGGCTTGCAATAAGGGTATTATGCAAGAAAAGAAAGGGTAAGGCTTAAATTAGTTTGCTAGGAATAAAAAGTAAAGTAGGTTTGTTTAGGTCTAAAATAATTATCCTAAGTCTCCTTATCATCTTTATAAGGACAAGGGACTCCATAAACCGTAGGTAAGGTCAACTTTAGTTATGTACTACTACTGGTGTGAATAAAGCAAAAGCATCGAGAAGGGAAAGGCATGTGACAACAATTAAAACATGGGCTTAGTTGGTACAACAAAACGCTCACCTATTATCCTTTAACAAAATATGAGCAAAAATGGCACAACTGTATTTTCAAATATTAAATTTTGGTTGATAGAACAAAATACTAGTGTATGGTAGCTTTTTCATTTTCAGCTGATCAGCGAATTACCAAACAACTTCAACAGCATTTTGACCTATCAAACAACTAAATATAATTAGTCAAAAAAAAAGGTTGATCAACCATTAACCAAACGAAACCTAAATGCCATCACTTTATGAGAATAACACTTGAAAATTAGATTATCACTTCAAAGGTGGGTGGTTTGAGCATTCCATTTGCGCTTGCTCGTGGTTTTTCCTTTTTGCCAAAGCTCCACAAAAAAACCTAATTAAGAATTTATCTGTATCTCTAATTTCATTTTGCATTTTAACTTTACTAAAATTAGTGCTAGAAATGAAGACAAGCATTTATTTAGGTTATTTAAACATTCTATGAAACATTAATATGACATAGGCTAACTTGTTTGCCATTTATTAGGAACGCACAAAAAGTTAATTTCATTAGGATTTAAGTCACTACCTTATCTTTTTTTAAAATGTGGAGGTGTTACGTGATATCATATATAACAACAAGGGCTTTACTTAAAGTGCGACTTAAAGCTTTAAGAAACTTTAGCATGTTTTAAGAAATTTCCTTTTTCTTTTGGTAATTAATGTTTGAGAACTTGTTGTGCTTGTGCAGATGTTTAAGGATAAAAAGTAAAGCAGAAATTTGAGAAAACTGGTGAATTTTGGAAGATCGTGCTATTAAACATGCTATGTCAGCATCATCATTTAACAATATAAAAATCTTATTATGAAATGGAAAATGCTCTGAACTAGCAACGCTCAGATTCTTCATGTGATGATCTCAACTCACTTGACACCACCGGCCACGCCGCCAAGAAAATCCAAATATGTGAGAGGAATGAGAACCCGCCCCATTCTCCTATTGCTCCGACTACTCTGCCCTATAGTTACAGCACTGCGGTCATTGGCAACTAAGACCCTGAAGCTGCTAGACTTTTAGACTGGCCAGAAGTGGAACATGTGGAAATTGAAGAGGGAGACATCTCTATGGTTCAAGGCGAAATTGGAATGGAATTGAACTATCCAACTCCCTTAAAGGCCAATTAAACAAACGCTGGGAAAATACAGTCGTGGTTAAGCTTTTGGGTCGATGCATTATCTTTAACATGCTCAAACTCTGACTTTTTGCTATGTGGAAATCGATTGGTCTGATGAAAATTATTGACTTGGATAATGACTTCTTTTTGGTTAACTTCGTGCAGGAAGAAGACTATCTCAACACTCTTACGAGTGGGCTGTGGGTGATCTTGGGCCATTGCTTCTCCGTCCAGCCCTGGAATCCCAACTTCCAACCATCCTCCAGCGAAGTCTCACACGTGGTTACTTGGGTAAGATTTCCTGAGTTATCAGTCGCTCGTTACCATCCATTTATCCTACGAGCGCTCGGAAATCTAATCAGACGTACAGTTCGCATAGACACAACCACACAACAAACACAGAGAGGAAGATATGCAAGGGTTACGATAGAAATCAACCTTAACTCACCTCTCCTATCTATAGTGGAATTGGACAGAGAATGAATTAAAGTCACGTATGAAGGCCTCCCTTCGATTTGCTTTATGTGCGGGTGCACTGGACACGAGACCGCAAGTTGCACTCACTAGACTTCTGTCTCTCTGGCACCAGACCATCCCTCAGAGCATCAACCAACGGCTACCCCAACGACTCTGCGTACATCTCCAACATCAGCTACATATCCCAACGTAACCTATGGCCCCTAGATTCAAGTCCAGAGATGAAGCCGTCATACCTCCAACGGCACAATAGTAGGACGCGACAGACATAACACAACCAACATAGAGAGATCCCGCGGCTCGAGATACCAGGCGTTAACAGAAACTGAGGATCCCTCCCTCAACCCGCATCCATCCCCAATGATTAGGAACCTTCTAGACGCGCACCCCCCTCGACCCAACATGGGCCCTCCGTAGCTGACGACGATTAAGGCGCATATAAATGGACGGGCTCAATGCAAGACTAGAACTTCGTATCAGCGTGGGCTGAGCGTGCATCAGGTTGTGCCATCCTCTGCCCAGGCTTGACCCTCCTAAAACCAATTGAATTTAGTTAATCAAGACCAATGCCAATCTAACCTCGGTAAAAAGCCCAAAGGATCCAAAAACTCAACCATTAACTACATGGCCATTTCTATACCCTCTCACCACGACTTAATTATACATGACAGCTCTCTCGCCATTCCTATGAATGAAGACACGAACGGTGGTCTAATGGAGGAGGACATAAATGTCGATGTAGTGCTTCCCTCCCCATTAACCATGAAACATCTCCTGCCCCCTTCTAGGCCACTAGACCTTTAGGCTAATATAACCTCGGACAGACAGTACCATTGTCATAGACTCTCCAATGGACAAGATGGCACTGTATATCGCGACTTCCTCTGATGAGGGACAGACCAACGACGAGGTAGACCCACATGCATCATAGAAACTTCCTTCCTCTTCGATATTTTTATGTCAATATTCATATGGAATTGCCAAGGGGTCGGAGGCAACACCTTCCAGCCAATTCTCAAGAATTACATCCGGATTCACAAACTGATCCTTGTAGTACTGGTAGAACCTGACATTAGTGGAGTTCGGGCATAAAAGATTATCAGAAAATTGGGTTTCAATCAATCTTTCAGAGTGGAGGCTGATGGGTTCTAAAGAGGCATTTGGCTTTTGTGGAGTACTGACACTACCATTCAGATTATGTTAACTCATCGTCAATTTATTCATGTAAACATTAACTAGGCACAAACTTCTTTCGATTTCACTGCTATCTATGCCAGTCCGACCTACCCGCTTCAACATTTCCTTTTGAAACATTTGTGTCAAATTGCCCGGGTTACCACTAAACTATGGTTATTGGATGGGGACTTCAATGCCAAGTTAGAAAGAGAAGATCAACGAGGCGGCTCCAGACTCCACTCTGATGCGAGCACTCAATTCTGGGATTGTATTCAATGTTGTCACCTCTAGGATTTTGGGTTCATAGGACCCAAATTCACCTGGAGAAGAGGTCAGATTCTCACCAGACTTGATCGTGTTTTCTGTTCTCATCCCTGGTTGAATTCTTTCCCAAACACGACAATTACTCACCTTCCCTTCCTTAAGTCTGATCATCGACCTCTCCTCGTGACTTTAACCCAACCTACACCAAATTCCCCTACCCCTCGGGCTTTCCGATTTCAATCTGCTTGGTTAACCCACGACCAATTTGCCCAAATTGTAAAAGACAATTGGAATCCTAATCTGCCAGAAGTTTCTAATGCGCTCAGGAAACTAGCGGACAAACTCCAGCAGTGGAACTCCTATACTTTTGGCAACATTTTTCAGTGCAAAAAGAGACTTATGACATGCCTAAGGGGCATTCAAAACACTCTGGAAGAAGACGACTTTGACTCTTTGCGAGACTTGGAGGCGTATATACAACATGAGCTTAAACAAGTCCTCGTCCAAGAGGAACTGTTTTGGCATCAAAAATCGAGATGTCAATGGATAGCACAAGGGCACTGAAACACCAAATATTAACATGCGGTCACTACAGGTTGAAGATAGAAACTGCATTGTAACTCCCTCTAAGATGAAGATGACTGTGAAAGTTTAGATTCAATTTGTATCAGACACACAGCCCAGACATTCCTTGCAAACTTTACACAGCTGATCTTTCCCCCCGACCCAATCTCTCCTGAAGAAGTCAAGACAGCCTTCTTTCACATGGATCCCAACAAGGCACTAGGAATTGATGGATTTAATGCTCTCTCTTTTCAATCCCAATGGGATCACATTGGGCTTGATATCATTCTCTTTATTAAAAAAACTTTTAGACATGAAGTTTGAGAGCAAATCCTAAATCATACTGTCTTGGTCCTCATTCCTAAGACCCCTTCCCCTCAGTCGATCACGCAATTTAGACTTACAGCTCTTTGTTCAGTAATCTATAAAGCTATTACCAAAATTGTCGTGAACCGACTGAAACCTTACTTAGACAACCTTATAGCCCTGAATCAATGCAGCTTTGTCCTAGGGAGGAAATTGTCGACAATATAATTATTGCCCAAGAGATTATCTATACCATGAGACAGAAATTGAGAAAGACAGGGATATTGGCTATCAAGGTAGACTTAGAGAAAGCCTACGATCGACTTTCTTGGGATTTTATCCAAGACACTCTCATAGACATTGGGCTCCCAGACTCTCTGATGAACCTCATCATGAAGTGTGTTTCCATGGTGACCATGCAAGTTAATTGGGATGGCTTCTCAGTGATGCATTTACCCCTATTAGAGGCATACGATAAGGGGACCCGCTATCGCCTTATCTTTTCGTGCTATGTATGGAACGTCTGGGCCATCTCATCACTAATTCTGTGGCTCAAGGCAGCTAGATGCCTATCAAAGTAAGTCGTAGAGGCCCCCCTTAACACACCTGTTCTTCGCTAACAATCTCATCTTATTCTCTGAAGCTTCAATTGACCAAGTTTCGCTCATTCGAGACACCTTGAGTAAGTTTTGCGCAACCTCGAGGTAACGAATTAGCCAGGACAAATCTTGCTGCTTCTACTATAGGAACATCCATCACTCAATAGCATGTAATCTTAGTAGAGAGTTGGGCTTCAAGCAGATTGCGGATCTAGGACGCTATCTTGGAGTACCGCTGTTGCATGAAAAGGTCAATAAACGAACTGACCAATATCTTCTTGACAAAGTCCAACACCGTCTTTCAGGATGGCAAGACAACCTTTTGTCATTTGTGGGACGCATCACCTTGATCCAGTCTGTCATTTTTGCATTTCCTACTTATACAATGCAGACGGTCTGACTTCCTCGAAGTTTGTGTGATGAATTGGAGAAAATCATACGTAATTTCTTATAGGGAACCTCTCTTGGTAATTGAAAGATTCACCTCGTTCACTGGGATAAAGTCTGCCAACCAAAAGAACTAGGTGGGCTTAGGATTCATAACATTAGAGCCACCAATGACGCATTACTTACAAAGTTAGGGCGGGCAATGATCTCTAAACCTAAAGCTTTATGGGTTCAAATCTTGTCTGCTAAGTACAACTTTGACGTCAACAACATCCCTTCCTCTATTAATACTATTGGAGGCTCAATGGTTTGGAAGAGCATCAAATCTATTTGGCCCAACGTGATATAGGGCATGAAATGGATGATCTGTGACGGTTCCCAGGCTCACTTTTGGCTGGACCCTTAGGTTACAAATGTGGACACCCTTTTACCATATGCCGATAATCCAATTCCCCAATTTGACCTTGATCTACATGTTCACCACTTCGTGGATAACACAGGTAATTGGAATTGGAATGCGCTTCAAACTATGCTCCCCCCCATTTGTCTATCCATTGCGGGAACCTTTTCTCCCAAGCCCTATCTAGGAACGAACAAGCTCATATGGGGCCTATAGAATACAGGGCAATTCATTACAGCCTCGGCATACTCTATGATTATGGAGCACCCCACCTTTCATTCCAGTAGCCTTTGGAAGCCCATATGGCACTGGCCCGACCCCTAACGTATTCGCTCCTTCCTTTGGCTCCTTGCTCATGACTGCCTTCTCTCTAATGAACAACGCGTCCGCAAACACCTTACCACAAGCATGGACTGCTATCACTGCCATACGAAAGAATCCTCGCTACATGTTGTACGCGATTGCCCTAAAGCGCGTAGCCTATGGCTTACTTTCCCTCTCCAAGCCATCTCTCCTGACTTTTCAACACAAATACTCATGACTGGCTCACCCTAAATCTTAAAAAACATAGGTTGGTCTCCAGACTTGACTGGTCAGTTATCTTTGGTACTACATGCTGGTTCCTATGGTCATGGAGAAATATTGCCCTCTTCGATAATCAATTCACCTGGTCGTGTTCTCCTGTCACTCTCGTTCTAAACTATGTCCGTTAGAGTCATCAGGCCTCAGTCTGGCATGTTCGAGCCTGTCTTGATCCTCAACCTCGTTACAAACAACTTATTGGGTGGTGTTTGCCTACCCCTGGATGGGTAAAACTGAATACCGATGGCGCATGTAACAGTGCCAACTCTTCAGCCACAGCAGGTAGATTTCTTCAGGATAGCTCTGGTGCTTGGCTTGGCGGCTTTACACAGAATATCGATCGGTGCTCCCTGGTCTCAACGGAACTTTGGGGAGTTTATTCGGGTCTAAAATTAGCTTGGGCCCTTAGTTTTCGGCCCGTGGTACTCGAGCTGGACTCTCTTGTGGTTAAGGATCTCCTATCCGACGTGACACACCGGACAATGTTGTTCAACCCTCTCGTCCTAGGCATCAACGAATTATTCACCCGAGACTGGGTCGTTCTTACTCGCCACATGTACAGAGAGGAAAATCGGTGCGCTAATTGACTCACCAACCTTGCAGTTAATTTTGGTCTCGAGGTCACCAATTTTGATTGTGCACCTTATAGGTGTGCCACTATCCTTATACAGGATATGGCGGGGGTTAGCCTCCCTTGGAGGAACATGTAATTTTTGTGTTCCTTTCCTTATAAACAAAAAAAAAAACAATGTGTTTCTCTGATTTAATTGTCAGGTACATACAAAGACAACACTTGATTGATGTTACTGAGATCTACAACCAGATGAATAGGGAAAAGCAGAAATGGGTTTTTAAGCTTGGTTATCTTGTCATTCTTCTATTGATGTCCATGTTTTGGTAATTTCAAAGGTTCTCTTCCATTGGTACTATTTAATTTATTGCTTTTCTCGTTTTGTTATTTCCGATGGTGGCTGATTAGATATTGATGCCTACTTTTGTATTAGGTTACTTTGGATAGTTGGAGAAGAGGGGGATTAGTCAGGAAGCACTATTCTCAGTCTAAGTTTGCATTGGTGAGTTCTTGTAATCCCTTTACTTTTTCCCATCTATATTTTCCCTTTAGGAAGCAAGTTGATGACTCAATCCATTAAAGGGGTTAATTCACTTTTTGACAGCATTCTCTATGAACAATATTGAATCCCTCATGAATTAGGGAGCTCAGTATTTGCAATCACATTCTGAATTGCTTATATCAATATGTTGGATCTTGAACAATTGGTAGTATTGGTGAATAACAATTCAGTAAATGAGGCATGGTGTGGTATCTGATCAAGTTGTGTAATAGCTGATCCAATTATGAATGCAATGGGTGAGATTGCTAAAGCGCTCCGACTGCATTAGGAATAGCAATGTGCAGATTCGATGAAAATTGAATATGTCTGTTTTCTGCATAATCAGCTGAAAAATAATCTGAACGACCTTGGAATTTTCACATTGGTCAGTTTTCTGGGCCTACCGATCAATCCACGATTGTATAATTTCAGCATTAATTGTCATAAAAGTGTAGAAAGTATTAGCAACTTCTAAAATGATGGCAAAATTCATAATAGATTGCAAGTTGCCAATAAAAGTTCTTCGGATCTCTGTCATAAGTTTTTTAATTAGTTATTTTATTTATTTCAACTTTTATAATTATTGTGAATTTTTAATTTTTGATTTTAAAATTAATAAATATTTTTATTACTAATAATAATTATAAATAAAATAAAATTTACAAAAAAAATATTTTTATTTAAATTTATTTAAATATTTATTAATAAAGTATTAATAAAAATATTTTATTTTTTTAAAAAATAATTTAAAAATTATTATTTATAAACTAATATTTATTTTATATATTTTAATTATTAAATTAAAATTTATTTGAAATTTATATATTTTAAAATCATAAAGTTGAGAGAAAATGAAGGATTAAATTGTCTAGTATATTTTTTAGATTAAATTCCTGGAGAAAGTAATCTAAATACCAAGGGGGTGTTGGGATTTAGAATCTAAGGAAAGTGTCACTACTTTCCCTAAATTAAGAAAGTTTTTACTTTCCTAACTACTGAAAAAAAACAAACCAAACGTAATAATTTAAATTTTAAGAAAAAGATTACTTTCCCCAGTAACAATCCGTGCCAACCAAACGGGGCCTAAGAGTATTTTGATATCTCACTTTTTGGTATTACCCAATACTCCTCAGATGTGCAAGGAATTATAGGCGTGACAATAAGTGTCATATCTGTGATATATATTTTCTTAATTAAAAACTTTTAGATGGACATAATTTATTATTTACAGGAGTTCAGATCGTTTGATGATTGTACTTATAATTGATTAATTTATGATTAGAAAAGAAAAGAGGGACTTCAAATCATATCTTACTAATTAACCTTCCGGAATAATGTTATGAGAAATTTCTTTGCCTCCAACTAAACTATTTAAACAAATTTTCCTTGCTCATATTTGTATTTCTTCCCAACTTCAGCTGGATTTCTTCCTATAAAGATGTAAGTAATCAAATTTTAAAAAATTGGATCAAAAATTAAATAAAAAAGATATAAATTTTAAATTAAATTAGTATTAAACTGGTATTAAATACAAAATATTGATTAAAATTAAAATTAAATAAGATTAAAGAAGGATATTATTGTTAGTTGACGTCGTACAGCCAATCGCTTTGGTTGCAGTTTAGTGATAAATTATTTAAAGGCATTCTTTATGTTGTACATGTTTAGATGTATATGATAAAGTCCATGGGATAATTATACATTGTAAATGAAATTATAATAAGATTATAATTATGATATTCATGTTGCATTTATGTATTATTCCTAAATATTCCTAATCATTGTTTTATTAAGATTGAATATTAATAGAATGTAAAAAGGCTAGCACACGTTTTGTTTTTTCTTATGAACGAAATAGTCGATCTCATAGGCTAAAGTATAGAGATACTTAAACAAACGTGTGGGTGTTTGCTAGAGAACAAGTTTACTGAATAGACCCGATATGAGAAATCCATTTGGAACGTTACTTGTATATATATATAGAATTCTCATTGTTGTGATTGTATAAGTGATCCTTTGATTTGAGGTCATCAAAGTTATCTTATATGAGAATTGCTATGTTTTGATACTATTTATGATCTATTTAATCATAGGTCGTTTAATCAGAAGTTATTGGATGTAGCATGAATTAAATGGAGATAACTGAATGATCAAGATAGGATTTATCAACCTAAAGTAATTAGGAAGAATGTTTCGTTGTTCTCGATTAGTATTAATTCAAAAAATTCTTGGCCAAGGTGAAATAATGTTTTGTAAATAGTTTACAAATGTCATTAATTGAATCGATAACTAATAGCAGAGAACTAATAAGATTAGACTCAAAATAGAGTAGACATTAATTTTATACTTTATGTCTAATTGGAACATTGTATGATGAAAGGATTGAATTATAATGAAAAAATTAAGCACAGAAAGGTTAGTCAAAAACACTTTGATATTATCAAATAATTAGGTGGTCGTGATGCGTTGCTAGACACCAATCTTGATTTATGATTATAAATTATTTAATTGAAGAACTAAAAATAAATTAAAAGGAGTTTTAATTTATCTAGTTTTAATTATGAATTAAAATTAGATTTTATAATCATTGCCAATATATTTAGGAATCTAATGGGTCTCACATATAGAATGAGTTGAAGAGTGCAAAGTTAATTTAGTCAAGTTGGACTTGATTGTAAAGTTTGAGAAACTTTATAATTAAATATAAGATATTTAATAA
>JAOSBK010000004.1:25462892-25476181 GCA_027568895.1 Erythroxylum shatona
TTCGCATTTGTTTTGGCCCATTTTCGGCTTTGAGATCCGTTCTTTCGCTTTCCGCCACTTTGTCTTTCGATTTATGAGTCTGGGGTTGGGTTCCGGAAACGGAGCCCAACATTTACTATATCTTATAATATTAGTCACATCTTCATAAATGAGGAATTAATGTACTTAGGTGCTAGTATTAATATGATCTTATACTATCTTAAAGAAACTAGGACTAGGAAAGCAAAAACCAAATAAGATGATAATGGAATTTGTAAATAAATCAATTAGGCATCCTAGAGGTATTAAGGATAATGTTTTGAATAAAATTGATATGTTTACGCAGGCCTTTTTTGCAACAATCGTTGTAATTATAAATGTTAGGAAAGGTGAATTAATTCTTAAGGTTAGGGATGAAGGGATTTTGTTCTTGATCTTATATAAGAGTAACCAATATATGGTTAATAATAAAACAAATTTAGTTCCACTATGTTTATAAGTAGATACAATGACAAAACAATATGATAAATTCCCCAAATGCTACTCACAATAGCAATTCTCCTAACCAACAATTCAATGTTTTGTAGAAACAACTCAGGATAAGCAGGCTTCAATTTGTTTAGCAATTCCCATATAATGAATAACAATATAACTCATATTATATGTGAGGATCCAAACAAGGTAAATTATCCTAAATTGAAAGAAAAAGGGAATTAATGATTAGATGATTTCAAGGAGATAATTTTTAGTAACAACTAGAAGAAGATATAGTAAAAAAAAACTAGGCAAAGGCCCTATAAAGTTTCATTGTCATTTTCAAATGTCATTCCAAGCATGGATTGTTAGAAGGCATAATTTCCTTACAAAAATAGGTAACAAAAGGCATAATTTCCTTACAAAATAGGTAATTTATGGTTATATTGTGATAAGAAAACATACATCGATAAGTCTTTTAGAGAATAAATTAAAATTTGATTAATACAAAAAATGGTTATGGGATGTTGGTAGGGATTGTTCAATTATTTGATGGATGTTTATGAATTAAAAAATACTAAAGATAAAACTTGGCAAACGCACTTATCGTTTTTATCTTATAGTCTGGTGAATACAAGTATTACTAATTGTATTAGTAATAACTATCATTTTATTATCTAATCTAACAAAACTAATGATTGACATAAAAAAGGTGGTTAACAAACTAAAATTACTAATATAAAATATAAAAAAACTAATAAATAATAATGAAACAATTAAATTGATAATCAAGATCTAGATGTGGAATCTGTTATAACCTTTCTATGTTTAAATTTATCTTAATTTAATTATTAAACCTAGTTTCTTGGATTAGTAAAAATTTCAAATTTATAACTATATTTTTCATAACAATTATTTTTTTATTTAATTTAATTGATTGAAATCTTTTTTAATAAAAATTTTAAGAGTGCATTAACTTGTTCTATAAATTTCTGTATTTTATTTGACTCTAACCAAAATGATTTATGCGTTCTTATCGTTAGGATTGTATGTAACTCTTATTACACATGCTACGATCTATTTATACATATGATTTTTCAATCCTTATAGATGAAATCTAAATTGTAATTAAAACGCTAACAAAAAGTGTAAATAAAATAGCCATTCTCATAGATATTAAAATATTAAATTTCTTTAGTTGAATTTTACTAGGAATCCCTTTCTTTCTCTACATAATTGTACATTATCATAAATGTATATAATATAAAAAATATTAGAAACTAGATAATTAGGATAATTATTACTTCTTTGACAATAAAATATCACATGACTTATCGAATTCCATCATTAATTGATCATTAAGCAATCAATATGACTCCTCAACTATTAACTCTCCCTTTAGATGCGCCTTTATTACCAGCTCTTTAGTAAATGTATAAGGGTGCTTTGTAATACGAGGTCTTGTATAAAGTGTTTCCTTTATAACCTATAAAAATCAATCAAATTTCATCCCAAGTAAATTAATCATTATTCAATACTAAAAGACTATCAAAATAAACTTATATCCATAACTCTAGGGCTTTTTTTTAACTTAAAAGACAAGCAACAAACACTAACATTTTGCAAAAACTTACTAAAACTATTGTTAAAGATCCCAAAAACTACTAAATTGAAGTTAAAACCTAAATTATTTGGTTGCTCCTAACAAATGATTTTTTTATAAGTCTTTTTTTTTACTTCTTACTTAAGCATTTAACTCATCATTGGGATTTTGGAGATTGTAGACATCTTTACTTTGCTTCAGTATGTCAATCTCCTCAAAATTCTTCTTCCTAATTATAGGATCATTTGCTTCCAAATATGCCAGATGCTCCATTTGAATAAAGCTATCCATCTCTTCTTCTGTACAAGTTTCCATAGACCATATATGGTTATTTCCTACATAGTATAAGAAGTTTTACTATCAATAACATGTATGTAAAAAGCAAGAGTCATCTTTATCAAAGGGATGTCTTTCGGGTTCCACTATCTTAAAAATTACTTCCTCAATCTGTACCCTTAGGATTAGTTTCCTATTACAATAATAGCTTTAGTAGAAACTAAGAAGGGTCGTGCTAAGATCAAAGGAACCTTTATATTATCCATCATATTCACAATTAAACAATCGATATGAAAGATAAAATTTGTAAACCTTAACTAAAATATTTTCTATAGTGCCCTTATGATACT
Organism: Erythroxylum shatona; assembly: GCA_027568895.1. Taxonomy (NCBI): domain Eukaryota; kingdom Viridiplantae; phylum Streptophyta; class Magnoliopsida; order Malpighiales; family Erythroxylaceae; genus Erythroxylum; species Erythroxylum shatona. The sequence goes on from JAOSBK010000004.1 coordinate 25,465,575, forward strand.
TAATTAACCCATCCATTAATTTAATACTCATCCTAGTTAACTTAGGTCTCACCCAATCTTAGTTTGTTAAACATGTACTATGGCATCAAGTTAATACTAGTAATAGTTTATAGATATATTCTCAATCAGTTATTACAATTCCTAAGGATTTTTGAAGCTGGTAGTCACACCCAAAGATTTACTAATCAACTATTTGGATGGATATATCAATCCACTATGGAATGTTTTCATTTATGATCCCAAATAAAGTCCATAGTGTGGGAAATTTCTCAATAACTCCTTTTATATCTCCAAAGTATCATAGGACATCTCACCCTCTAATTGTTGAAATGTAAAATATGTTGTTCATACTGGAGGAAAATGTTTAGCTAAACCATTCTATATGCTAATAAATCCAACATGCAAGAATTTTAACCATGACTTGACTCTATTTCTCAATGTAAAAGAAAAGCATCCTCTGAAGCTCCATTAATCTTAAAACTATCATATATCTTTAAAATTTTTCCTATGCATGTATTTAGATCCTCATAAGAAAAGACATTAAATTGCACAAGTTATTAAATCAACTAAATCATATTAGGCTTGATCTCAAAATTGTTATCCTCCATTCTTGGCCGAATAATGTAAGATTGTTTTCCCTATAAGGGATGGCCTAGCATGATTCCTTATAGTACACTATCCTCCCTATCATACCATTGTGTTTAGTAGTTGAAACCTTATAACTTCTAGTAGCCTTCAAATTCCTAGATTTTTCTCCCTTAATTAACCAAAGTAAATTCCTTTAGACTTTTAGATTTAGCTCAACTAGTAGTTTGGAATTACTCTTGGTTATAAACGAAAGTATCTAAATCCTAATATTTAACAAATAAACATAAGATTAAGAGAAAAAGTTCTAAAATAAATAAATGTGAAAAGAAAAAATAATTGATTATATTAATAAAAATAGTGTTCCTAATATTTGGTCCCCAAAAATGGTTTAAAAAATTTGATATATCCACGATCTGAACAATAATAAAGATTAAATAGGTAGGTGCACCTATTGTTCTTATAGTATACTTTAGTGAACACGAGTATCATTCTTGTAGGGACTACGAGTAATAATTATATTTCTAATATATATCTAAACTATCAAAATGAATTATTCAACTAAAAGAAGTGGTTAAATAAAGTATAATTACTAATCTAAAATAACAAATTAAAGCAACAAACATGAGCAAAATATTCAATTAATATTCAAGATCTAACTATAGAATCCCCCTATAAACATTCCATGATTAAATTTATCTTGATTCAATTGTTAACCTTATTTTCATAGAATGGTAGAAATTCTAAAGTTATAACATATTTTTCCTTAAGAATTATAACTTTTACCTTTATATTGATTGATTGAAATATCTTTTTCTAACCAAAACCCTTACATAAAATCTAAAAATTCAATCAAAATGCTAGCAAATTTTAATTCATAGATAAGAAGTAATGATGAATAATTTGTAAGGAAACTCGTGTCTTTCATTAAATCAAAGAGTCAATCTAAATAAAACATTTTGATTTTATCTTATTTAGATCTATCACAATTTAGCTTATATTAAGATAAATAAATCCAAAAATAATTTAGAAAGAATACAAAATAGAAGGACATTAAATCTTGAAGTGTTTCAATTAACTATTGATAGAAATCCCTTTCCTTCTCTCTAAATTTTCTCTTTTATGTCTTAAAATTACTTTGGTTAGGCTCTTTAATGTTCTCACAATAATCCTTGTAATCTTTTTATACGAGAAAACCTAAGAAGTTTCATAACATAACACCAATATGGGTTAAATAAGGATCTGTGTTACACTCATGTTATGTAAGCCCTTAAACTTCATAAAAGTTGCTACTAATATAGACCCCCAACATAGATTTATGTTTCAATCATGTTACATAACCATGCACATGAATTGAAAATGAATTTGTGTTAGGGATTTGTGTTATAAAACCTTCCTCTAGAATCATATCAACACCATTCTAAATTAATTCTAATTTGCCTAAATTGATTATTTCTTTATTAGAGAGGAAAAATAAGATATGAAAATAAAATATAAGCCAAATTGGGTATAAACTCCTATAAAAATCATCAAAACATAAGTACAATGCTATTAAAATCACATATCATTTCAATGGTAAGATTGTTATTACTTTTGAATAAATTAAAGGTGAAGGAATTTAATCAAGATCCTCATATCAATCAATTTACTTGAAAGTTAAGCTCTTACCTAATCTATGTCTGATTTGCTTCAACTTTTTTTGTTGAAAATTTGGCTTTCTAGAAAATATCACTTTAGAATGAACTAAGAACAATCCATGGCAATATATATATCTCCTAGATGATCTTTGGAAACTTCAATAGCATTTTACTTCCTTTAGAGTCTAAAGGTACTAGCCTAAATATGTTGACTTTTAGTGATGATTTTAGAACTTAAATAAGAGTGGCAAATTTAAGATTTGATGGAAAATTCTTCACTTGGAATAATATACAAAAGAAGAAGATGGTTCATTATTAAAAAAAAAATTAATATGGCATTAGTAAACCACTATTAAATGTGAAAATTCCCTATCAATGGGTCTATGTTTAACAACAACCTTATTTGTCAGCATAGTCTTATTAAGATCCACCATTTTAAAAAGAAACTCATAAGAAGACCACATTAAAGTTTAATAACTATTTAATCAAGATGGAGGGCTAATTAGGAATGACAATGAGCTAGTCTAGGTTAAGCTTAAGCCAGGTATGGTAATTCTAGAACTCAGAGCCTGACCTAAGGCTCGATTAGGCCTTATAGCCAAGAACTTGATAATGTGAAGCCTCAAGGCCTTGGGTCAAATGCATCAACTGAAACAACTTGATAATATGAAGCCTCAAGCCCTTATAGCCAAGAACTTGATAATATGAAGCCTCAAGGCCTTAGGACAAATGCTATAGACTCGTCATGATCCTACTTTATCCCATGTATGACAAAGAAACCCACATTTAACAGTTCAACCCAATAAACACACAGTTCGTCAGTCTTTGTATAAACTTCGTTTTCATTGTGCGTGAGGCCATGCATCCTTCCAGTGGATCGGCGTCAGTGCAAAAGGATTCCCATCTCAGAATGCATAGTCTCATTTACAAAAGTATTAAATAGGATTTCCTCCAAGATTGGCAGAAATTGAACATTTTACGAACTGTTCCTCTAGCTTACTTCTCCAGAGGTAATGTACATAGTATCCAACAAGAAGTGCATGGCCATGATGACTTTTTTACAGGTTTCAGTGAAGCTATTTTTGACACTAAGTTGATAAATTCTAATGGAACATGGTGAAAATAATTTGCATCTGAATCTGCTCTGGCCTGATAAAAGTACCCATAATTAGCATTAGAATATCTCCATGTCCATCGAGTGTGCTAGTACTCCATCATCTTCCCACTCCACATTCTTGGCTTTTGGATCTTTTCCGATTAATTTCAATGGCACTTCCAGTCGTGGGGGTTTCTGCGTATATCAGACGTGAACTGCTGTTTATGAAATCATTATTTTTGACCTTAATATCGTCTGCTAGAATCAAATTATCATGTAGAAGATAAAAGAAATCCAATTCATTAGACGAAGATGAAAGTACCATGCAGCGAATGAGAGGCCAACTAATTCCACGGAAGAAAGGGTGTTGCTTGATTTCACTAGCACCTGAATGCGATCCTAAACGCATGGCAGGATCTCTGATCAACAGTGCATTAATCAATTGCCTGGCAGTGAGACTAACCTGAATTGTTAAGTCAGTAATATCAGCCACCAAATAGTAGAAGGCTTAGAAGCTTAACAGATTACGACTGTATAAAATGCATGAAGTCTTGAGGCTCGGCATGCGTATATAAGATTGGGATCAGCATTAAAGTTTGTTTGGGTTGTATGTATGATGCTCTAAAAGAAAAGCCAAGTAATATCGTATTTAAACCCATTGGCATTTATGGTTTTTATACATGTGAAAAATAGAACCATAAGAACCTTAGTTGCATCAACAATAATGAAAATTAATTTCAAGTTGCAATAGAAATAACTCGATAAGTACTATTCTCTAGTGGGAGATAAGAGTGAAAAGAGAAGGGTTAGTAGAATGGCTTAACCATAATTAGGATTCAGGTCTACTTAGGAAAATGGTTTAACACAGGCAATTGTTAGTTTCTAGAACAGGACAAATAAAAGACATAGTATCTAACAATTCATTGACGCAGACTGGTTAAAATCTTATTATCTCTAATTTCTTTTGACGATTTACTGTAATTGTTCCTTTCTACGTGTACAGTAAAAATATATTCTTCAATTCATGTGGTAGGCAACACAAACGAAGAACATTCTAAATGAAACAGCTAAAAGCTAGAGGTAAGGAAAAAAAAGTCTAGCAGAAAACGATGGAAATTAAATAACTTACTGGTATGCTACTCGGAAAGGTAAGATCTTTATGCAAAATGTTGGAGAAAGTCTTTTGCCTGTTCTTTCCTCTGAAAGGTGTACGACCATATAGCATCTCATACAACAGGACACCTGAATTGGAATATATAAACAAGTTAACAGTTAACCTTATCTTGGGAAGGTAATGCAATCCATAGGAACAATTTCCGCGGAAAATACACCTTATATACCAAGAGAAAGAAAAAGAAAAACTGCAAAAGGATTAGATGTATTGTCCAGCCAAGGACGGCAAGACCATTTGCTAGGCAACTGGAACAAGAAAGGCAGACATCATTTTTTTTTAGCAGCCACGTCCCCCATATTCCACCCTACTCGATGAGAATGTGAAGCCTCGTGGAAAAAAAACTTAAGTGTACCATGTGCTATATCGTATAAGTTAAGAAGTTCCGTTAAAGGAATAGCTATCACCAAATTTAACCGTGCTTTGAATCGAATTCCCCTCAATAGTCAATAGTGTGAAACTAAGTATGATACCATGTGAAGTAAGAGAAAGATCTATACAAGTTCTAACGCGGTTCAGTTATGAAATAAATGGTTGTATTACTAATTATATTGGTTCACATAAGGTTTCAGGTTTAGAGGCCTTATACTCTAGACCAAAGCCAGAAAAAAAGAAAAGAAAAGAAAAAGAACAGCTAATATTATTAAGAAAAATATGATTTAAGTGTTAGTCAGTTGATAGTTGTGGCATGCCAGAATGCACTTACCAAGAGCCCACCAGTCGATAGCACTACTATGACCTGAGCCTGTTATTATTTCCTGAAATCAAAGAAACCAAACTATTAGGTGAACCAAATTATACTACCATGATTAAAGTGCTTTTGTTATTTTTGTCATTAGAAGAGACATATATTAAACTTCTTGAGCAGCTTGCAAGGAGACATTATTAACAGTGAATTATTTTAACTATTATATTACAATTAATTATTATATATAGAAATAACTAGAATATAGATATATATAAATTCATAGTCACAAGAAACTTGATGATAAAGAAATCAATGTCAGCAACAATATTCTGATCTTCAACCATTGTATTCTTATCCAGGAGTTGTATGTAATGCATGCTTGCTTCAATAAACCAGAATTACCAGTCAACATACTCGAGTTCAAGAAAAGCAACTACAATTCTCGTAGTTCAACACTTCCAAAGAATTGGTATACCGGTACCTTCATAAATTATACACTCTAAATGTAATAAAGAGAATCAAAACAAAGTATATAATCAACAATCCATTTATTGTGTTAGAAATTTAAACTTCCATGGTTCAAGGTTTCATATACCGGAGCAATGTATTCTTCAGTTCCAACAAAGGAATTTGATTGTGCTATTGGTTCTGCAACAAAAATTGCTGGTGGCTGGCTTCTGGATCTTCTTCTCCTATCAGATGGTGGATTCACAATAATCTGCAGCACATACAAAAAGTTTAGATAACGTCCAAAAGAAGTCACAGAAACTTCCTGTAAGATGGAATGTTTATCATCTATTGCATATCAATCAAGAGCCTACCATTAAACGTGTCATGCTGAAATAAAGCTAATCTAAAAATCTTGCTACATTAAATCAAAACTAACAAAAATTGTTGAGAAATTTTGGGTGAAGGAAACTCCACAATTTAGAAGAAACTAAAATGGGAGGGTAACAACCCTTCTTTGTATGATGTACACATATAGAAATGTGCTGTGGATCACCTGAAATTTCCCTTCAGGCACTAGTAGAATATGATGCCCTAATTAAAATCCTCAAGATATGGAAAATCAAAGTTAAAATGCATGCATGCTTATATAATTACATACTTGTGGGTTACAGGACGTCATAAATGATAAATCAAAGTCGGTTAAAACAATATGACCATTCTTCTGGAGCAAAATATTTTCTGGCTTTAGATCCCTGTAAATTATCCCTGAGATGAAGTCATTAGAAAATGTGAAATCAGTTGAAAGAAATAAGGAAGGACAAAATTTACTACAGAGAAGCATTATAAGGAACATTTTGTGCTACATATATAACAACCATATAAAAGACTAACCATCTAGGGTTGTAGAAACTCATTCAACACTCGTCTAGTAGGATTAATTGTTGAAATAAACCAAAAAAGAGTTAAATATTTCTTGTCATTAATTCAAAAAAAAAAAGAAGCAAGAATTCCTGTGTTTAGCCATTGCCAAATAAAAATCAGTTTACACATGAGACCGCCATAAAGTTCTGTAAGTTCCTAATTCATTTAAGAAGCAACTAAATAGTGATATGTCCACACATCATCGCCACATTGGCAAAACGTGATCACTTTTCCATCCCGTCAATAAGGCATCGTTATCAAATGCATAAAAATAAATGTGTTTGCATGACCTTGAGTGGTATACCCTACCCATTACTGACAATCATTTTTCCTTTCTGTATCATTTTTATGTTACCCATCATGAAAAGCCATATAAACTACACTTATGTCCCTTCAACTTACCATCAACATTTCCTCATCAGGGAAGCACTTATATGTCAAGTACCCATCTTTTCTCCAATTTATATAGTATATGAAGAAAAAGTAAGCGTAACTGGTATCGTTAGTACAGCATACAATATAGACTGAGTTGATAGAAGTACCTAAACAGTGAAGATATTCCAAGCCAATTACGACCTCGGCTGCATAGAATCTGCAGATATATAAGGAATGAAAAAGAAAGCATATATAATATTGGTATACAATATCTTATTTGAGGTACATGATTTGAAATCAACACACCAATAAAATGTCTTAGGATTATTCAAATTGTTTTAGATCCCGCTGTAAGTTATTTGGAGCAGGGATTGTCAGGATGGAAATAGTACCTCATCTATTTCGCTAGAGTACGAGTAGCTAAACATAAATCTTTCCATCACTTGTATGTCCTCTCACTCTTCCTAAATTCCTGAATAGATACTCTCATTGCACCACATTTTCTTTACTTTAATCCTTTGAAAATTTCCACCAAAGACATGGACCATACTATAACTCAAATCAGTTCCTCAGCCCATGGGAACAGAAGTAAAGGCCCTTAAAATTCAAAAGACCATCAATTTTTCCTTCTAATTTCAATAGCAATATTCAAATAGAATTTTTTGGTGAACTGCTAAGTAAACAAAAGGAGTTACAACAGACAATTGTTAATTTGCAAAATTGGAGTACCTTGCAGATTCCTCCTTAAACAATTTCATTGGTTGCTTGTCAAGTAATGCAAATAGCTCTCCACCAGGGCAAAAGTCTGTTATCAGACAAACGTGTGTAGAAGTCTGAGGAGACAGAAAAGCATCAGAATATTTTGATATTTCTGATAATCAGCTAATCTTGCATAAAGAGAAATTCTTATTGCTCGAAGAAAACAATAACAATATTCTGTGAGCAGTTTAACCATTATCGAATATCAAGAAGCAGGATGGGAAAAAGGAAAAATTCTGCAGTCAATCTTGCCCATAGTATTTGCACCAAAATTAGATCTTCAAATCTTGATGCTACAGCAGCATTTTTTCCACTACTTTTAGTTTCAACATATAGAACGTTTTATCAACTACATACAAAGAAACTGATTTATAGGATGTCATATAGCAAATAATTTTCTTGGAAATTTGAAGATTGAAAATATAGGAAACAAAACTAATACACTACAGTTAATAAGCAGACCTGAAATGAAGTGTACAGTGAGGGAAGAAAAGGATGATCTAGAAGACAAATAATTTCCCTTTCAACACAAGCACGATGAACCTGTAGACATTAACAAGAAAAGAAGATAATTGGTCCCTGTTTTGCAATTCATGAGTGATAACATCATACGTTCACTATTCAGCTCCTATTTTGATATACTTAAATTAATGTTAAATTTGCAATGGGCTTACGGGCTCACATGAGTATGAAAGTTAGACTATACACAAGCCCAAGTAAGGTTCCACCCTAAAACCAATTGGCCATAAATGGAATAGCCTACTAGGCTTATATGTTAGCTTTCTTTCTCCTCTCTCTTTGACGTGGGACACTCACATTTAGGTATTCTCAACACTCCCCCTCACATGAGTCCCTTTCTTTAAAAAAAAAAAATTGTAATGGGCCTACGAGCCAACATGAGGAGAAAATTTAGACCACACACAAGCTCAAGTGAAGTTCTATCCTAAAACCAATTACTCAAGATCTTCATTGACTCTGATATTATATTATAATTTTTAATATGGGAAGAGTGTAGAGCCCATTAACAAGAATTGAGCTTGGGTCTAACTATTGCCAAAATGATTAGAACTAGTCATTTGGTTAGTTCGCCCTTATCATTTATTAATCCTTTAACATTTTCATTTTTAAACAAAACTAATACTCCCCTTCAAACGCAACTAGAATTGGACATGTAGTTATCACTTGAAATAAACGCAGTAGTAACCAGACCGAGCCATTGGTACTAGACATTCAAATGGACAACTGAGAAATTAAAAATCCGAATTAGACCTGCTCTGATATCATGTAAAATTTGCAATGGGCCTACGGGCCCACATGAAGAGAAAAATTAGACCATATACAAGCCTATGTAAGGTTCCGTCCTAAAATCAATTGGCCATAAGTAGAGTAGCCTACTATATGTTAGTCTTCTTTCCCATCTTTCTTTGACATGGGACACTTCCCGTCACATGTGAATCTCTTTTTGCTTGGGCAATCTAGAGAGGTATGTAAACAATCCTCTCAGGGCTAGACTTCGGATTGAGGTCAAATAGGTCCCCTCTTGGGGCAAACAATATTGCTGGGCCATTTGCTCCATATAAACTTCGAATCCTTCTCTAGTTACTTAAATGATGGGCCCCTTTTGGGGAAAACAGTAGGCTAAGATCATTGGCTCTAATATCATATTAAATTTGCAATGCACCTATAGCCCATAGGAAGAGGAAAGTTAGACCACACATAAGCCCAAGTAAGGTTTCATCCTAAAACCAATTGTCAATAGGTGGAGTAGCACATTAGACTTATATGTTAGACTTTTTTCCCCTCTTTCTTCCACGTGGAACACTCACATATGGGTATTCTTAACAATAACTAATCATATTCCAGGTTTTCTTGACTTTTTCAACCTTTAGGCTTGTTTCCTATAATCATTTTCCATCATCTAGCTAGTAGTTCTTAACCAAGTGAAAAAAGGAGGATTTTAAAGAGAAAAATGTCTACTAAAGCTTGGAACATATCTTTAGGAGTGACACTCATTCATATTGTAGAGACGTAAGATTTTAAAGATAAAAATGTCTACTAAAGCTTGGAACATGTCTTTAGGAGTGACATTCATATTGTAGAGACGTAAGATTTTAATGAGAAAAATGTCTACTAAAGCTTGGAACATGTCTTTAGGGGTGACACTCATTCATATTGTAGAGACGCAATGAAATTCAGCTTCCAGTTTGTCCAATCTTTGATATATACATAATTGTTTCAGTAAAACCATTTACATTCTACGTTCAAAATAAATTTTCATTTTTTGTGCAATAAATATCTATGGACGTAAATGTAGAGCAAGTCTAGTCAGTAACAGAGTATTAGTTGCATTTTGCATAGTACCTGAGTAGAAAATAGAAATGCCAAAGGAATTTATTGACATTAAAATATCAAAACACTTGTCAGTCAAAAACATGCTGCATATTGAATGGAGATAAATCATTTACAGTCAACAGCAACGATGCAAGTTATTCATCTATGGCATTTCAGATGGAAAGAAATAATCTAGTAAAGGACTTTCTTCTAGACATATCAGTAATTTGTCTATCCACACCTTGTTTCGATTTAACATCGCAGATTTCTCCATTGCTTTCATGGCATATAGTTCATTAGTGCCCCGTAATTCCACTAAATGAACGCTGAAACATATGAGAAAAAGTGTCCAATTACAAACCAAAGCATCAGGATATAAAATACGAGCAATGTGGTAGCTGCAGTTAAACATTATCATATTTGACCAATAATAGTTTTTGCAGATTCGTTGTTGAAAACATCAATATATTAAAAAAGGAAACAATAAACAGGGGCACAGGAAAATGAATTGTCAATGGAGTGGTCTCAAATAAAGAAATATTAGTAGTAATATTACAGATATTAAAAGAATAGTTACTTTTTAATTAGAAAAGC
>JAOSBK010000004.1:25501262-25515183 GCA_027568895.1 Erythroxylum shatona
ACAATTTATGCATATATGGAGGCCATATTATGCATGAACATACCGAGACTAGTTTACTCACTCATAACCCGTCTCAAATTACTATTTAACCCTTCCCATCGGTGATGGGATGTTACAGTCTCGCTCCTTAAGCCGAGCACTAAGGTTCAAACTGACGAAGGATTTTGGAAGATATCTTGGAGTTCCACTTTTACACGAACGAGTCAGCATGCGTGCTTATCAATACATTTTGGATAAGGTTCACCAACGATTATCAGGCTGGTCAGCCAACCTGTTGGCATTTACTGGCCGCTTTATGTTGACTTAATCTGTCATAACGGCCCTTCCCAGTTATACAATGCAGACAGTCAGACTACCCCACCGCCTTTGTGATGAGTTGGAGAAACTTGTAAGGCAATTTTTATAGGATTTGTCGAATGAAAAAAAGGGGATCCACTTAGTCAACTGGGAGGAAGTTTGCACACCGAAAGAACTGGGGGGTCTTGGCATCCCAAAAATCCATGAGACTAATGATGCCTACCTAGCTAAACTACGTTGGACCCTGCTTGCAAAGCCTCATGCATTATGAGTCAAAGTTCTCTCTGCCAAATACAACTTTGACGTCACTAATATCCCCAACTCGTTTGACACAACCGGGGGCTCAATGATCTGAAGAAGCATAAAGGCAACTTGGCACATTGTGTTTTAGGGGATGAAATGATTGATTGGAGATGGCACGATGACGCGCTTCTGGAAAGACCCTGGGATTGCGGGAGTAGGACTTCTCATTACGCATACTTATACCTCAATCCCGAATGCATTTACCAACCGCAATGTCTAACAATTTGTGACCACAGATGGTACGTGGAATTGGAATGTCTTTCGTAGTTACCTCCCGATGTCGATTTGTCGGGCTATAGCTGGTACATTTCCCCCAAAACCCTTCCTAGGTCAGGATAAGTTAATCTGGGGTCTTTCCGATACTGGACAATTCACCATAGCTTCTACTTATTCCATGATAATGGGTCACAAAGATGCCTCACCTTAGGGTATTTGGATGACAATCTGGCAGTGGAAACGTATTCGCTCCTTCCTCTGGCTCTTCACTCAAGACCAATTACTCACGAATCAACAATGCATACGTATACACCTCACTACGGATGACGTTTGTTATCACTATCGAATGGTAGAATCTTCGATTCACGTAGGGCAAGAGTATGCTAGAATTCTTCAAATGTGGCACAAATTCCCTTCGCAAATAATTTCTTCTAACTTTTTCACTATGACGCAACGGGATATGACACAATTTTTGGTACAATTGTTCCCTCTGAATATGGACCTTTTTTTTCCCTCTTATGACTAGTACACAGTCTATGGTAAAGTCATGGCTCAAACCATGTTGCTCTACATATTATCTTTGATGCCACGTAATCTCTTCTAAGGTTGTGTCTCTCCTTGTACTTGATTAATGATGGAAATAGGGTAGCTTATGAGTGTAGGCTAGGTCTTATTCAACTAAGAATTGTCATTTTCTTTATAATTTTGCTTATAATTCTCTCTAATTCTTAATAAATCTCATTTTAAGGCAAGATCTTTAACAATTACCTAGAACATAACATAAATCAATTAAATCATGGTAAAATATATATCTATATATACCCTTATCACCAAGCATTTAGAATCCATAAAAAAAACATGCACTTTTTAAATTGATTTTAATTTGGGCTTCCAATGTGGTCCTTTTAAACTAAGCCCATTATCTAATTTAATCTTAAAAGTTATCACCGAGGTTATAGTCACATTGATTTGAGAGACAAGCGCCTGTTTTTCCCTAATATGAATTCTAACAAATATGATCTAAATTTTTTAGGCCAAAGTGAGGTCTATAAAGTTATTGGAATAATAGGCATATTTATTCCACACAAGTTACGCTTATGTTTGAAATAGAAGTTATTTTCTTTAATGTCTAACTTTCTCTTAGGCTTCTATTTGGATTAAAGGTGTGAACTGCTAGTTTAATAAAGATCGAACCCATCATTTATTAATCATTTTACCCTTTCTCTAGAATTATTTGAAATAAGGGTGGCTTATACATACTCCTGTCACGAATTCGATATTTGTTTTAATTTGAACATAACGATCTTCTTCACCAATAATGTTTTTTAGCACGAGTTCTTAAGAAAGAAGAAGCAAATATGAGCCTAGTTATAGCTTATGGTGTCACCTAGGCCCATTCCGAATGTTTTATACTTTCTAGAAAAAATAAAAGAAAAATCTTATTTTATCTATTTTTGTTCTTTACGATTATCAAGAGTGAGTATTTATTAAGAATAAAATGAGGTTAAATAGAGGCAGTTCAATTGTTGATCCTAGGTAAGTGCCTTTCTTGCCCTTGCCTAGGGCCATGCTTGAGGTCACTGAGAGAGAAGGTTTATATATATATATATAGTAGGGTTGGTCATAAGTTATTACTAGCATGAAGACCATCAAAGAATGATGTGATATCATTGACATAAACGAGGGAGGATAGAGTAGCTGATAGAGAATAAAGAAAACAATGGCGATCAAATAGTAAAGATGAGAAGATAGCGAAGAAAGGGAATTTGAAAATATTAGTAACTTTTCATTTTCTTTATAAGTTTTTCTCCTTTTAACGCTTCCTAATACTTCTTCCTGTTCTACACTAAAAGTAGTGCTTGTAAAGGGTTTTATAGATAATACCTTAATTCAATTCGTAGATCCAAATGGCTAACAAATTTCTAGTATTTTTCCTCTTTTTTTAAATTTTCAACTAATTTCAGCTTATTTCTAGCTTCTTTAACTTTTAAAACTCAAAAATTATTTTTCTTCCCCTTTAAGTAAGAAAATTCTAGAAGATTCCCCAAACATTTGAAAAAACCCAATTTCCCATATTAATTCCCCCTTTTATTGTTTTCCCAACTTCTTCAAATGAAATGAAAGTTTCATAATAAACCTAATTATTCAAAGCTAAAAAAAACTGTAAGTGTAGTGTAAAAGAGTCCAATTAAGAAATTAGTCATTAATTAAAATCTATTATAGATAATTATCTATAATTATAATTTTAATAAAACCAATAAAGACTTAAAATGAATGAATTTGAAAATGTTAACAATGATATTAAACCCAATATAGTAAAATGCAATACAAACTAAATGTTATAAAAAATAAAAATAAACATATTAAAATAAATTGAATGAAATAAAATATAATTGTAATTATAAATAATTTGATGGGATGAAATTATATTACAAATGACTTAAAAAAGGTTGCACAAAATTAAATATCAAAAAGTGACATACCCTTAATTTGTGTATTGGAATGATCAAACACCATAATTATAAATTGTTTCCTAGGAAAGATAGAGGCCCTTCATAAGATAGGAAAAGCTTCTCCAGAAGTAATTTGTATTTCCGCACATCTGCCCATTTCAAGTACTACCTACATAATAACTGTATGTATTGTTATTGATGGGACGTAAGCTCAGTCCAATGAATCAGTCCAAAGGATGAATATAGCCGAAGCATGGGCACAGCCTATCCATTCAAAGCCTCGATTTGGTACATGTGGTCTATGTGAAGGCATGGGCCTCGTGGACCCACTTTCAGTGGTGGAAGGATAATGGGTCGAAGCCTCGTAGATCTGACTGGCAATGTAAGTTATTCTTAAATGGACCTTTAATTTTATTATAAATAAATAGATTGAGATGCATGCTATGTCAATCTAGTTACATAAAAACAACTGGATGATAATAATTAATTTGATTAGTTCAATAATAAATTGTTAAAAATAACTAAATGAATTGGATTTCATTTTACCTCTTATTAGTATACGTTTCTTATTATTTTAAGGGTTAATTACAAAAAAACTCAAATTTTGCTCAGTTTTGTTATTATAATCCAAACTTTAAAAAGTAACAGTTAAGTACTAGAACTTTCAATTTTTTTCAAATTTAGTTAGACATTAATATCTCCATTAACGTTGTTGAAGAGGCAAGCCACGTGAGATATAATTTTAATGAGTTTTTCTTTATCACCATCAATTTCTTTATTTTCTTTCATCTCTATAAATATAAGAACAAAACTCTCACACGCTTAGCAGGACACCACCTTAATGCAGACAAATGATCATAGTCAAGTTCTTTCATCTTTTTCTCCATAAACGTAAGAACAAAACTCTCATAAATGCCTCCACTTACTGTAGGACAATCACAATCAAGTTCTTTCACCTTTTTTCCCATAAGATGAATGAAACAATCGACATCCAAATTCTCTTTTCGCAAATTTTTGTCATTATATGCCATTTGCATTAGATGCTGATAATATCCAACCCCCAATTAGTTATGTGAATGGGAAGATCATACAATCTGGTTGTAGTAATCCCCAAAAAGCATTAAGGTTTGAGGATGATGAAACTTTTGGAGCCAAATCCAAAAAGTTGTAGAGAAAGTTTGATAGTAAACTTCCAACAGACAAGTACATTAATACGTGTCATTAGGTGTATACAAATTAAATCCTTATTTTACTTTCAATTTATTAAACAAATTAGCATAGAACATACGAGGAAAGTTAATTTACTAATTTAATTTATTTATTATAGTAGTTTTAAAAGAGACAATTATATCCTAATAATTTTACTCATACGAAAGGAATTCCATAACAAAATATAAACATAATCAACGCATTAACACATAATGTCTTTTTTTAACCACATTAATAAGATACAACATCAAAACTTAAGAAAACAAACTTATAACACATTCTTAGAACAACACAATCAATATTCAAGAGCTGAAAAATTATTTTCTTTGACACAAATCTTGATCATCAAAATATATATAATTCTGAAAATTTTAACGTTGAAATAAAATTATACAAATCCTCATAATTTTTAGTTGGACAACCTCTATTTCATCTTGTAATACTTTTAAAGTAATCTTAATTTAGTTTTTACACATCTAATTCAATCAAGACAAATAAATTTACATAAATCAACTAATAAAACAAATTTTTCTATAAACTAATAAACCATTAAAAAAATTCCAGATCTATCATAACCATATTAATCATGTTTTGATCAACATTTTTGTATGTAATATCCAATACATAGTTGTTTTGAACATAATACATTAAGGTATGCTATTTTTCAAGTTAAGACGTGATGGAGCCCACTTCCAGAGCCCAACATTTGAAGTCATAAAATGTGTGCTTGTGCTAGTTACTATGTATGGTTATTCCAATTAACCTTTATTAGTCATATTTGGTTCATCTTCATTCTCTGATACCGTAAGTTTTGGGCCCTATTTTTCGAATCATTCTTATACTGAAGTTAATATTCTATGCTCAACTTCCATCTAGATATTGAAAGTCTTAGGGACTGAGTTAAAATTCTATTCCTCCAGATAATTAGAAGCTCCATGTCTCTAGTTTATTTAGAAACAAAAATAATCTCATTCACATTTCTTCAACTTAAGAACAGATTTTGGGAAACCTCAAACTGGAATCATAATTTGACTTCTTCAGAAAATTGGTTTCCCACTGTCTTAAGTTTCTAATGAATACCTAACTTTCATCCAAAAATTAAACATCTTAGAGGTTGAATCAGAATTCGACTTCTTCATATAATTTGTAAACCTATGTCTCTAGTTTATTCTACATTGAAAATCATCTTAATTGGAACCCTACAAAGCCAGATATATTCAAAATGCCGAGCATGTTTAGTAAAATAACACCAGTTCATACTATTCCAACAGATTCCCTCACTTTCATTCAATTAAACCTTTTTCCAATCAATTTAGAATGATGCCAATTTTTTTAGAGAGACAGCACAATGTGTTAGGAATCTATTGTCTTAAGGATCACTTCGTTTAGAGGTTAGATAACAAAGATTGGGCCGAAGGAATCAAACAAGGTTCTGTCCTTAATCATATTGAACCTGTTCGGGACAAATGACATAACTTTCTCTATAGATATCAGATCAAGGTTATTCTTAGAGGGTTAGAAAGAGGACTTCAATATCTACAACTTTCATGAAGACATAAAAGTAAGATCTTATCATCTAAAGGGTCAGAATTGGACCAAACAATTCAAGATAAACAGTGACCAGAAGAAGGTTATGAATAGTACACAGAAGATATCTTGCAATTAACACAACTTTGTCTAAAGATGTCAGATCAAGGTCATTATTAGATGATTTGAAAGAGAGATTCAAGATATACAACTTTTATAAAGACCTTGAAGATCGATTCTATCATCTAAAGGGTCAAAATTATACTAGAAGATGTAAGATGAATAGTGCACAGAAGATACAATCTATACTCCTGAGCATCTCCACTTATAAGGATCATAACGTTCGATTCCGATGTTCAAAAATTTCATACCATATACCGTTGGAAAGCTAGAAGGATACAATGTTCTAGGAGACAACTTTGCCTAATTCAACCTAGATTAATCCAGATTTTCTCCTGAACCTAGAACACAAATTTTTTCCCTATGGAAGACTTAAACTTTTGCACTGTGCAAACTTGAAATGTCCTGAGCATAACCATTTAGCTACCAAATTGACTTCATTAAACTCTTAAATCTCAACTCATCTATTTCATTACATTCAGCTACATCTGATCAGCCATAATTCCTATCTTTCTTTTCCATAACATCTCACTTAGTGTGTGTATATATATATAATCATCTAAATATCATCCATACACAATTCATATTTCCTTAACATTAAAAGAATAAAGTTTTATAAATCTTTAATGGCATTTCAAGCCTCAATAAATCATCATCTCAAAGTCTCAAATTACAAAGATTCTTAAACAAACAAACTTGGTATGCAACTAAAACATTGTGCTTTCCCAAAACCAACTTAAAATACAAAATAAACAAATTTGGAGTAATTCCTTAGGCTCTTGATCACTTGATCTCTTAGCTATCACCTAAAGATGGGATGAAAAGAGGGTTAGCTTGAAAGCTCGTGAGTAACAGTTTATAACTGAAGAATAAGTAAAACCTTTGAAAATATTTTACTTGTCATAGAAAATTTTCATTGAGTTCATAAAACACATGTTTCTTAAGTTTTCAACCAAAATTCACAAGTTACAAACATGAATGCATCAAACTTGTTAACATAACATAAGTACATAAGGACATCAGAATGGTTTGGGTGGACCTAAAACAGAACGTACTACACATTTCTCCTAAGGATCCTGTGTAGCCGTGAACAGAACGTACTAACGTAATCCCACATAATGGTTTTGCGTAGCCATGAACTTATGGGAGTCTATGAAGGAGTTCCATGCCACTAGCGAGCAGGCGAAAGAAGCCTTTTGTCAAAGTGCACTTAACTTAACTTAGGGATCACCACAAACCCATATAATCATATATTTCACATCTTGTAAACATACTGCCCAAAATGATACTTTTTCAAATCTTGACTTTTCATAGACATGAGATATTTCGAAAACATGATTTCATAAACATGATATCTTTTCAAAAATCACTTTCCAACCTTTTCATAAATCATCACACAATTTATAAAACCACATATTGAAATTTCTCAAATCATTTTAAAATTAATAAATGCAACACTTATGATGCAATTAAAATCATTAAACTTCTTTGATTCAAAGAAACACATCAGTGGTTTATTTACTCTAGTATAAACATGTACCCACCTTGATTTCCATGCTTAAAGACTTGCTCAAAATGTCTCTGCTCTTGCTTCTCTTGCCTTTCTTGATTTCCTTCTTGATTCTTTACCAAATGAAAGATCTTTGACTCAAATGGAAGCTATTCTCTTCCTCTACCTTTTTCTCTTCTTGAACCACATCAAAAAAGCTAAGAAATGAAGAAATCCTAGCTCAACTCTCTTCTTTTCTCTCAACCACCAAAATATCTCTTCTTTCTCTCTTTGATTTGTTATTTCTCTTCTTTTTCATGACACTCTCTCTTTTTCTTCTTCAATTCACGTTTTCCCCCTTCTTAAAATAGTAAGCCAACATTTCTTCTTCAATTCACGTTTTTCCCCTTCTTAAAATAGTAAGCCAATATTTCTTCTTCCATTTCTACTCTTAATGAGTCCAAAAAGTCTATTTTACCTTTCCTTGTAGGCTTATGTTCTTTTAACCTTAAATGTCTTGCCAAAGACACTCTTGAACATTCTTATAACCTTAACACCTTAATTCCACTTACCCATTCAATAAATCCTACTAACTTTGACATAATTAAATAATTACAAAATGATTAGTTTATTAAAACCTCAAAATTAGTTAAATCATGCTTATTCATCAAGAAAAAAATTTTGGGGGCCAACAAGACGAGATTAAGCATACATAATGCAACTCAAATGAAGATTTCATCCAATTATCTTCACATTTAAGTTTAACTTTATCAATGAGTTAAAATTAGGAAAAATCTAAAAATAAAAAGATTTATAATAACGAAACCTATAAATTTAGCTAAACTAATACATATAAAAAAAGAGGGGAGTAGAGGTTCAAATCAAGTTTAGAAATAAAAAAGGTAAAACATAAATCTAACCTAATATTCACAGATGAACAAGCAAGCTTTAAATTTTAGTTTAGTTATACAATTTCGACATATCCTTGATAAAGGGAGATATTTAACAAGTTGAATGTAGAGAACCATCTAGCTAGTTCCTACTCGTTCTTTTTTCATTCCTAAAGATTGAAACAGCTCAATTTTAACATAAAAACATGTTAAGTATAAGGAAACTCAATCAATAACTGAAATTTGTTTGACAATCATCTAAATTCCGGCCCCTATAACTCCAAATGAATCACTAATTCTTCTTATCATATTCATATAATCAAGAATTTATCTAATCAAATAAGAAAATGAATAAATATGATAAAAATTCAAGTAGTTGATGTTAAGTCAAAATGACTTCACGTTTAATAATTTTATTGATAATCAAATAATGATAATGTTTGAAATAAATAAACTATTATGATGAGTGTGTTAAGTGTGCAGTGCCAAAACACAGTAGAAGAAGTTCATTAAGAAGAAGTTTCGAAGACTAAGAAGAAGTTCACTAAGAAGAAGTTCTGAAGACTAAGAAGAAGTTCCAAAGATTAGAAGAAGTTCACTAAGAAGAAGTTTCGGAGACTAAGAAGAAGTTCACTGAGAAGAAGATTCGAAGACTAAGAAGAAGTTCACTGAGAAAAAGTTCTGAGGACTAAGAAGAAGTTCCGAAGACTAGAAGAAGTTCACTAAAAAGAAGTTCACTAAGAAAAAGTTCACTAAGAAGAAGTTCCAAAGACTAAGAAGAAGTTCACTAAGAAGAAGATTCGAAGACTAAGAAGAAGTTCCAAAACTAAGAAGAAGCAGTTTGAGTTAGTTACAGAACTCAACTGAATAACAGTTTTTAGAAGAAGCAAGAAGCAAGAAACAAGAAGCAAGAAGCAAGAAACAGTTATCAAGATTCAAGAAGCGGTTAGAGACTTAGGCTATAAATATTAGTCGTAGTCGAAGACTGAACAATCTTTATGCTTACAAATTATTACTTACATAAATTATGTGCGATATCCTAGAGCAAACATTATTGTAACAAAAGCTCACATTATCTTTCTAGTGAGAGAAAGAAAAAGCTGAGAGCCTGGAGAGGCTAAGATAGCTGAAAGAATACTCAGTGTAAGAGACCTGAAAAGGCTCTGGAAGGGAGGAAACAGTACTTGTAATTTTGACGAAGTATAGTGAAAACTCAGAAGGGTTCTGAGGACTGGACATAGCCCAAGGTTTGGGGTGAACCAGTATAAAAATTGCATTGTCTATCGTCTAACTCCTTTACTCTTAAATACTCTTGATCTTATACAAGTTTATAGAAGTTATTTGCGATTTAACTAACTAGTTGGTATATTTTTAATACTTAAAAAAGTTTCTTTTTCAAAAATATCAAAGGTTTTGTGTATTCACGAAAAGATTACACAATTCAACCCCCCCTTCTTGTGTAGTTCGTATATTGTACGTGAGTTCTATATTAACGTGTGATTTACTTCAATCATAACTATAATAGTTATATACATTCTTATTCTTCACTATATTCATTCTCATTCCTATTAACATTATCTCATGTGAATCAACCACCCCTTAATCATCATAATAGTCATCCTTAGTTCCAACCATAAATGGCTCCAACTATACTCCTTAAACTCTTCATCTTTACTAAAGATTTTGGTATTTCTCATTCTCCAAATATAGTGCACCAACATAGCAAAACCAATTTTGACGAACCTTTGATCTTCTCTATTAGCCCATCTCAATTTGTTAGCCCAAGCTATTGTATTAATCAAGCTAAGATCCTTGTCTTGTAAGCCAAACATATTGAGAAAAGTCCTCCTCCATAGTTTTATTGCTTGAGGACATATGAAGAATATATGTTCTAGGGTTTCAACTTCCCTAAAGCATAAAGGGCAATTTGTATCTAGAATTTGGAATTTAATACTCTCTAGTTCCCAATTTGTGTAGAGCAACTGACCATAAGATGAAAGAGTGAGTTTGAGTCATATTGATCCCCGTATCAATTAGTAGAGTGAAAACTTGATCATAGGTCCAAGCAATAATTCTTTACATGATTGAGCTGTAAATTTGTGAGCCTTGTGAAGCATCCATTTCATATCATCTTCTTGTGTTTGGATTGGGGGATATGAAGGCCATTAGTCAACAACAAAACTAACTCCTCTGCACATGTGGAAATGCCATAATTGTTATTCCGGATCAAAGATTAGACTTTAGTATCTTTTGGGATAGATCCTTTTAAAGCTGTAATGAGGTCAGTGTTACATAAAGGCCTTAAGGCATGCTAATTATCAAACCAGAAAGATGTGTTTTTCCCACTTCCAGCATGATGTTTGATATGATGATGCATGAAGGACCTCGTAAGTAAAATCTGCTGAAACGTGTAAGATTGCAAAGAAGTTTGAGAGATAGACAATATGCTTTTCTACTTGATATGAAACACGTGTATCCATCTTACCCATAGGCTTTCTTTGTACGAATATATCCTCCATAGTCTTTTTGACTGCAAAATTCTGATGATGCTGGTAGCTGAGTTGATTCCCAACCCTCTATTTTGCCTAGGAAGACATATAACTCTCCATTTAACTTTGGATAATCTTCTCCCACTAAAATTCTATCCATGCCGGATGAAGTCTCTAATACTTCTATCAAATTTTCTTCAGAACTCCCTTGATAGCCAAATGTGATAACCAGTAGACATGTAAATTTTTAAGAATGGTGATAACCAATTATACTCTAAGTCCATATGACAAGAATCCGTTGCGCCATTAAGATTCTTCTATTAACCTTTTCTAGGTGGGACTCCCTAGTAAAATATACAGAAGGTTTAGCCTCATTATAAAACCAAAATTTGCCTATTGATAATTTATATTTAGATGTTTTCTTCACTTGTTCTTGCTCTTCTCTCGGCACTTACGATTCTACCTTGACTTCCTCGTTTCTTCAATTGATTTCTGTTAAAACGGCCAAATCAACTTAAAAAATGAAAACATTCAAGTTTATTTACCCCTAAATTAGATCGAAGGGAGTAGTGAAAATGGTAGCTTCAAATATAACATGGAGTAACTTTCATTGCATGTCCCATCAAACAATAAACTACTCATCGCCACAATCTATAATCAAGTGATTTAGTTTGGTTCTAATTAGAGCAGTCTTTACAGCCACACAAGTACTATACACATCACGAACAAAATGTATATCATCTCCACGAGAACTGTCAATTTCCTAGAAGCTGATTTCACTCACTTGGGGTTCCTTAAAACTATAATCACCGAATCTCCTCTAAGGAACATTTTGCTTATGAACCGGTCCTTGTTAACCGGCTGAGCCTTTTTCTTTCCTTTACCTGTTTTTGGTACCTAGGCAAGAGAAATTGCAGATTTCTATGGACCTCAGAAAAAAATAGACCAGTAAATGCATATTGACGGATACAAGTTTAACAGATAGCATTAGTAGCAACCTCAGTCCACATCTCCCGAACATTTTCAAGAACCATGTTGCAGTGTCTATCAAAAGCTCTCACTCGACCGAGAAGCTTTTTATTGTTCCGACAATTAATGAGTACCTGTTACCGTACCCAAGCAAAGAATTCCAATGAGTTGTCTGCTATGGCAGAATAAACCTAACAGTAGAGACAGACTGACGTGGTATATCATTTGAACATTACCTGAGTATTATTTTTCACGCTCATCATGAGCACAGAAAGTGGTCCAGTATTAAATTCTTCCTCCTCCTTTTTTCCATTCTGCTGCAATTAACTTTTGTTAGCATCAAGAGATAAAACTGAAGTAGCAATAATCAGGGGCCTAGAAGCTATTTCAATAAGTTAAGAGTAACTTTTTTACACAATCAGAAACAAGAAATTTTATAGATGAGCAATTAATAGTATCATCAGATTAAAACCTAAAAATTCTACAGATTCAGAAACCTTGTTGGAGACCAATGGGATCATGGGTAAAAATGTGTTAACAAAGAACTTTAGGAAATCAGGAAGACAGAGTTTGGCAACTTACATCTTCCTCCATTGGTCGGCTGGGCCAGAAAAAGATGTGGGAAGGAAACCAGTCAATGGAAGACAAGAAAATTAAGCATAATATAGTGTTGCCAACAACTGCCAAAGATGAAATTTATGTTAACTGAAAAAAAGAACAGACGAAAGCCAGTACCTCATCTTGCCAGCAAGTGGAGTTTTTTTGATACTTTAGAAAAGTACCTCACAGTCTGAAAGTAATACAGCACATCAGTTAGAAAAAGGACCAAAAGTTGTATTAAGTCGATGTAAGAACAAAGTTTTTCACCTATAATCAGAAGATCTTGCTAACACAACAGATCAACGAGAACACAAAACTGAATTGCTTGTTATATTTGAACATCAAGAAACAGTTTATCAATTTGTACATGCAATTATGTGAAAGAAAGAAGTATGGAAAAAAGCTATAACTTTCAGAGCCATAGTTCAACGTTAACAATCTTTTATGCACAGACAGCATAACAAAATAACTTAAGGGCTTTCGCCTTTCAGGAAATTCAAGAAACATCAAATGGGTTTTGTTCCCTAGTGATGATGAAATATCTCAGAAGAACGAATATTTTCAATCAATCATCCTCGGAGGCAACACAATAATCAGTCAGAGCTGATTTTGAGCATCATATATAAAATGATCTGACAGCCAAATTAGATCCCAATTGTAGTACACAATGCAGAATTCTGGATAAAGTTGAAGAAAACAATAGAGTAAAAGAAAATGCACCCATAATACCAGAACAAGGAAGATCTTCGAGAACAGTGTCAAGGAAGAGTCCTCAGTGTTTCCCTGAAAGGTCTCGGTCGAAAACAAGTTTTTAGGTTAAATCATCATTAGAGAGACCCAGAGTCGTTAGATCCAGGACCCTAACTCATGAGACGTTTTTAGGTTAAATCATGATACGGACTTGTGCTTTGGTGTTGAAAAAAATTTATCAATTCATAGATATAATAACAGCAAACGCAAAGCCAACGAGAAAGTACCAGCAGCATACCTTGAGAGGGAAACACGTCGGCGTGGGCTTGAGACTGGAGATGGATGCAATGCAGAAGGTGAATTGGGTTGGAAAATGGGAGTGAGAAGTGAAGTTGTTTCTAGTTTCTTGAATCTATCACTGTTTATGTTTCAAGGGAATGGAAAGGAATAAGAAGTAATGTTTAATTAATTAATAAAAAAAGAAAGTAAATGAAAGAAAAGAAAATTTTCTTCTCAATCAAAAAAATTTCTGCCAAAAAGTGGATGGAAATGGAGGGAATTAAAAAAATTGACACAATTTTATCAAAAATATCCTTTTAAAATACCTCTTTATAAAAGACTATTTTTCTCCTACCCTATTGTCTTCCACTTTTTTTTTCTCCTGCAGTC
>JAOSBK010000004.1:25518209-25532069 GCA_027568895.1 Erythroxylum shatona
CCAAACATGGAATAGAAATAATGTTTCTTGTGATGACAGGAACATAATAACAATTATTTAATTCAAGTACAAGACCAAAAGGCAAAGCTAAACTACAAGTCCCAATAACTAATATAGCAACTCTTGCTTCACTACTGACTCGTAAGTCCACTTCACCTTTTCTCAACAACCTACTGTCTGTCAATACCTACACATTTTTACAAATGTAAGAACCACATCCGGTGTCTACTACCCAAGATTGTGATACAGAAGTAGAAAGATTGATTTCAATCATAAACAAACCTAAAGTTGAAGTTACACTTAACTTCTTTTCCTTCAAGCTAGCAAGATAAGCTTTTCAATTCCTCTTCCAATGTCTAGCTACGCCATAATGAAAACAGATGCCCTTGTCATTCTTCTTCTTCACACCGCCTTCTATCTTTGCTACTTTAGTATAAGTCTTTTGGATCATGTTCTTCTTTTTCTTCTTAAGGGTCTTACCCTTATTCTTGGAAGAAGAAGAGCCAACAACAAAAACAGAATTGGATTCCTTCTTAAGGCATCCTTCAGTAGCTTGAGCGCGTTGAGTAATTCAGCTAATGACATTTCATTTTTGTTCATATGGAAGTTCATAATAAATTGTCAAAAACTCGAGGTAAGAGACTGGAGCACTAAATCAATGCTCAACTCGAGGTTCAGGTCATACCCCAATTGGCCAAATTTTTCAATGTAACCAATCATCTATAGAACATACATTTCCACCGATGTTCCTAGAGCCATCAAACATTAGAACAAGGCTCTTGCAGTCTCAAACCTCTCCATCAAACTCTGAGCACCAAACAACTCTTGAAGGTGCAGGAACATTTCCCTTGCATTCAAATTTTCATGTTTCTTCTGGAGCTCGAGAGACATGGTGGCTAACATCACACATGTCACTTATTTATTGTTATCTCTATGACTATGATAATGCTCCCAATCTTCATTGGCAACATCTTGAGCAGGTTCAGGTGGAAGCTTAGTGTCAAGAACGTACAATTTTTTCTCTTGCATTAAAACAATTTTAAGGTTACACAACTAGCCGGAAAATTTTGGTCTAGTCAATTTGTTAGCATCCATGATGCTCCCTAGGGACAAGTTCGTACTCATTTTCAAAAAACTGATTCGTCAAAAAAATATTAATTAGTTTATGTTGTAAAACTAAATAATTAAGGACTTTTAAAATTTGATTACTCCCACTATTTTAAACAAATTAATAACCCTCACTATTAATTCGAGAAATTATCAAATAATTTCTTAATGGAGTAAGATCCCATTTTAATTTAATTGATCTTGAGTTTGCTCAACAAACCAATTAAATTAAATTAGGTAGATAATATTTTATCAATCACATCCTATGTAATTTCTAGATCCGTTAAGAGACAACTCTTTGTCATAAACATATCTAATAATATTATCCTAACCTTGCCTCTAAATTAATATGATCATGAATTTACTCATCTAAATTATAAAAATTTAGTTAAGTAAAACCCATCGTTATAAGGTTAAACATGCTCGAGTTAAAGTGGCTTTAAGTTTACTCAACAAGCCTAACAACAAACAAAACTCTGGTTTAATCCTATAATAATGGAAAGCATTATTCATGTTCTAAACATGTACTTAATATTTTAATGAGGGATTTAAAATAAAATAAAATAAAATCTCATTCAAAATAATATAATTCATTATATTAATTTATTTGACATAATCTAATTATGAGAAATAAATTGAGATTTTAATAAAAATTATAATTTAATTAATCAACAATTGAAAAATTAAATTAAAATCAAAATAAAAAAACAAACAAGGCCCACGGGCCAGGAGACGCAGCTGGCCAGGAGACTACCTCCTGACCTACTGGCCTACAGGCCAGTAGACGTACGTCTCCTAACATGTCTCCTGGCTTGGCCAGGATAGCGTCTCTGCTGATGGGGCGCATGTAGCCCAACCAACTTCTGCATTTTTTTAAAAGAACCAGAATAACATTT
Source organism: Erythroxylum shatona (assembly GCA_027568895.1). Classification (NCBI taxonomy): domain Eukaryota; kingdom Viridiplantae; phylum Streptophyta; class Magnoliopsida; order Malpighiales; family Erythroxylaceae; genus Erythroxylum; species Erythroxylum shatona. The sequence continues at coordinate 25,520,213 of JAOSBK010000004.1, forward strand.
TATTCTGTTAGCTCTACCTTCAGACTATCTCAAGGCACTCTACCCTATCTATATCAGTAAACATACTTATAAATATACATAAAACTCTAGAGAGTATAAAAATCTCTAGAGTGAGAAACGTCCACCTCCGAAGGTGATGATTCTCTAACCATCGGTGGCTACTACTGCCTTCGGTGGTCTTGTTCTTCATTACTATGATGCACAATAATACTCATTAATCAAACATATAACAAAATTCATTGAAGCATATTAAACTAAAGTATCTGTTACGTAAAAAGAAGGTTAGAATTAATGAAGTAACATGCTTGAGTAAATGGACATAACACATTTTCTGTATTGCAACCACCGAAACATTAATGGTTGAGTAAATGAGCAAAACCACTTAGAGTAAATAAACAAAACGTTGTTCTGTATTTCAACCAGCTGCAGTAGTTAATAAACCGAGCATTTTCAGTTTTTATTATTCAGTTATGAAAAAAAGAGACAACCATAACGTATGCATGCAACTCTTTATCTATAATAAATGCATGCAACTCTTCGTTTGGTTCGGAAAAAACATCGCAGAAGTGGAAAAATAATTTCATCAAAGATTGAAAAAAATAAGTTCTAGAAACACATTAACCTTTTTCTAGATTTCCAGAAAAAAAAATTGGAAAATTTCCAGAAAACAAAAGCAAATTTTTACATCTTTCTATAAATAGACAACACAAGTTTTAACAACAGTTCATTTAAGTGATTAAACAAATTCTACCATATCCAGAAACACTTTCAAATGAGCACGAAGAACATAATATTTTTCAGAAAAATATTTAATCAAGTAGAACATGCACGAAACATTAATACAATTACCATAAACACTAAGCCATGCAGAACTATGCAATAAATGTGTATAATCACAAAAGTTTTCCAAAAATCATATTTTCAGATCACCAACCAAAACCCAAAACAAGTTCAATGTATAAATATGCAACTTTTGCATATTAAAACCAAATCAAAATTTGATCAAGTTTATGAATTAAAATTAAAACTGTTAAAGGTGACTCTGATATCACTATCGGAAAAATTACGCAAGATCAAATCTTAGCTTAGTGGAAATAATATAAAATTTTTTTCATAGAATCAACCTTAACAGAATTTATTAGAAACATAAACAAGAAATTGACAAAAACCTACTAACTTGTTGCGATTTTGTATTACAATTCTTTTTTGTTTCTTTGAATTTGTCAATCCACAAGTCGTTCAATTGTATGGCTTCTAACGATATCCACATATCTATTCAGAGAAAACTCAAATCTAATTTGAGAGGAAAAAATGTATGAAGTGCTAGCTACCATTTTTCTAATTTTTCCTTTTATATGAAAAATCTTATTTTTCAAGTCCTTGAATTTTATTAAAATTACAACTAAAGTCAAACTTTAATTATAATTATTAATTAATCCTAACAAGATCAAATATCATATATTGACCCTTAAAGTTTCTAAAACTTTTCAATTAAGTCCAACTTAATTCAAATTTTACTTTTTCCTTTATAGACCTTTTTATGTGTGATCCATTAGGTTCCTAATATGTTGGCCATGATTATAAATTATAATTCTATTTCATAATTAGAATCAGATAAATTAAAAGGAGTTTTAATTTATCTTTAATTCCCTAATTAAATAATTTGTAATTATAGATTATGATTGATGTCTAGCAACATGCCATGACCACCTAAATATTAGGAATATCAAAGTGGTTTGACTTAACTTGTTTATGCACGGTTATCTTGTATAAATTAATCTTTTCGTCATCTAATGTTCCAACTAAAGTTAGAGTATAGAATTCGTGTCTGCTCTAAATAATCCAATCATATTCGTTTTTCCTAATTAGTAAATGATTTATAATTGATATTTGAAAACAACTTTTCTAAATTTCAATTTACTCTGGCCAAAGATTCTGAAAATTATTACTAATCAAGAATAGTAGAACATTCACCCTAATTACTTTAAGATAACGAATTCTTTATTGATTTACTCAACTATCTCTATATAGTTCATACTATATCCAATAATTATCGAATTGAACTACTCCGATCCAAGAATAGAACATAAGTAGAATCAAAACACAGTAATTCCTACATGAGATAACTTTGGTAATCTCAAGTTTAAGGATTAATTATACAACCATCATAATGAGATAATATACAGACACACAAATAATGTTCCATTCGAGATTCTCATAATTGGGTCAGTTCAGTGAACTTATTCTTTAATAAGCACCTACATGTTTGTTTAAGTATCTCCATATTTTAATTTATGTGATCAACTACTTTCTTCATAAGAAACAAACAAATATGTGCTAGTCTAACTATTTTATCAATACCCCATCTTGATGAAACTATGACTAGGAACATTTTAGGAGTAATAAAAAAATACAATTTGAATCTCATAATTATAATCACATTATAATTTCTAATTGCATAACAATTGTTCTAGAGGTTTTATCTTTATGATTAATAATTAAATAATTAAAAATACATAAAGATAAAGAATGTCCTTTTTATTGAATTAAAAAAAAATTTACAAAGAAATATACAACCAAAATTGGCTGCAAGGGCATAAACCAACAATATCATATTCAAGAAATAGGATGTTGTGATTCAATAACAAAACATGTATTTTATTCATTTGAATTTTAATGATATAAATTTGAGTAGGTTGTATGATTTATTAGTTTAATTACATTGTTTATTTTCTTGATGGATAATATAATATAAAACAAATATTTTTATTTTCAATACAATTTTTTAAAATTTAATTTTCAAAATATTCGATATTTTGATACAGCTCCAATTAAAAAGTATAAGAATATCCAGAAACTCCTTATTCTAGTCGCTAGGTAGAGTTGAGAACAGACGTACAAGGAATAGAGTAGAAGAATACAATGAGGTGGTCGCAGCCTGCGCAAACAAACATCCAGGACAAATTGTAGCGCTTCAGGGACAAAACGGGAACGTCAGAAAATATTCTTTCCAAAATTGACGAGGTTGTCTTTCATCGAAACAAAACAAAAATACCGTCCCAAGTCAAGCTAATCAAATCCTTGGTCTTAAAGAAGCATTTGAAATAAAAGCATCGAGGTGGTGCCATGCCATCATCCTGATGGAGAAGTAGAACCGTAGCCTAAATAATGCAGACGCCAGACTGAATTGATCATTATAATTAATTAACTCTTGATATTTCATTACGTATATTATTTTGGTTTTTTCTGTTTATCTTGTTACTAAGTTTCTTATTGTTAATTGCATCTCATTTATAGCATATCCTAACGTCCGCATTGAAGCGAAAGCAATTTTAAATCTCATTACTGAAGCAAATCTAATCTGAATCAGGAACGGCTTCTTTGTTTTCGATTAAAAAATTGCATATTATTAATTACTTCATATCCTTTCGGCAGTGAGAGCCAATTTCTTCCCCTTTGTTTTGTTTACTGCGAATTTCTTCCCCTTTGTTTTGTTTACTAACAATTAACGCAATAACGTAGAAAGTTAATTATTGAAAGAATATCCCAATACATAACTATTATTTGGGTACATAATAAAGAAGTTATGAGCCTGTTGCCAAAATGCATATAGGCTACTGCAGGCAGAATTATAAGAGATGTGAAGTAATTGGCGATGTACCCCGGTCAACTTCTCCAAAGAACTCTTCACATTTTAAATATTGGCGAACCAATAAATTATTGATGGTCTCATTATCATGTAGAGAATTTGACCTGTACCCCTTTTTTTTAATAATTATCATCCAAATTGTACTATTATATGTTATCTAATGGATCGTCATTTCATCAATAAAGATCTGGCATCTGTATCCCATCCTAAATAATGCACAAGGACCACCGTAGTTGGTACTATGGGACCACTGATTGTGGTCCTACCCGTGAATCTAATTTAATCAATACTACAGTCTTAGTACCAAATTAATAATGGTTTTTATATGAATGCTAACTTATTATAGTTATGTTAATGTCGATTTCTTGGAGATGTAATCTAGCTCAGCTTTTGTAATCCAAATATCCATTATTTGACCCCGTATACATTAATTTTTTCGATCCAGAATTAATTGGATGGAATTTACTGGACCCTTTTGTATCTCCGTTGGAATCTTGGAAAGGCATCATATGCCAAAACTACTTTGCTTCTATTATCTGCTTCTAATTCTCTACCGTTATTTCTTGGGGATCTTCTCGACACAACAATCGAATTGCACTTTTGATGCTTCAATTGCTGATCTTTTTTGGACCATGAAATTTACATAAGACCTAGTATAAGGTTATTAAAATTAAGTTGTATAGAATTATTCTTAATTTTTCATACTAACGATCATAACACCTGTGATGTGATTAAAGCACCAGTATTCGATCCATAATCCAATGGTTGTCTACTATATCATCTGTAAACTTACTACATAGTTTCTCAACTAAGGTTCCAACAGCACCTTTAACTTTTGTACCTATTCTGCACTCAAAGTACGTATACTGATGTTTGGAGATGACTGCCCAATATGATTGTTACGTCCTTTCCTAAAGGTTGCATTTGCGACATGGTGCTCACCTGTAAATTGCTCTTTTTTTCATTAGAATTGCCTCGCCCAATGCCATGTCTACCAAAACCATGCCCAAGACCCCAACTAGAAGGATAACCAACAAATCTGAAGCGTTGTGACTTGTTGTGTTCCTACTTTTCACAATAGCAACGAGTAAACTTTCATCCAAAGTCATTTTTGAGTTGTTTTAAATTTGTGAATTTTCAATTATACGGTTTGCAAATGCCATATGCTGATGTCGCTGCTCTCGTTTTCAAACAATACTTTTGTCATTCTTTTTGAGTTTCCGTAAGGAAAACTTTATTGGGTTAGACATATGTTCCATAGCTAAAATTGATGAATTCAAGGTCCCATAAATAACATCATCAAGCCCTATTAAGAACTGATAAATAAGCTCATCCTCCCATTCATATATCATGATCCCTTTTTGTAGCATCAGAGGTGCATGTTGGATTCTTTGAATAATTGACCAATTCATCCCACATTTCTTTTATTTTTGTATAGTATATCACCACATCCATTCCTTCTTGTTTAAAAGATGAAATCTCACTTTTCAACTCATAAATATGAGGCAGTTTCCAAACTGAAAATCATTCTCTTAAATCATCCCGTATACACTTGACACTATCCACACAAGGTTGCAAAGTCTCATCTATGACATTAAAAATCTTTGACATTATCATACATATTTCAGAGTTATGCTTCAGACTCATCTACATATGGTTTTTTGATGGTTCCATCTTTGAACTTCAATTATTTTCAGCCTGAGCATTTCTCATTGCCTTTTGCGGTATTTCATAGTTAGAGCCTTTCAAAATACAAGAACTAATAATTGCCCCTGGATTGTCCGACGACATGAAGATAATAGAAAGAGTCCATCAACAAAATTCTTAATATTTGTCACTGCTCCTTGTGCTGCTATTTTCTGTCCAATTTTATGGTATTTTATTCTGTCTTATGAATTTTAAACATTTATTTGTACAGGTCTCACATTCATTTATGCGGAATCCATGCGAAACCTACACAAGACACCTTCAAATAACTCGCAGCAACCCCACTGATTGTTTCCCCGTGTATTGGGATTGATTTAATTTTGAGTTTTATTAAATTTTACACTTTACGAGAAGAAGAATACTTGCTTTGTTCCCATTGGTAAAACTTACAACTTTATATAATATAGATAAGCTCTTCTACCTTTTAGCCTAAATGGTAAATATATGTGATTACCAAATATATAAAAGCACAAAATATATTCAGCTATTAAGTATAGACAGATACAGAAAAAGATAAGTCAATATAGATACGTGCAATCATCATCTTCAACTACTTTACTCCGCCTCACTGATCTATATATTGACGTCAAATAATCTGCTTCGTACGAAAGACCAAAACTCGTTAAGTCGCCCTGCATTCAACTCGGGATGGCCGCAACTCACATGTTCTATTGCCTTAACTTGCTTATCTGGTTCATCGCCGCATTGTTGATCCACTACTTCTTCAAAACATTCCTAAAGTCCGGTACCCAACTCAACGGACCTCCGAGTCCACCGGCTCTACCGATCATCGGCCACCTCCATCTCATAGGCTCCGTCCTGCCCAAATCCCTCCAAACTCTAGCCAGAAAATATGGTCCGCTCATGGAGATACGTCTAGGCGCGGCAACATGTTGTATCGCCTCGAACGCTTCGGTCGCGAAAGAAATCTTTAAGTATCAAGACCTTAATTTCTCCTCCAGACCCGAGTTCGGCTCTTCTGAGTACTTTATTTATAGAGGGTCAAGGTTTGTGACTGCTCAGTATGGTGACTACTGGCGTTTTATGAAGAAGCTATGCATGACAAGACTACTTGCAGTTCGTCAGCTAGATAAGTTCATGGATATACGTGATGAGGAGAAAGTGAGGCTCGTGGAGTCAGTAACGAGGTGCGCTAGAGAAGGAAAATTGTGTGATTTGAGCGGCGAGTTCACAACCTTGACAAACAACACCATTTGTAGGATGGCAATGAGCACAAGGTGTTCTGGTACGGATAATGACGCTGAGGAGATTAAAGGATTGGTTAAGACTTGTTTAGACCTTGCCGGAAAGCTGAGCTTAGGGGATGTTTTAGGACCGTTTAAAATATTTGATTTTTCAGGGACCGGGAAGAAGCTAGTTGGTGCATTGACAAAGTATGATCGGTTGGTGGAGAAGATACTAAAGGAGCACAAAGAGAAGGCATTGGAAGTTCCTGACATGAAGACGAAGGATTTAATGGACATATTGTTGGAGATATACGACGATCCCACAGCAGAAATCAGGTTATCTGAAAAAGACATCAAGTCTTTCTTGCTTGTAAGAGATCCGTTGATCCCTTCCACTTTTCAGAGCAAGTTTTAACATCATGGCTGCCGTAATATCCTGACTTCAGTGGTCGTCGTGATACCATCGTTGTAGTCAGTTCCTATAATATACTAGCTCTGCATCTTTCCACACATGAATGCCATCCTTTAAAAAGGTTTTAAGTGCGTTTGCATATATTTTACTGATCTTCATCAACATATTGTATGTTGATGGTTTCTATACCATGAATGTAGGACCTGTTCTTTGCCGGTACAGATACATCATCTGCAGCCATGCAATGGGCTATGGCAGAACTCATCAACAAGCCAGAGACATTCCAGAGGCTGAGAGACGAGATCAACAAAGTCGTAGGACCCAACAGACTGGTTAAAGAATCAGATGTCCCCAATTTACCCTACCTCAGAGCAGTCATACGTGAAACACTAAGGCTCCACCCGTCAGCACCATTGATCATCAGGGAATGTGGCGAAGACTGCGACGTCAATGGCTCCTTTGTGAAAGCTAAGACGAGAGTACTGGTCAATGTGTATGCAATCATGAGGGATCCCGACATATGGAATGTTCCTGATGAGTTCATTCCGGATAGATTCTTGGAGAGCTCCGGTGAGAAAATCGGCGAACACCAAATGGAATACAAGGGTCAGAATTTCCGGTACCTACCATTTGGAAGCGGTCGGAGAGGATGTCCCGGAGCTTCACTGGCAATGATGATGATGCACCCCGCGGTCGGTGCATTGGTACAATGCTTTGATTGGAAGTTTAAGGAAGGAGAGAAGGTCGACTTGAGCCAAGGGCCAGGATTTGCAGCAGAAATGCTTCACCCTATTACTTGTTACCCTATGAAATATATGGATCCTTTCAAATAAGTATATGTATTATTACCATACGTACATCAATAAGCGATCCAAGGCATTGATGTGCTTGTTCTTTAAAGCCTGTATTGCTGCTCTTAGAAAGGTAGTTCATCGTCAACTTTGGATTAGATTTTGGGCCGTGGAGGGTTTAGTTCACTGTTACTTAGTACCAAAATCGATGTAACCATTTTATTTCCTCTTAATCTTGTTCAAACACTACTCGATTTGTCCCTATAATGTTCAACCTTCAGTATGTAGACATATATCATTAAGTCATGAAAAACTCATAAACAAATTATTTTGTATGTAACTGCGATTGCACGGGCTTCACTTATGTGTGAACAGTATGCCAAATTTAAATTAGATTAAATATGTGCATATGAGCGTTTGCCTAAAATTAGAGACCACAAACAAAAGGAAATAGATGGACAGAGCATATATAAAAAAGGATTAAAAGATATTTTATTTTTAATTTTGTTGAAATTTTTATTCAGTGAATGGTTTCAATCTTTAAGTGAGCTACTCTTAATTTTTCTGTAAATTGTTGTTGCATGCCTTTAATTGAAGTAATCAAGGATTAAAATCCTATCAAATTTATAAAAAAATTTTTGTTGTTCTACTAAAAGTTTTAGGAACACAGAACTCAACCAAAATTTTATTTAATCTCATTTTTCAAGTCTAAACCTTATTCTATTAACCTAGTTTCAAACTCAACTTTTCTAAAAGAGTGATAACTACTCTTTTAAAATTAAATCACACAAATTTTTTTTATAGTTTGTTAGTTTTATCTTTATTTTTTAATATGTTTAAGGGAATTTCTAAAGTGATTTGATAAAGGTAGAAGGTGATTTTTTGAGTTCAAGTGAATATAAAAGAAAATTTTGTAGAAGTTTATTTAAAGAAGTCGGCAAAGTTCTTGAAGTTAAAAACTCATTAAAAATATCGACATTTTTGATACATGGTGATAGTAATTTGATAAAGAAAAATCTTTAACAAAAAAGATATCTTATCGTTCAATAGAAGATTCTATAAGAGTAATTATGATACACCACATGAGAATATGATGACAAAATTATTTGAGAAAAGGTAACTTAATGCCATAATATTTTGTGTCAAGATATTTTTTTCTCTTTTTATATGTTAGTTCATTTATACATGATCTAGTTCGCTCCTTTTGATGTCATTGACCACTCAAGAATTTAATAAGTGCTTCTAACACTTAAGTATAATGAAGTGTGAGCTAAAGGTCATGATTATATTGTATTTCCAGGTAACTTGTTATCTTCAACTCATGGTTGGTTGGAAATTTTTGTTTTTCTTAGTAGCTTTAAAAGAGACAAAATTTGTAAAGCACCATATATGGACTTGCTTATGATAAGGAGATTGTTTATTCTTTTGTATGGACTTATTTATTTTCCTTTTAATAGTATTATTGGCCCTCTTATGGATCTGGCAAGTATTATTATAGTTTAATTTGATGAAATCTAAGATAAAATAGAAAATTGTTGTGTTTTCTCATTCTTATAATATGCTCTTATAAATTTTGATACTTTTTAGTTATAATCATAGTGATGTCTATTATATGGGGGAAAGGACTGATGTGATGTGGATAAAATCACTTATAAGTGATAGATATTTAAAATTTCATAAATATAATTTTCCAATATTATATGAAAATAAAAAAATGACTTATGTACAAATAAGGGCCCATAATCCAATGTTTTAATATTTTAAATTTATATATGATACTTTCTTCTTATATGTCGGTTTCTTAGATTTAACTCATTTTCTTCTCAATGTTGTTGATGGATCGCTTAAAGATCTAATAATTAAATGAGTTTAACTCAATTTATAAAATCTATCAAATTTCTTTCACAATTGAATAGATTGAAATTGGTCTAAGCACAATTCTCCTTAACTTGAAACTAGATAAGTAAACATCAAGCACTATTCAACATAGGAAAAGAAAAGGTAGAAAAACACCATATATTCTTGCTTAAATGAGAGAGTATGATACAATATTATATTTTGTCTCAAACTTCATCATAATTAAGCCTTGGTATAGACATGGAGAAAATAAGCTTGGCGTATAACTCACTATGGCCGAAATTCCACAATATCCTACTAGAATATCGATCTATAGTGGGATTAAGATATTTGGATAATTTCATTAAAAGGCCCTTAATCTTGATGAAACAAAAGTGAATTAGGTATGATAGAGTATATGTAAAAGTCAAAATGAAATAAACACTTCTTAATAAGATGCTAATTTTGAAGCTTAATGCTAAGAATGAGATAATAAAAATTAAAATAAGTGTGAGCTACCAATGGAGAGCTGACTAGGAGAAAAAAGGAAAAAAATGCAATGCAAATCAATTAGACGGAAATTCCAATAGGTTAACTACAAGAAAAACCTTCCAAACAAAGATAAGGAAGGATCTCAGGGATTTCCTAAAACAAATCCTCAACTTGTTAGCTCATAATTCAACTCGAACGTGTGGTTACCCTAAGAAGAAATACAAAACTCCTATGTAATTAGAGATAGTGTAATTAGTAACTTGAGAAGTAACTTGATTTATTAGTAGGATAAAATGAACAAATTTAAAGGCAAGACAAAACCCCAAATGAAAGCCATAAGCACAAAATCTAACAAAGGAAGGCATGATTTAAATAACAGCCTCAAGCAACAACCAACAAAGACCTTACTTGAAAACTCAAAAGAGGAATCAAGCTCTAATAAAATTTAACATTGCAAGAAGAAATGAAATTTATCTTAACTAGTAGAAGGAGATCCACAAGGAAGGAATAATATAAGGCATTGTTCACTAGACCAATCCAAGCATAATTTCAATCTTTGTTCTATATATTATCTTTTACCAATTGTTGTATTATTCGTGTAATATTTGTTTGATTTTTTAAAAGTTCATTTACTTGTATTTCTATTTGTAATTGTTTTTCTGTTAATTCCATAACATATTTTGTTACACTCATAGAGTATTTTAAATATGTGTAGTTAATTCTTGTAATTGAGTTTTTATTGTTACTAACTATTTTGTTACTGATTGTTCGGAGTTGTTATCTTTATGCTAAGAAATTATAGCATCAGTAATTTTAACTAAATGTTTTGAATTTTGTCCAAGTTCACTAAATCTTATAGGTCTCTGTAAACGTAATGATTGTGATCGAAAAAGATTGCGTCTATGTATAGAGCTAGAGTTAGAAAAAGAGAGTCTAGGACTTATATTTGGGTTTAATTGAATAGGATATTGTATTTCAACTAGAGTTCTTATTTTTTTTTGTATATTTGTTCCTACTTTAGCATCATCACTAAATAATTGGTTAATATAAATTTTATCAGTATTTCTAAATTCGATGCTATGACGTGAATAAGTTAAAACATAATTTATCTGATAAGTAATGGAAAATAGATATTTTCCAAGAGTCATAAAATCTTCTATAAAATTTGTAAGCTATTGATATTGTGTCATCTAGATTATGTGATTTTAAAGGGATTCCTAATTTTAAACGAGTGTTAAATTTAATTTTTCCATAAGCTAAATTTCATTCATTATTCCTCTTATTTGATCATTTAACTTTATCATTCGTTCATCAAGAATTGCCATTCTTATAGGAGAATGGCTAACTCACCCTAAAATATAAGAGGTCCTATGTGACCTCCTGGTTAGCAAAAAAAAAAACATTTTATGGTTGTCAAAAACTAAACTAAAATAGAAAAGGTATGAAAAAGAAGTTATGGTTTCTAAATCAAAATTGGTCCATACTCACTAATTGTTAGGACCCGATCTCGGAACCGGACCCCAACCGGAAAAAAGGATTAAAAGCGTTCGGAACGAACCCAAATCGGAAGCAAACGAAAACACGGAACACTAAATCGAATAAACGATCGAAACGAAACGAAAAACGAAAACGAAAACTTGAAAAACTCAATCGAATAAACGATCGAAATAAAAGGCAAAATACAAATCGAATCGGAAACGTAAGACGAAAGAATCGAAAGCGAAGCGAATACGAATAACAGAAATGCGAAACAAATACGGAGCGAATTCAAAGCATACAAACG
>JAOSBK010000004.1:25532169-25543489 GCA_027568895.1 Erythroxylum shatona
TTCCAAAATCTCATACTTTCACTCTTTATTTCTTGATTTCAATTTCCATTTCAATCAACTCATTCACTCTAACTTTCATACCCCATACAAATCGATTCAAAACCCAAAGTTATCAGAATCAATCCATTTCTTTTCTCATCAATTTTTCTTGTAGTATAAATACATCCATAACACAATACATATAGTAAATCACTCATTTAATTTCATTTGCTATTTCTAAATTTAACTTAAAAATCGAGGTCCAACACTAATCACAACCATCACTTTAATGAAAAAATTATAGTTTCTTATGATTCATCAAAAGCTCTCTTAAATATATTGGCTTCCTTCAACGAACATATCCTAATCAAGGTAAGAATAAACATGGTACCTAAGGAATTTATTGTCACTTTTCTTTATGTATCAAACTTAGAGTTTTAGAGATTATTATTATGGAAAAACTAGCTTGAAAAGGGAATAGGTCACTTTTCCATGACTAATTATATCATATTTCATCTCAACTTTATTTTCATTTGAATTTGAAGGAGAAAGAAATAATTCTAGAATCCATAGTAAGGAGTTCAAGAATTGTGTAAGCAATCTTATACTTGAATTATAAAAGGCACTTTTGTGGTCAAACAACTAAATTGGTAAATGGATAATAAGGAAAAATTTATACCAAGCATTTACGAATTAGGAATGGAATTGATTCTCCCTATGACTATGGCTTGTATCAGAAACTGATACTCGTGACTTAGTAATGGGAATTGGGTTTTCACATAACTAAGGCTTATTTCATAAACTATTTTTGTTTTGATTACTCACTTATAAAAGTACACCACTTCATAGATGATCATTGAAGGAGAACTTCATTTAGATTCATCAAATATCTAGCTAACTTTAATAGATTTAAGGAAGTACTAAAGAAGGGTTTTAAGTGGGACTTGTAAAGGTTTAAAGCTTTCAAATATGTGAGGAAGTTGAAAGTTAAAAAGAGACATACTCTCATACTAAAAATCAATTGTTCATTTTCATTAGACAATATACTAAAAAAATAAAATTTTAAAATGAAAATGATATTTAATTAATAAATAATGAAATTACACAAACAAGATAGATTACTTAGGGGTGTACCCTTATACAATCCTTATAATCATATACAAGGAGTAGAGACAAAATGAGTAAGCATTGCATTAAAAATGTAGAAATTCAAATGGTCATATATTCAGAGGAGAAAGGTGTTTACATTGTAATTTTGATTAAGATTCTTCAGTAGTATCAACTTTCTAATTTCTTTAATGATCAGTGATTTCAGGGAGTCCATTGATGAGCTTTTGTTAGCAAAATGTTTGAAATTTCTTTCTCTCTATATTGTATATACACAAAGCCCCAAAGCAAGGATGTAAATCAACTTATCAGATTTTGAATAAGCTAACTGATTAGACAATCTTTATGTAATATCAGTGAGGGATTTCCCTAGATCAAGCTATAGACATTTTCTTGTGACAAATTCCTATATGTTATTTTTTAATGGAAATATGAATATAATGTGATCTCTTATTTCCTTATGCACCCGACACGTTGAACAAGTTTTATAGCTTGTAGTTAAGGCATTTTGTCAGTGGTTTTGAGCTTATTTTGAATTGCTAACCATAAAATAAAAGAAACTTTTGGAGTTAAGGCCTTACTCTAAAGAATTTTGTACTAGCTAACCTTAACACATTTTCTTCTTAAGAGATTTTTGGTGGTTTTACAGATTAGTTTATGAACATGATGGTATTTCCAATAGAAAGTGTCAGAAGAGTTTGGATTGGGAACATATATATGTTGTACATGTCTCATCCTATGAGGGAGCTACTAAGAGTTTCCATTAATCACTAAGCTGAGCCTGGTCTTGTGTGATGAGATAGGTGAAATCCTTGAAGTGTGAAGAGATTGTAAGGATTGTCCTTGGTCCAACCAATTTTCAAACCAAAGTGTAACCACCCTACCATTCTGGACTATACATGTAGCCACATTTTGTACCATATCCCTCACCTTTAGTAACTAGTTTAGGAAGTGTGAGTCTGAGGTACGGTTGCTAATTTCCTAAATACATCTACCTTGGAGGAAATGTAAATGTAACCATTTTATGCATAGAGAACTTTTGTCAATCAATATCCACCAAAGTCTTTTGAGAATCAATACATAGTTTGTCGTTTTAATTGAAAAGATGATCAGTCCACCTTCATCTTTGGGTAGGCATATATTAGTCCATTTCAGTTTAGTTGCACCTTCTGTACCACCTGGATGACTCCATAACTCTAATATATATGCGAAAAGTTGAGCACTAATTTTATGATTTGTAACTTACTTTGCATATGAAAGAGATTTGTTCGCCCAATAATTGATTTTTTCTAAATTCTTTTAGTAAGAGATCTGCATTCCTTGAAGTTAAGTCTTTTGGTCTTCACAGGTAGTCCTAGATACATGAGTGGAGGGCATTTGGATTGCATTTCAGTATTTTGTGAAATGAGGGGTTCCAATGTATTGGAACTTTTGGAGATGAAGCAATGATTTTTGTTTAAGTTGGTTTGTAATATAGAAATGCATTTGAAACTATCAAGGGCCATCATAAATGTTTTAATGGAGTCCAACTTGGCCCTACAAAATAAGAGGAGATCATCTGTAAAACAAAGGTTACTTAAACCAATTTTTTGTATATTGAGTGGTGTCTAAATTCGGAGTTGAGATTCACTTCTTATTTGATGATTAAGTTGAGAGTCTTCATATAAAGAATGAAGAGTTAGAGGGATAGGGGATCCCCCTGTCTGAGACCTCTAGTAGCTTTGAAGAACTTGGTAGGATTCCCGTTGATCATTACATATAATGTAGCAAAGCAGATGTATTTCTTTAACCATTTAATTAAGACATCTAGAAACTTGTAAGCTTTTAGCATTTTCCATAAAAAATACCAACTTACATTATCAAAAGCCTTGTGAAAGTCTATTTTAATGGTTCGATTAGGAGAGAAATTGGATTTAGAGTATCCCTTTAAGAGTTTTTGTACTATGAGAGCAGTGTCTCCAATATGTCTGTCACTCACATAAGCACCCTAGTTCTCACCAATACGAGGGGTTATTGTTTTCTTTAATCAAGTTGCTAGGATTTTGGAGATAATTTTTTATAGGAAGTTGGTATAAGTTATAGGTCTAAAATCTCCAAATTATGAGGTGTTAAAACCTTTAGGGATCAAACAAAGAAAAGTTCTACTGATTTCCTTGAGGGGTAATCCCTTTGTGAAGAACTCGTGGGTATCTTTCTCCACAAAATTCCTAGTGATTTTCTAGGATTTTTGGAAAAATATTAAGACAATCGAGCCCCGGGGCCTTCATAACATCCATTCTGAAAACAACCTTCTTAATTTCATTATCTTCTACATGCTTAGTTAAAAAATCCAAATATTGAGGAGAAACCTGCTTCAAAGTGACTTTGTAAAGATCATTGAGTGAAACAATTGAAGGACTAGAGTTCTAAGAAGGGAATCAAAGTACCTTACAATTTTACCTTGAATGTCTTAGTATTTCTGAAATGTTAATTCCTCTTTGGAGGTGACAGAGTAAATTTTGTTACAATTTTTCCGTATTATAATAGAATTGAAAAAAAAACTTGAGCAATTATCACCATCCTTAAGCCAATTCACTTTAGCTCTTTATTGTAATAGAGAATTTTTTTAACAACTTACATGTATTTCAAGAGTGCTAGTTTCTCTGTGTTCAACAATAGTTGAACATTTGGTTTAGAGGCTAACTTGGTTTGAATGCCTTCAATTTTCAATTTGGTGGAGTTATAGTAGATATGATGGAGCCTTTCAAAGAGGTTAACAATTTGAGCTCATTTTTATGGTCTTCAGCTTTTAAGCACAGCTAAATTATTTGGTCCCTTCACAAGAGTAGTATGCTCCCCTTCTGCAAGCATTTGAGAAACCTTATTCATTGATAAAGTAATTATTGAACCTGAAAAGGTGACAACATTTTTCTAGAACAAGTTCTCTCTTATAACTAGAGTATGGTCCGAGAATATATCTTTGAATTTGGCAATTGTTAGGAAATTGATTTAGTCAAATGTTATTGACTAATGCATGATCCAACTTCTTCCTAATGTGCCAATGTGAATTTTGTTTATTGGACCAAGTAAATATGTATCCCATATATTTGAGCTCTGTCACCCCTAAGTCTTGAACACAATCTTTGGAATCTGCTGAGTAGTTTCTTAAAATGAGTCTAAATCCCCATATTTCATCCAAAGTTTAGTGATGCTACTGCTAACATTTTTGAGATTGTTTTATAATCATTTTCTCTAGAAACCAAAATTGCTCTCATATATGAATGATATGTTCATGTCAATATTCTCTTGTAAAAAGAATATATGAAAATGCATATTGCTTGATCATTGGAATCTTGTAAATCCACTTTAAACTCATCATTTTTGTAACTAATGAAGATTCGTACAAAAGCATGGTGATTGTGATTTGTGAGTGATTTCCATTGAGATCCTAGAATGATTAACTTTCCCATATTTTCTAACCTTATTTTGGTTTCAAGTAAGCCTGTTAAGAGAGGTTTCTCTCTAGTATCAAAGTCCATTAAAGCAGATAGCTTGGAGAGCTAGTTTATTTCTCTAATCTCATAATTTTCATCACCTAATCTCATAACAAGAATTTCATTTGAAAGATACTTTGAAAGCTCGATGTTGACGTATATTCTAGTATATATCCTCTTCTTTTTGACAGTATTCTTATCCATGCAAAGAGGTCTTCCAATGTAGCTAGCTAGAACTTAACTCCTGAGTAGTCCAGCACTTGAGGGGTACATTATGAAAATTTATCCAAAGTGGAATGCTTTGGATCTTAATAGTTTCTACTCTTAAGTTAGGCTGCCAGGTTGTAAGAAAATAGGTTGATTACTTAGATGTCATGGATCATCTTCAAGTATTTTGTGGGGAATTTTGCGAGAAGTACTATAATGCCCTTGATTATTGAAAAAACCACAACCAATGCAATGTCTGGGATGTGAGGGACGGACGAGGGGAGGAGTTGGAGGTGAAAAAGAAAGCTAATTAAGGTGAGAATGAGGAGAAGACGACCATACCTATGCTACACCTAAAGAAAGGGAGGAGAAATTCTCTCTCTAACTTTGCATTGCATGTTTTTACTAAATGTATAGGTTACGTGTGAATCAAATTAGTAAATGTGGTTCCACTAAAATGACTACTAATAAAAAAGTGTCACAGCATTTGCGAAAATAATAAAAGTATTCACATATATAGTATTAAGTTTATGTGTGTATATATATATATATTGTCATTTGAAACTTTTTCTCTCTCACATTTGAAACTTTATTGGCAATTTTGGTCGATTAATAATTTTTTTCTTAAGTGAAATACTGCATATGCTTTAATTCACGAGTTTATCCTGTAAAAAGTAACTATAAGACTCTCGCGGATCAATTAGTAAGATAAATACGTGAAAGATTTCAATTACATCTCTACCAAAATGTAAGATGAGTTTTTTTTTTTTTTGGGTATCAGTACAAATAATGTGATGATAAGTGATATGATAAAGGACCACTAAATGACAGTACCTTAAGTTTATCTTTTTAGCGTCAAATTATGCGTTGGATTCCATTAAATCTTACAGTTGGACCACCCTTTTTGATATAATTTAGTACTTTTATAGATTATGATTTATGGAGACCAACTCAATATTATAAACATCATGAATAGACATATCACCAATAATGTAACTATTGAATTGGTCTCCATAAATCATAATCTATAAAAGTACGACTCATTTCTATAGGTACAGATCACAGATAATTGCAATGCTCGTGAGATCATGGACAAATAAGTCACTGACTCAGGTATATTAATATCAATAATGAGTGTAGAATCTCAAATTAGTATAGGATATATTAAACTTTTCTTAAATAACGCCTGAAAGATCAAAACTTTCGCCTTCAGATTCTCTGACTCAGGTGCTCTATACCTGGCCTGTACCAGACAATCTGAGCCATCCATTCTGATCCCAAAACTTTCTTGATCTAATTCACAATAGGAGCTTCTCCAAGTCAGCCACTTGCAAAATTGACATGACATCGAAAAGAACTCTATATAATAAGCATTTTACCCTGAAACCGCACCTTCTCGAGCTGACAACTATGGCGGAAACGGAGCAATGTATCTTTCTACTCGGTTTTCTAGCTTCCATAATCTTCTTCAGTACCCTTTTAGCTAAACCTCGCTCCAAGTCACGCCTTCCTCCCACGCCCAGAGCCTTGCCGATCATCGGCCACATGCATCTCCTTGGTCCTCTTCCTCACCAAGCTTTCCACAAACTTGCCACTCAGTATGGACCTCTTGTTTATTTCTACATCGGCTCAAAACCTTGTGTTCTCGCTTCCACCCCAGAGCTTGCAAAAGAAATCCTCAAAACCCAAGAAGCCAATTTCTTGAACCGCCCTAAAGTCGCCAACCTTGATTATCTTACCTATGGCTCATCCGATTTTGCCACCATACGTTATGGGCCATACTGGAAGTTCATGAAGAAACTATGCATGAATGAGCTCCTAGGAACGCGAACCCTGGACCGATTCCTCCCGATCAGAAACGAAGAAATAAAACGGTTCTTGAAGCATGTACTGAAGAAAGCTGAGGTTAATGAGGAGGTAAATGTTGGAGGAGAGCTGAAGAGGTTGACAAACAACATAATTTCAAGAATGATGTTGAGAACAAGGTGTTCGGACGATGAACACGAGGCTGACGAGGTGAGGAAGTTGGTGAAAGAGTTGAATGAACTGGGATCACAATTCAATCTCTCGGACACCATATGGTTCTGCAAGTACTTGGATCTGCAAGGAAACAAGAAAAGGCTTAAAGATGCTCGAGACAGGTACGATGCTTTGATGGAAAAGATTATGAAGGAGCATGAAAATGCGAGGAAAAAGAGGATGGAGATTGGCGATGAAGGTGATGGAGTTAAGGATATCCTCGATATCTTGCTTGATATATACGAGGATGAGAATGCAGAGATGAGACTATCCAGAGAAAATATTAAGGCTTTCATCATGGTAATACTTACTACTCTCTACACAACAATATAAGCACACACACTAGATAAATTTCTTTGGTACTAGGAAAAACACAGAAACAAGCAGATGCATCCTCCATAGAATTCCCATATCCCATTTCATTCATTCACTTAGGCTTCTGATTAGTTAAGCTGATTCATTAGAGCTTACAAATCCATAAATCCTGGCGGTTTTAAACCAATTTGACTCCACCTGAAAACTATATTGTGGTTCATATAGTTTAATGATTAAACCTCCCAACCCAACAAATTTATAGATTGTTGAGATAAGCGGCCAAGTGGTTCTGGGAGCCAGTTTAGGGTGAGCAGTTAAGTTGAAAGATAATACATAAAAAAGGAAAATATAACTGCCCATCTGCAAATTGCCAACGTATGGTTACAAACAAGCACTCAAGGATCATATAATGGAAAATAAGGACAACTATATGTAAAGCTCTGCTCCAGTTTAAATCTTTAAATTGTTCAAGCAAATATGTCCATCATTAGAAAAGAGCTCTCCAGATATACTATCAAAAACCTATTATAATTATCCTCCACTATTCTTGGGCACCTACAGAACATTTTTGGAGCTGGTACAGACACATCTTCCATTACAGTAGAATGGGGACTGGCAGAGCTGATTAACCACCCAAATGTGATGGAGAAGTTAAGGCAAGAGATTGATTCTGTGGTGGGAACTAACAGGCTAGTCCAAGAATCAGATATACCCAACCTTTCCTATCTCCAAGCTGTTGTAAAAGAAATACTCAGACTTCATCCTGCAGGACCATTAATAGTGAGAGAATCAATCGAAGACTGCACCATTGCTGGCTACGATATTCCAGCCAAGACACAATTGTTTGTCAACGTGTGGTCACTGGGAAGAGACCCAAATTCCTGGAAAAACCCGCTAGAATTCAGGCCTGAAAGATTTACAATTGAACAAGAGTGGAGTGTAAAGAGTAACATGCTTGATGTGAGAGGACAGCATGATCAAATGGTGCCATTTGGGAGTGGAAGAAGAAGCTGTCCTGGTGCTTCATTGGCGTTACAATTTGTTCCAACAACTCTTGCTGCTTTGGTGCAGTGCTTTGAATGGAAGACAAGTGCTGGAGAAAGTACTGCTATTGTAGACATGGAAGAGGGACCTGGACTAGCGCTTCCTAGGGCTCAGCCTCTCGTTTGTGTCCCCAGGACTAGAATTACTGGGATTTTGTCATTCTCTTCTAAGTGAATGCTTTCCCTGTCTCACTTGAGATGTAATTTGCTTATGTCAATCAATAAGGGGGCGTTTAAGGGATTAATGTTTCAGATTTTTGTCTATTTTAGCTTTTCGGAACAAATACCTAGCTTTTACTTGATTGAGGGAACAGCATCAACGAGTGGGGATTTTCCGATGTAATATTCAAAATGACATCGATTTGACAATTAGATAAGGTGGCATAGTCTCTAAATTGTGTTTAACTTCCAAACGAGACAGTCTTTAAATTTATGTTCAATAGCTAAAATAAAAATGTTTAAGATATTTAATAGAGTAAAATTAGACAAAGAATTTAAACTTAGCATCAACATATACTGAAGCAAAACAAGGTAAAATTGGAAAGAAAATCGGAACTCGGCGTCAACATACACTGAATAGCTACTATAGGAAGCAAAGATCGATGTCCAAAAGTACTCGTTCTCCCGTAATGACTGGCCATTTACAGAACAGAATGCTGTGTAGCCTTGCATCATAATAAAAAAGTAAATAATTCTGTAACTTTTTTAAAAAATAATTAAAATAATATATATATATTTTTAAAATTTTGATATAAAATCTGCTTACAGAATACGTTAACCTGGAGGCTGGAGCTGTCTAATGCCATCAATGAAAGAGCATCTCAATCTCGGGTGATGGGAGATTTTGTTTTCCTTTTCTTGGTAATGCATTGGTTAATGTGAAATTTTAACGGGCTTAACAAATGCTCCGAATAGAAAGGGATGAGACTTTTTCTGTAGGTAAATAAAGTAGATAGTATATATTTACTTGAAACCAGGGTCAGATTGAATAAGTGGGAGAAAATTATTAAAAAAGTTGCAAGAAACTAGAGATTTTTTTTAATTATTCAGTCTTTATATTGACAAGTTTGGCTGCCGTAGAAATCTGACGCCAATGTGTATAAATGTTTCACTCATTTCAATTATCATTATCATATTCAATCAAAGTTCTGCAGTAAAATAAAATTAAAAGCCAGATAATAAGTAGCCTTATCTTTACATTGCTTTTATAATTTATCTTGCATTTCACTGTTGTTTATTTGAAAGAGAGGAAGGCATTGAAGCAATATTTAGATGCTTTAAATATTCAAGGCCCTTGCCCTGTTAGCACTGACTTTAACAATGTGCTACATATTGAAGATCATACTAGAGTCTGAGACTAAACCTCTGAGAACTTTTACGCAATTTGTTTTCCTAACGGAGTTAAGTACTGTGGGTTCTTACCACACTTGGACAAACAAACAATAAGCAAAGAATAGGATTTTAGGCAAAATCAATAGAAATATAATGGCAAATGGAGAGTGAATGTCTTCTTACGGTGACCTTTATGTAGAGATCGTGGTTACCAATTACTTTGATCACTCTGCTAATTCTCTACACTGGGTTGATGGTGTGGATACTCCAAGATCTCTATTTGGTTCTATGATGCATAAGGCCAACTTAGCTAGGAAGAAGATTGGTGAGATGTAGACAGCTCTCCAAAGTGATATATATGACCTAATTTTCCAACAATAGGAAAGAATTTTAATATAAGAACCGCATAAATGGAACTATATTGAAAAAAGCATCTTTGGACAAAAAAACAGTCAAGGAATAAAATAACTGCTTTGTTTTATGACAATGGAGCAAAGAGGAAAGGTAAAACTATTGTGTAAGAAGAGCTTCTATCTTTAAAAGAACTACTGGGTTCTACTTCTCAATTGCCTATGGTAGGTGTAACTGTACTACAATGTGGGCCAAAGCTCACACGTATATAGCTACGGACTTTATGTTGACCTATGACTAAATAAGAGGTTTTTTAAAGCTTTGAATTCTATTAAAGAGTCTAAAGATCTAGGTATAAATGGATTTAATGCCATGCTTTATTAAAGAAGAAAAAGGCATGGCCTATTATTAAGAAAGATCTACTTGTGCTATTACAAACTTCTTTGATAGTGGGTGTCTACTAAAACAAGTTAATTGTACGACAAACGCCCTTGTGCCTAAGCTACCTCAACCCTCTTTTGTTAGAGATTTTAGGCCTATTTCATGTTGCATAGTGCTTTTATAATGTCATCACTAAAATTAAATCATCACTCATAGATTGCCAAAAGTTATTGATTACTTGATTGGTGAATCTCAATCAGCTTTCATACTTAAGAATTTTATTGCAGATAATGTGCTATTAAGCTATGAAATATGCAAAGGGTATACTAGAAAACAATTACTTCATAGATGTTGGGATTTCAAATGTGAGTGAGAATCCCATATTAGAAAAAGATGAAATTAGTGAGGGACATATAAGTAGAAATGACCTATAAACTTAATGTCTTAAAGTTTTGGGTTGAAGTGTGGTATCAAAGCCCATGGTATATTCCCTCACTAAGCTAAGATATTACATGTAAGTGAACTCCCTAAAATTAACAAGTGGTATCAAAGACAATGCTTAGTCGAGGGATGAGTATGGAGATGATAGTTGGATCTCGTGATTGCCTCTCTATGTGAAAAAGCAAGGAGACTCGTGGTGGACCTAGACCAGTAAAGTAGAAGAGCTCTTACGTTGCGTATGGTTGCTGTCTCCGGTATCTGGAGATGGAACGGAACAAAAACTGGAGACAGTGAGATGTTTGATTGTGGTGGACAAAACAGAAAAAAAAAATGTCTCCATCTCGAGGACAGAATGTGCTTGGTTGCAGTGGACAGAACAAAAAATTATGCCAATGACGAAAATACCCTTGGTTAGGGATAGCAGTGGGTTTTCAACCCGATTAACATCCGCACTAGCCAACCCAAAAAAATAGATATGGAGGCTAAAAAATAGATTTTAAATGGATTTTAAATAGATGTTCAAAAATAGATGTGGATATGGATTTGGATATGGGTCTAATGATAACCCAAACCATGGATACCCATATCCTACTCGTTTTTTATTAACTCTATTTTTTTCTATTTTTTCTTGAATATTTATGGTTAAATATAATAAAATATTAATATTTTATG
>JAOSBK010000004.1:25563484-25581889 GCA_027568895.1 Erythroxylum shatona
TATATTTTCCTCTTTCATGTAGTACATTTGTACTAGGTTTTGTTAATGTACATGTAAAAAGGGTTGAAAGATACAATGTAGACTTTTAGTTTGAGAAATGAAATGAGAAAAAAGTTGGTTTTAAAAGCTTGTGATTTTCTATTGATGCTTAATAAGTGATAAATGATACGATGTCATGTGAAGTGAGTTTAGTGATCGATCGTAGCTCACCTTTATCATAGGATATGTGTCGGAATGACCTTCGGGCACTCTGGTGGGTACCTTGCGGTAAAAGGGCACCACATAGCTTCAGGTGCGATCATAAGTCACTAAGGTGTGACTGCACTCAGGACTTTTGACCAAGAGATAGACTATTCACATATGGGTGTGATCGCAAGTGTCATAGTGTGACTGCAATACGCAACTTCAGTGGCAATTCTGACATTTTCTCTCGTGTTTAAATGAATGGTGAATAGTTAAAAGAAGTCTTCAACGTGCGAGAACATGGGGGGAGCTGTTACAATTCAGTGGAAGTGAACAATCATGGGAAAACTCATCAAGTAAATATAAAAGAGGCCAATATATACAAAAGGGGGGAGAGAAGTACAAAGGAAAAAGGAAGAAGAAGCAAAAACAACAAAGAGGAAGTGGGAGCTCTACGTTTTCATTTTTTGTTTATTTGTTTGGTTTTTATTATTATTATGAGTGTTTTCTAATTTCTTATTTCAAAGATTGTTTCACCCTTTAGGGTGAATGTTGTATTCTAAACTTCTACTATGTATGGTTTACTATTTCTTTTATGAATAGTTTTTGGTTGATCTTAAAGAGAGTCGAGTTCTTCTTTAAAACTATACAAATCTAAGTTTTATTCCTCAAAGGTTATGCAGTTCATCTTTATATCTAAATTGAGAAATCTGCATGTTGATAAAACAGAGTAGGTAATTCAAACTTAAGAGAGAAGAGTTACTTCTTAAGAAACTTAAGGTAACATAATATTAGGATTAAGATTTACCTTAGTAGGAGTTGATAACAATTTTTTGAGATCTTTAATCTTGTGATTTTGTGAAATCAATTTCTTTTCTTAGAGAATTAGTTTTATCCAGAAAGCTTAATTTGTAGCTGATTTATTTTTATATCACTATTGATTTTTAAGTCTTTTTATTATTTACTTAAACAATCTCGAAAGAATTAGTAGTGGTGCTTAGCATAAATCCTCGTGGGAAAGATAACTGTACTACAATAAGCTTTATGCTTGCAGTCGAGGTTCGAGTGCATTTTATTTTATATCTCATCACTTTTTACATGACCATGAATCCTCTTACACTGCCATGTAAGTGTATCCTCTAACACGCCTATGCAAGTATTAATATACGTATTTGCATTTGTTAGACACCAAAACTTTTAAAAGATGTATCCTTAATTTCAAGTTACAAACTTAATTAACATCCTTTTAAATATCTTGACATTCATATTGCTACTCCAAAGAACACCTTTAAATATTACCATGCTTTTCTATGCATTAAAATAAGTCAAATATCAACAATACATTTCAAACAATATAAACAACGCTTTTATTACTTTCAGTTATCATAATCAAGATCTTGAAAATTATCATCATTAATTACATTTTAACTTAATTTTATATTTAATTAACTAAAATTATGAATAATTTATATCATTTTTGTAGTTAAATTAGTTTAATAATTATTAATTAATATAATTAAATTTAAATCTATTCAAAATATATAGATTTCAAAAAAAATTATTTATTTAATTATTAAATTATATTTGTAACAAAAATTAATTTAGCAATAGATTTAATTCATCAATTATTTTATTTTAATATAATAACATAATTTTTATAGATAATTTATTAGCAAATAATATATAAGAGATTAAAATAAATTTAATTAATTAAAAATTATCTTCAAATTTTATTTAATATATAATTATTATCTGTAATAAAAATACAACTATATTAACATTAATAACGAAATATGTTTTTGTTTTTATTTAAAAACTAAAATAAAACTAAAAAACCAAAACTAAAAACTACAAAACGTGGAACCAAATAATTCTTTAATGCTACAACAGATGTATGTTTTGGCTATGGTTTAACTGACGATGAATTAAAAATAGTTGTTAAAGTTTCTGTTTTGGAACGATTTAACATTGCGTTAAGTTTAACATTTTGCGATGTTTTATAAAATCACCGCTAAATGATTGTTTTTGTGACGATTTGCAAGAATCATCGCAAAATAAGCTAGCTTTTGCCAGGAGTTAGTAATTTCGTCACTAGGTGGGTATCCTTTCGTGTCAAAATTACTATATTGTTGCAAAAAGGTGACTTTTAATGACGAAACGTGAAATCGTCACAAAAGTTGATCTTAAATAATTTATATTAGATGATAATTTCTTAGGAAAATTTTGATAAATTTTTGTATGTCATAGTATTCTTAAAAATAATAATGTTTAAAGGATAATTTTTTATTGCCAAGTGTACTTAATAATCCTAAGGTTAATTATAATTGAAATTTATATGATTTTTCATATTTTTTCATTTTCTTTGTTTATAAATTTGTTTAAATAGCTAATGTATTCAAACTCTATAAATTTGATTAAACTCCTACAAGAAAATAGAATGGAGCATCTAAAAAGATAATGGTGCCTAAAATTTTCAAAGTTTTAAACATATTGTTGTAAAACCTATGGTAGATTGTTTAATTTGGAAAAGTAAAAACTTTTCATACATAAAAGATAATCATACCTAAAATTTTAATGTTAATAAGATCAAAATATCATAAATTTAAGTTAACTAATATTATTAATCATTAGTATTTATTAACAATAAAAGAATAATGCATATAAATATTGAAATATGGTAACCAATATAATATAATAATATATGGTAAGTAATAAAAGATGTTAATTAGAAATTTAACAATTCTTACAGATCAAATAATCAATGAAGTTTCATGCCTAATATTCTATTACACAGTAAAAAAATAATTATTATTTTTATATTCCAAGTGACATTAAACTCGAGAGATACGGTAATGTCTGGATTCTCAAAAGGCCTCCTTATACATTCCAAGGCATCAATCGGAACAGTTAAAGATCTTCCCTCAAGGTCTAGTTTATTGACACCGTTTTCTAATAATTTCTTTTCTTTAACTAAATTAGCAGAAGATACAGTGTAAAGCCCCAACATATACCCTGGAAGTATTATAGCATGTAGAGGCGTGTATTAATAAGTCACCATAATGAATTAAGTAAATCTAATTATAATAAGAGAAATAGTGGTACTTAATGTAAAAGACAACGGTAAATTGATAATTTGTTCTCTTCATAATAGACATATATACTTAGACGTAAAATATATATAGAAAATTTTTATATGTTTATTTGGATTTATGAATGTGAAGTGAGGCGAATTGATAAAAGAAGTATTCCACAAGCAAACGGGATGTTTTGGTTAAATTGCATATATTTTTGTGTTGATCTTGCATGATAAGTGTCACGACCTAGTACCACATCGGGCACATGACACCACTGCATATCTAGGCTAAGGATACTCACAGTACCCTTAACCTGACTATGTAAGGCTAACTAAATTCCTTTAAAAACATTTGGAAAGCACAACAACTGTTGGTACAACAAAACCTTTTACAATTGGCTCAATGGTAAGAGGCGTGTTCTTAGAAACAACAAAACCTTGAGAGGTCGCGAGTTCGATTCCCAAAGAGGACAATACTGATTAAGGTTGGATGCCGCGGTATAACCCGCAAACACACGCCGGGGTATAACCCCCAAATACCTATGGGTGGGGTGTGGGGTCCAACAATTGGTACCAATATAGTAGCGTTATTTGATCGAATTTTTAACTGTTTTGAACTTAACAAAACTACAATTAATAATTGTCCAAGGGGGAGATTGTTGGACATTCTTGTCCTTATTGTTAAGGGCATTTGTGTCCTTCTCCTTGTAAATGGATAGTCATTAATTGTAATTTTGGTTTTCAATAAATTACCGGTTAAGTTACGTAATTCGATTTGGATAAGGGTAATAAAGTGCCCCAACAAATGATCTAAATTAATGGGTCGAAGTCTGGGAGGAAAATGGATCCCTTTCAGTGTGGACCTGGACCATATCGACTTTGTGATGGGGAAGCCCGATATGGAAGCTATATAAAGGTTAAGGTCTCCTGCAGTTACTTAGTGATTCACGAGCATAAAGTTATCTGACCCGTTAAGAGAGCTCGTGATTAAGTAAATTGTAGAAAGACCTAGACCGGACGATGGTGAACAACTTCCTCAACTGACTCGAGAGGATCGAAGCTCGTTTGGATGGTGAAAACTACTTCGGAAGTCGGAATGGAGCTGAAATCAGGTATTCCGCATTTTCTTCGTTTTTACTCATTCATGTTTGATCCTAGGTGCGTAATAAGGTCTGTGCTACGTGTTACAGTAATATGATACTAGCTAAAACTTCAGTAAACTAGGTTCTTAACTAATGGAAGACAAAAAGACATTATTCTTCATTCTCCACACTATATAATCAACAGAGATATTTTCAACATTTTCCACTGTTCACTAACTTTTTGACACGAATCTAGCATAACTTGTGCATTTTTTATTAATTGTAGTTAAAATGCCATACAACCTAAACATAAGTTTTTCAAAGAAAAGAAAATATATTTAAAAGTTATTTTCATCTTCAAGAGATTCTTTGAACTCTTATATTTATATTTCATTCCATCCACAACAGTCATATGACCAATCAAAAACAATATCAAAATTGTAACTTCATATCAAATTATTATAAAATTATGCAACAACTATAGTAACAAGCAATTCTTAAAGCAGATTTACCAGGTACAGCTTTATGAAATCTCTTACACATGCCTAAGCTCAACCACGGCAGGAACCATTGTTTGAAACTAGTAACCATGATCAAATGACAAGAGATATAGAAGCAATCCGAAAATAAAGAACTTGACAACCTAGTTGGTCAAACCAGTAGACAATAACTGTATCATTCAAGCATTGACCTTCTGAGATCATAATTAGAAAGTTAATAATTAAATCAAATCATTATGTATCTTAATGCAATACAAGCCAATAATCTTAAACCAAGTAACAAGGAACTTACAAGTAATTCGTACTCAAATAGAAGTCTAAGTAATTTTATTGATAAATATAAACAAAGTGGTCCAAATCCAAAATAGGCATGATCTTGTTGTACAAAAATAGGGCAATTAGCATTAATCATCAACCTCACTAAGCAAAATAATAATATAGAATGAAGCATTTTGTTGTAGAATGAAGCCTTATGTTATAAAGCAAAATAATAGGATGTTTCATTATTTAATAAATAAAAAATAAAAATAGTAAGCAAAATAGTAACAACGTTCTAGAATTAAAAATGAAAATAAAAAATAGTAATATAGAATGAAGGTCTCGTTATAAAGAATAAGCAATGCATTCAATTTGGAATTGCATTCATTTCAGCCTGCAAAACCAACAGATACTTGAACATACTGCAAACAAACATAAATCTAGCCATTCATTATACACAATTCAATTTCATCTAACACATTTCATCAATAAGTCAAAATCAACAATTCCAGTATTCAACACACACAATTACACAATACATATATACATCTTATATAATATAACTCATTTTGTATTATTACATCATACACAAATAATTCCAACAGTTCCAACTTTTAAACTATTCACACATCACATAACCAAACCGCAATGCAATTACCTTTGAAAGCAAAAAACATACAAAAAAAATAAGAAATTTCAATTAAGATTCGAATCAGTTGGTTCAGGTCGGGTCGGGTTTGAATATAGTTCTAAAAAATTGAAAATTCATATATGCACTTTGCAAACAACAATATGTCAACTCTAGAGACTCTAGGAGAGTAGATGGATTGGAGAGAGTGGTTGGAAAGGGCAATGGAGATAGCGGTTCGGCAGGCGGTTGGAGAGAGTGGTTGGGTAGGCAATTAGAGAGAGTAGTTGGGCAGGTGGTCTAACGGTGGATACGTATGGTGCGATGGCAAGTAATGACCAACAACTCGCAAAGAAGTGGTGTCCGTGCAACTACGATGGTGGGGCTAGGCTGGGCACAGTGGCACACCGACTGGAGACAGAGAGGAGACTAAGAGAGTGTAAACTTTAATTATTATTTTTTTGCAAATAAGTCCCTTAACTTTTTAAACTTTGTGATACTAGTTGGTAGACAAAATCACCGGTGCCAATAATAAAATTTTGTATCATTTTTTGGCCTGTACAATATGAAATCTAATATGTTGATTCACACGCGTTTCTTTGTAAAATTTGTGAAAAAATGTCAAGCTAAGTTCAAATTCACATGTTTGGTGCCATTTAAGTTATTAAGATTTGAAAAAGGAGAAGATCTTATTCTTCTTTCTCAACGCAACTAATTAATATTCATCTCCTATTATAACAACTCCTTGGTCCCATAGAGTAGGATCGAAGGTTAATCCTCACTGACCAAAAATATGTGAGGTAAAACTCTATCAATATAAACCTTTTTAGAGTTAAAGAACATTTCTATCAAACTTTTTAGGATTGGACCAAGACATCGTACGAGTTCTTCTGTGACACTCTAAAAAATTCTTAAACCATAAATATCCAAATAACTTCCAAAACATTCTATTAATCGTCAAATTCCTTATTAGTCCCAAAAGAGAGGATTATTTGTCAAACATATAAATATTTGATACAACACTACCTAAACTGTTACATTCAAAAATATATATACAATTAAATAACTTTACCCAATTAATCTGATGGTCCCAACTAAACTCTACTTTATCAGTCCCGTACACTAAGATTATCAACAATCTCTTGATCTCTTAAAAAAGTAATGGCAAAGGTTGAGCTACCTACTCAATAAGGGTAACTGACCATACCTTTAAAATTAAATAACTCTATAAATAATTGTAAAACTTAGTTAAGTGATTAAAACATTCATATAATATAGAGACACACATCATTACTCAATCTAATAGCAATTAACAAACATCTCAAAATTTTACCATACAATGATTAACACAAATCTTAATATACAACTGCCATTTATATGCTTTATCTCATATTTTTTGGGCCCTGTTTAACCTAATAGGCTTACATCTAATGGTCTGCCGACTCATCTCATCTCATTTCATCGTAATCTCTCACTAAGTGGACATGTAATTAAATGTATAAATATCAGCACAGGATATCTCAATTTCTTAATTTTTCTTGATACCCTAGTATTACTTCAGTATCTACCCCAGTATTACTTCGGGACTTAGGATGTCACAGTATCTGCTCTATGGGTAGATACCTAGCCACCACTCGCTCATATCGACTCGACCTAACCTATCCATCTAAAGCCATCAAATGTAGCATATCCTAAGCAAGTCAACAAATCTCGATTTTCACCAATTATTCAAAACATATTATCAACTCGTCTCTATTTTCAACTTACAAGAGGTTCATTTCAGATTTAACAGGTGCCTTATGTTTTAAATTATTTTTTAATAGAACTCTTTATTTAGTAGGGTCTTGTTGTTTAATGAGCTTTTTATCACTTAACAGGCTCCTTCTGTTTAAATAGGATTTTATCGCACAACAAGCTCCTACTATTTTAATTATAGATAGGCTTCTGTCATTTCTTTTAGAATTGCAAGTAACTTGTATTTTTTTTTTGTCACACACAATTCACCTCCTTTTACGTGTGTTTGTTTTATCACTAAGGACTTAATATGTGCTCAAATAAACAAACCATAACTAATGAACTTAATATGGTTAAGCATTGGACCAAGTATGCTATAAAAGGCTTTATACTTAAATGACATTATAAATGGATAGAGATCAAAGAGAAATTTTAGATGATGTGACAGATAAAATCATTGTAGATATATATCAGCTTTAAAAGATAAATACCATATAGATAGTTCCTCATATATATGGATGTATCTTTCCTAATTAAATTTAATATTCGTAGTGATGTGGATAAATCATGTTAGATAGAGTCATAATTGGATGAGGATCTCATCATATTAGTTAGTGTGATATAATTTGATAAAGATAGAGATGATCTAGTTGGTTCAATTTAATTAGGATTATAAATTGTAAATGTAAAGCCAGAGGTATCTATAAATATCTTATTTTAGCTTGTTCCTAAAGAGAACGGGGATAAGAGGGGAAGAAAACACATTAAAAGAGAATATTCCTTTGTATACTTTTAAGGAAGTAATAAAGGTTGGTTTTTACTATAACTCTTGTGTGTTTATTATTTTCTATGATTATTTAATACTTTCACATTATTCTTACCCGAGTATGAGAGTTAACTAATTTATTGTTTTAAAATATATCATACTATATATCAATGTTTAGAATATTGTTTTGTTTCGGCCGGTAAAGACCCTATGGACAAAAAATTGACATCGAACAAGAAATTTTCATATCGAACTTGGTATTGGTCAATATTGACTCTTTTGGTTGATACTGATCAATACTGGTCAGTGACAAGAATACTGATCATAACTATAAACTTAAAAAAAATTTAGGACTAAATTAAAAAATTTAAAAATTCTCCTATATAAAATAATAATTACTTATATATAAAAAAATATGATAAAATTGTCGATAATTTATTTAATAAATAATAAAATACAAATAAGAATGTATTAAATAAATTTTTATGTCATTAGACTTATACAAAGTGATTATAAATTACAAAACTAAATATATTAGTTTAATACAATTATATTAAATATATTAAATATTTTTATATTTTATATTAATAATATATATACTTTTTAATATATACATATGAAGATATTATAATAAATTTTGAAAAATGCAAAGATAATATTTGAAATTAAATTTATTTTAATTTATAATAAATGTGTAAAGAAAATATTAATAAAAATAGAGAATTATTTGGTATATCAAATTTATATTATTATAATATCTTAGGATATGATTGAAGTAAAGTAAAAAATTATATTACACAATATATTGAAAGATTATTTTATAATTTTATAAAATTTAAATTTTTTTTTTATAATTTAAAAAAATCATTTAAAATAATACTTAATATTAACTAATATCGGTATCATATCAACCTAGAAAACATTGTTGATAGTAAATCCGATTCGTTACTCCTAACTGGGTCTGGGTAGGCGGCCGAATAATCAAACACTTGGCGTGCATTTCATTTTCCGGGTTTAATGGGCCGAAATTTAACACATTCACTAAAAACCATCTCACGGTCTTTCGGATTATAATCTTCCCCGTGAAGATAAAACGAGAGAAAATGGCTTTTCCAGGAAAAAGACAAAATTTTGCCAAGCAAAAAGGTAAAGGTGAAAGATAAATGGACACCGGGGACCTTCTCCTCCTAAATTTATTGATCAGTGATGGCAGATGTCATTCCTCTTTTACCATCAACAGTCCATTTGTAAGTTTTGGCAAAAGATCACTTATTCAATTCAACGAGTTCTTACGCTAAACGAATAAATATCTCTATCCATATCAGCCAAATCTACCTCTAAATCTTCTTTTGGGTCTACTTGTTAGCTTTCCACTTCTAAACTCTGGGTACTACGCTTTTCACTCTCCTTATCTTACTTGTTGATTCTGCTTTACGATAATTTGCCATCATTCAGGTTTGTTTCGTACATAGTTTGTAGCTGCTGCTGCTGTTGTAATATTTTGTTGTCAATTGAAAATTTTGAGGTAAAACCCTTTACAATCTCTTCTTGATAGGTTGATCAAAGGCTCATTTCTTATTTTCTTCCTTGATTTGGAGTTGGCCTTTCATCAACAAACTTCAGAGATTCGCTTTTCTTCTTGCCTTTAATTTCCTTCGTTTAAAGCTCTACATCAAGTAAATTGTTCCATGCTCTTAGCCCCATTGCTTGGATCTTATAGCTTTCATGTCACCACTTTGTCTTCTTCCAAATTCAAGCAGTTAGAGTTTGTGGGTTTCATGTGCTTAATTACTGGTTAAGCGTTTTTCTTTCTTCCTTCAAAGACTTAATCTTTATTATCTTTCCCTAAGTGGGCTTCTGGTTCTGCTATGGATTACGGTAGAGACTCTGGGGGAAATGTCGTCCACGTGATTCCTGGAACCGGTCCTGAGAATTGGATTCCAAATACTTCAGATGCCAATGCCGTCTGGGCAACAGAGGATGATTACCGTATGTGGAACAATCTAGATGCCTCTGCAGATAACACGCCCTCTAATTCTAACTACCAGTCTCCGCAAACTCGGTCTGGCAGTGAGCCACCAAACAAGAAATCGAAGAGTAATTCCCAGGACTTGACTTCCAAAAGGTCTATTGGAAAGATGTTTTTCAAGACCAAGCTATGCTGCAAATTCCGCGCTGGCACATGCCCATATGTCACCAACTGCAACTTTGCACACAGCATAGAGGAACTTCGGCGGCCACCACCAAACTGGCAGGAAATAGTGGCTGCTCATGAGGAGGAAAAAGGGTGTTCTGTGGAAATTAGGGAGGAATATCAAATCCCATCGATAGGGGGATTTGCAGGCGACACTCAGAGGTCTTATAAAGGGAGACATTGCAAGAAGTTTTATACAGAGGAGGGGTGTCCCTATGGTGATAATTGTACCTTTTTGCATGATGAACAATCAAAGAATCGGGAGAGTGTGGCTATAAGTTTGGGGCCTGGAGGGTATGCAGGGCCGACCGTTGGTGGTGGTGCTGGTGGTGGTGTGGGAAATGGAGGTGGAAATGTAACCAACATCAAGCCTTCAAATTGGAAGACAAGAATCTGTAATAAGTGGGAACTAACTGGGTACTGCCCATTCGGGAATAAGTGCCATTTTGCTCATGGAGTTGGAGGTATGTCTTATGGTTTATTCATTGGAGATTCAATTTATTTTGTTTCTTTTTTTTATTTGTATTTCTGATAGGATTATTAGTTATTACTGTCAGATTGTCTTATTGGTAAACGTAGTTTCAAAATTATGGATGTATAGAGAGATATTTTGATGGCATTTTTGTTTAATGCCTTTTAATTTAAGAAAGTAGATCGTATCTAGCTTATGT
The DNA here is from genome assembly GCA_027568895.1 of Erythroxylum shatona. Taxonomy (NCBI): domain Eukaryota; kingdom Viridiplantae; phylum Streptophyta; class Magnoliopsida; order Malpighiales; family Erythroxylaceae; genus Erythroxylum; species Erythroxylum shatona. Next base: position 25,574,574 of record JAOSBK010000004.1, read on the forward strand.
TAATAGGATTTTGATTAATTCAATAATTGTATCGGCTTGTAAATTGATGCATAATTAGACACCTCAGATATTATGGCATATCAATTGATGACTTGTATCTATTTGTTTCAATATGATTTGATTTTGGGCACTTACTGCATGCTCATACTATTTTTTTAAGCTAGGGAACCGTAAGACAAATGCATAGGTAGATTATGTAGTCACTTGATGCATTCTAGTCAAGCGACATAGTTCAATTGATGCATGGATGTCCAAAATGGGTTTTGACTATGGAGAGATGATGAGAAAAATGTTCTTTGGATTTCATAATTGTGCTTCCGATTTCTTATCATCGAGACACTTTTGAGTAGGATTTTGCTGTATGCATATCTGTTCAAAAAATTCTTCCTGGTGATTGGATGATTGCTTTGGCATTTTACTTGTCTTTGATTGTAGATACAAGCATTTCCATCGATAGATGGGGCTTATTTGTGAAGTATATTACTTGTTAGAAAACAGTGGTTGCAGCTTGTTTAGCTTCCCACGTTAGAAAGTATCTGGGATTTTTTTCTACCCCATTCTCTTCAAATGTTTGTACTTCTGTCTATGGACTTGACTGAATCTATTGACTTGACTGAAAGTAAAGTGGTTGTTTTCTGTCAAGTAGAAATATCATGCCTCTTATATCTAGGAGTTCTCCAGATAAACGAGAAAAATACAGTTGTTCCTTTTAGAGTTTAGTAGAATAAGCATGACAAGAAGATTCCTTCCTCTTGAACCCCTTGGTTTACCGTTCTGGGTGATATGTTTTTAAAAGTTAATAAGTTTGTTTAGACTGTTTAAGTACTTGGCGTTTTATCATTGCTGCTATTGTCCTTATTAAGAAATGGTTGAATTTGATGACACTTAACTAGTAGCACTTAGAAGACCCAAAGGTAGGTTCTATCTTAAAAGACACATATTTGAAACCCAATCAAGTTACATTTCTGTTTGATTTCTGTTGATGTTCCATGTTTGCTTCTTCTTCTTCTTCTTATTTTGGTTGGAAGTGGATGTTGTAAATTCTGCTTTCATGACTTAAATGTACGAATGCATTCCTTATTCGTCATTACTAGATAATTTTTCATATTAATGTGTAAGACGAACCTGGAAGACATTTAGGCTATTGTTTATTAGTACAATAAAAGCTGCATCCAACTATGCTTTGAGGTTTATGAATAGCCTCTGGACATTGAAGCTTGGGACTTCATTCAAAAGAAATTGTTTTATGCCAATGTTTATGAATTTTGGTGACAGTATTTGTTCAAAAGTATGCTGATAATTATAATTTTTGTTCTCTATTTTTTGCAAGGTTGGTGTTCTATGAGTGAACCATTTTTATGATAATAAATCTTATGTCTGCCAGACTTGATGGAAAAGAAAAGGTTACTGCATTGCCAAAAGCAAGGAATATTACTTTCACTCTAAATAGAGCAGAAATTATGAAGGAAAAGCAGTACAATTGATATGCGTGTGATTAAAGTCAGTGAATGTGCTATTCTATAACTGATTGATATTTGTTATCTATTGTAGATAAATTATTTTAGGCATGAAGCTGGATCCATATGCTAACATTTTCTTCTGCCTTGTAAGAATATGAGTTCCATCATGATTGTGAAATGTTTAGCAGATATGCATTTCCAAACAATAACTGTCAATCACTTCAATGGTTGGAACAAACAAAACTTGTAGTATCAGGTCCTTAGAAATCTATTCTAGGTCTAAGGAATCACACTTACATGTAAAATTTAGAGATTTGGATTAAAAATTCAATTTGTTCTTTATTCATAAGTTTAAGCTACACATATGAAGACTTTTGCCTATTAAGGAAAGAAACTTTCTTTTTCACCTTATTATGAAACTTCCAATAACTAATTCAGCTAAGTAAGATAACTAAAAGATATATTTTCGTGAATCTTCTTCTCTGGAAAATGGACTAGTAAATAACCTGACCCTAAACTAATTCCTATCCTCTATAGTCCATTGCTAGGCAGTTATTCCAGCAACTAATTGTTCAGAAAGCTTGTTCTAGGCATTAAATTAATGCTGTTGAAGTTCTTTACCATCCGCAACTGAAGTTGAATTATATAGAAACACAAGAATTAAAAAACTTCAATATCGATCAAACTAAAGGAAACAACGTTGTTGTATGAAGATCCGTAAATGAACAAGAAGAAGACTGTACAGGTTATTATTGGCCACTTTTTCTTGCATGGTCATTCACACAAATTATCAAGCCTTCTTGTTGTTATTGTTGTTTAAAAAATAACGTTGTTGTTGTCTTGTTGAGAACCAAGCATGTGTGGTCTCAAACTAAAGGAGCAGCACCACAAGATTATTGATTATTGATTAACGAACCTGGTATGAAGATTGAAGACAACGTTGTTGAAGACCAACGCTGACGTGACGTGAAGGAGCAGCTGAAGTAGGTTGTTTGTTGCACCAAAAATAACGAAACGCTGAGTCCCTGACGTGAAGGAGCTAGCGTCGCCGTCACTGCGTCAGTCAGTTGAAGAAAACAGATGGAAGTATGGAACCACGAAGACGAAGAGCTTGAGAAAACAAGGAGGCGACGCGAGAGTGAAGAGTCGGCTGGAACTGGAAGCCTGGAAAATCACGAAGAATTTGGAAAGTTTTGACAATTATACGACCTTTCGTAATACGGAAGAATACAAGTCAACTAAATAATTTTTTTAATAACTTATAAAAATATTATGAGCCATATTATATTAGCTGTATAATAAAAATAATTTTTTTGTAATTACTATATAACGGGTAAACGGGTAAACGGGTATGGGGGGTGGTATCCCCATACCCGCCCAGATACGCGACGGGTATTTTTGCTAACCCCCCATACCCGCCCCACGGGTAAAAATTTGCTCCCCATACCTGCCCTCATTCGGGTAATTTTATCGGGTACCCATCGGCTTCGGGTACAATTGCCATCCCTACCTAGGAATTAACTTATACATAACTCCTTTAGTAGCCAAGTGTCACACACTTTAGATGTATTGCCAGCACACATAAAGGACTTGGAAAACTACGCACGACATCTTTGTTTCTTTAGTTAGGGATATTCGGGATGGAATTAAAGAACTAGATTCCTAATAAATTCACTGCTTTCTTCATTTCTTGTATGTTTTTTTAATTTATTTTTATTAGGTTAGTTTTATTTTATTTTCTTATTTTTAATACCAAAACCCCCCAAAACCTAATCACCTATTATTTTCATTTCAATAACTTTACACACACTTTTTGTGGGATCAACCTAGACTCACCACTGCTATAGTAGTAGGTCTAGTTCATTTTGATTAACGTTACAACACGCTGTCAATTTTAGCGCTGTTGCTGGGAAGTGCGATGTTTTAGTTTTTATTTGTGATTTTAATTGGTGTTTTGTATATATTTGTTTGTAATTAGTTTATCTTGTATTTATTTCTTGATCTTTTCATTTTCTATTTAATTTTTTTGTGTAAAAAAATTGACATGGATAAAAGTAATTTTTTTTATAACTCTTATTGTCAATCCTATAACCAAGTTTAGATTGATTAAACTAACTTTGGTTATGGATGAGATAACTTTCATAATTACTTCTATGATAGTTTGAAGGACGCATAACAATTCCCATATAGACCAGAAGCTTCTTATCACAATTCCAGTCCATCTTTGGAAAAGTTGATTAATATTATGAACACTAATATTTTGTAATTGTAACATAATACTGTATAATTCTAGCAAGATGGAGGGTAATTTTTGCAAAATACATGGTCTAGTGTCTAATATTCGGAGAGACAACACAACTCAGGTACATCTTTAGAAGAATTGTTTAATATTATGGCTGCTAACAATCTTCAAATTCAAAAGAATATGCAGCAGTTCCAATAGAATATACATCATTTGTTTTAGCAAGGTGTACAAAAAATCCGACATGATTCTCTACAATTCCAACATGATGCATTGCCTCGATGGGGGATATCACTCATATGGAATTGCAAAGTGAAGAGGAGCATCCATATCAGCCTGGGTGACCCAATAGATGTTAATGTGAAAAACCTACGGAGTGATGAGGAGCTTGAGAATTTTGAGAGCAACATTCAAAGAATTGCTTGTGTCGAAGAAGTTGAGGAGGAGCTTGAAGCAGAATATGATGCATCATTTGTCTTGGAGGTGAGTACTGAGTCCATGATTATTTTTGAGACTAACTCTTCACCTTTATATAGTAGATTGGAGGAATTAAATGAGGATGAAAAAGGCAAAGAGACAATAGAGATATTTTCAGCATGGACTCAGTAAAGATTATATGTTTAAGGATAGGGAAGATACTATATATGAATGTTCATTAACAAAGACCCTATTCTGAAGAACCTCAAGTGGAGGAGCCGCATGTGACACTTGAAGATCACAATTTTGTCATTTGAGAAGGAAACATAGAGTCGAGCCAGCGATCCTAAACAAAGACACTTTTTAGGAGGCAGCCTAAGGGAAGTAAATTTCTTTTCTTTACACTTTCACATTACTTTTTATTTTACATGTGTATTTCTATGTTAGTTTGTTTCTTGCTTATTTTTAAGTTGTCAATCAAAATTAGAGAAAGAATAAAAGAAATGAAACAAACATTTTCTTATTTTCTATTACTTCTAGGACTATATAGTCATGATTAGAGAATGAGTTGACTAGAGAATTTGATAGCAACTTTAGCATGTACTTTTACTCTTGTGATTGGTCAATGTGCATTATCTTTAGAAGAGTAGTGACTAGTGGTAGTCAAAGCTGGTGAGATTTTGAGCCTTATTAGACTGACGCATTCATATCAATCTCATTGTCTTTTGATAATGTGTGACTTTCATGACATGTACATCTTGATTTTGCCTTGAATTTTTATTCGAAACCACAATTTTATCACATGCATTAACATGGAAATGATTAAGTATTCTTTTCCTTTCCGAACTACATTAGCCAAATAGCCTACCCATTATATGATTTTCCTTTTTGATAAGCCCCCTTGAGCTTTATTTGCCTTTTCTTTGTGTACTAACCACATTACATGCTTTAACTCTAACCAAATGTCCTTCTTAAGCCTTAAAGCTAGTGGAACATTTGTTGATTGTTGAGTTTGTGGATATACAAAAGTATAAGTGTGTGGGCATACATATGTGTAGGTTGGTTATAATGTTGGGATGTTATTTATGTCTTATTATTGAAATTTCCATGTTGATGTGGTTTCTTGTAATTTTTATAATAGAAAAGAAAAGAAAGAAAATAAATAAAAAAGAAAAAGAAAAAGAAAGAAAAAGAAAAAGCAAAAGAAAAAGTTTAAATTAGTATATCAAGAAGGAAGTGCATATCTATTGAAAAGTTGTTTATGATTAATGTATCCTCCTAAAGTTGTATTGAATGGGTTACTTGAGTATGTTAAATATAAGGTGAGTGTTACTTTCAATGGTTACTCCCTATGATTAAAAAGTTTATTTATAATCAACTTAGTGATTTATGCTTCATGTGGTTTGTGTGTGGGAGTTTGTTTGAGTGGTGAAACATCATTTTTGCATTTATCATAATTGATGTACACAATTGTGAGAGAATGTTAGTTTTTGCACTTGATGTCACATTGAGTGCTACTTTGTTTCACTAGCTTTAACGGCTTTCATGCTACTTCACCCAAATACATCTCACCTTACTTTTGCTCACATTATAAGTTTAAAAAGTCCTTTGATCTATGATTTGACATGTGAATATTAGTGGTGGTGAAATGAAATGATATGCAAAATTGTGGAATGACATGATCATGATTGGTGTTAAGTATACCTATGAATATATTTTAGTTAAACACATTTCTCTACTCTACCATTAGTTGTTGAGTTTTTGAAGATGATGAATATTGATTGATCATGAGTCAAAGCTTGGAATGTTAACTTCTTGCTATAATTTTTGAAATTAATTCATATTTGTTTATGCTTATATATTTTTGGAAACTTATGGGAATTGAGTAAATGCTTTTGGGTCTTTGAGCTTAATTTTAATGTTTTGCACAAGGACGACTAAAAGTTAAGTGTGGGAGAAATTGATAAGTGCTTAATTGATAATGAAATTATTCCATGACACTTAGCGATTAATGACATGAAATTGCTCAAAATACTCACTTTGACTCATATATAATTTTAGGCACAATTCGGAAGCAAAGAAGTTAAGATGAGTTGAAAGCACAATATTTGGGTCATTTTTTGAAAATTAATACTCACTTGTCTTCATGGAATAAGAAGAAGAAAATTAAAGCACGAGAACATAAGAAAATGAAAATACAAAGAAGAAGAATTAAAGTTGCTCATGGCATATAGTTGGAAAAATAAAGAAGTAGAAAATCTGTGCATGCCATGCATGTTTTAACTTGAATTTAAATAAGTAATGGCAGGATTATGTGTTGGGCACCGATTCCGGAACCCAACTCTTGCGAAAACATGAAACCTGAGCATATTATCCTATAGGGTTATTTCCATGAGCCCTTATTAGGCATTATCCCACAAGGGTGGCATGCCCACGACAATCAAACATCAAAACAAAATTGTTACAAGGCTTTAATGGCATTTCAAGCCACAATACATCAATATCTCAAATCTCCATATACAAAAGTTACATGAACTAATAATCCTTGAAATACAACTAAACCCTCATGGTTACAAAATCTAGCTTAAAAATACAAAAATGTGCATAATCGAGGTTAGGTCTTGACTCTTTTTTACTCCATCTTTTGTTCATCACTTGGACATGGGGAGGAGAATGGAGGTGAGCTTGACAACTTGTGGGTAACAGTTTATAACGGAAAATAAGCAAAAACTATTTCCAAAACTCATTGCCATTGTACATTTTCAAAACTATAGTAATTTCGTAATAAAATCCTCAAAAACTTGTTTCTTAAAATTTTCAATTTATCAAACAATTCATGAGCAATGATAAATCATGCATGCATCAAACTTGTCAACAGATCATAAGCACATAAGCACATCAGAATGGTTTGGGTGGATCCAAAATAGAACGTACTACACATTTCCCATAAGGGTTCTGTGTAGTCGTGAACAGAACGTACTAACGCAATCCCACATAATGGCCTTGCGTAGCCGTGAACTTATGGGAGTCCATGAAGGAGCTCCATGCCACTAGCGGGTAGGTGGGAGAACCCTTAAACTTGGGTCAATGTGCACGTGACATTTCTTGAGGGATCACCATAAACCCACATAACACATATATCATGACTTGTAAACTTGTGTTGCCCAAAATGGCACTTCTTGAAAACTTGAGTTTCA
>JAOSBK010000004.1:25597996-25608006 GCA_027568895.1 Erythroxylum shatona
CCTTCTAAATATATAGTGTGCGTGTATATGGTTTCCATAAAATTATCAATGGATATTATTGAAACAAAATGTTTAATAATTTCATATTGTGTTTTAACCAAGTAATTAAAGTGAGATAATAGGAAATTAACTACAAAAAAATTAAGGAATCTAATAACTAGGTCACATTAATAATCCATTGAAGTCGATATATATATGTCTTTCCATAACATGCATAATCTTGGAATTAAAGCTTAAATAATGTATAATTTTGGTTTACATACAAGAGCAATAATTTAGGATACCCGTATGCATATATTTAGGATACCCGTATGCATATATCAGCAATAATTTACATATAAAAACAAGTTTACATTTCAGCAATAATTTACATATTCATATATCGGCATCTGTATGCATAGGTTTACATATAACAGGAATAATTTACATATTAAAACTCAAATACCTTTAGGATACCCGTATGCATATATCTGACAAAGAGGGGAGGGAGGAGAACTTACTAACCTATCGGAGACGAGGAGGAGGTGCGAAGGCGGCGAGGAGCGAGCTTCGAGTGGCGACCGGCGGCGTCCTTGGAGGAAGATGAGCAAGGAAGAATGGCGAAGGATCGAGGAAGAGGAAGGATAACAGAAGCTAGGGCTGCGAGGGCTGCGTCGTCTGCGCGAGGAGGAGGAAGAAGGAGCAGAAGCGTTTAAATTAAAACCAAAACGACGTCGTTTACGTTAAGTTAAGGGCGCGTCTCCGAGGTTTTCTCACCGACGGAAATTTGTTGTCAGTACATATATTTCACGTTTTTTAGCGACCGAATGGTTTTCGGTCGCAACAAGTTTAACGCACACCTAATTTCCGCGACGGTTACGCTTTTTCGATCGCTATTTCCAACGGTTTATATACCGTCGGTATTTTTCTGTCGCTATTTAACAGTTTCCTTGTAGTGGGGGGAGATTGTTAATTGTCTACCCTATTTTAAGACTTCTAGTAATCATAGATGCCTTTATAGTTCGTGGAGATGATGATCAAATAAAGACAAGATGGATAAAGTTCTTCTGGGGGGGACACGGCCGTTTAAGGTGCTAAATGTCTATGTCTTTAACTTACATGATCGTCTATATTAACCGCGTAGGTTCACATGCCCGTGTAGAGTGTCACACACTTGTTTCTTTACTTACACAGTCGTGTGGATTAACCATATACGTCTCTAGAATTTTGAATAGAAGGATGTGAAGAGCGAAGACATATATGGTCATTTACACACCTGTATTTATGTCATACACGGCTGTGTGTGATGACCGTGTGTCTCTCTGTGACCTTGTATCTTTCTGTGACTGTGTACATGTGCTAATGAGGTAGTATTGAAAAGGCATGGTCACTTATACAGCTATGTATGTGACCGTGTACGATGTGGAAAATCCTATTTCGTGATATAAAAGAGAAAAACACATAGGTTTTGCAAGTAAATGTTGTAATAATGTCCAAAAGCGAGGAAAAACCGAGAAAAGGAAAGTAGTGTAGTATTTCTATCGTTTTTTATTTTTTTATTTTTAGGATTTGTTTGAGTATTTGTTAATTGTTATATCAACTTAGATTTCAATCGTGAAGCTTTGTGAGATAACTTGTTAGTGTGGGGTGAGAAATCAAACTTTGTAAATCCTTATTTGAGGTTAGTGGATTTGCTTATTAGTTTGGCCATTAGTTTTTTTCTCTACACCGGAGAGTTTTTAACGTAAATTTTGATGTTTGTTTCATTATTATGCTTCTTATTCTCGTATTAATTTGCTGATTGAAGTTAAAGAATATTTTAGTTATTCATATTTGGTTAATCTCTTAGAAAGTTGTGTTATTGTCTCCCATCAGAACTATGCAGGTGAAAATGAGTCAAAGAACAAATCTTATTCTTCGAGTAAATTAACCATATTGCTTGTATACTATAATTGTTCTATAGTAAAAAGTGTCCAAAAAGAAGTCCGAGAACAATATTTTGTGTTAACATGCTTTTCTAATGTAATATTGGACAAACTATGCTAAGAGTTGAAAGGAAAGCTAATTCAGCGAAGGGTAAACAAAAGGGAAGGCTAGTTTTAGACGTTATTTGATTTGGATATTGATTGGTAGGTGAACTGGGTCAATGGGATTGCAAATCATCCATATAAAATTTTAATAAAAACAAATGTTTTTGATATTCTATTATCAAATATTTTTATGGAGAGAGGATGAATTAACTTTTAAACAAAACAAAGCGGAGGCTTGTAACAGTGGAAAAAGTTAACTGTCAGCAGCTAACTTATTCCTTTGCATAATTGATAGGATATATTTGCAGCAGGGACGGACACATCTGCCATTACAGTAGAATGGGCACTAGCTGAGCTAATCAACCATCCAGAAATTATGAAGAAAGCAAGAGAAGAAATAGAGCAGGTAATAGGACATAGAAGGCTAGTTGAAGAATCAGACATTCCAAATCTTCCATTTCTGCAAGCAATAACTAAAGAAACTCTCAGACTTCACCCTACAGGCCCACTAATTGTGAGAGAATCAACTCAGGACTGTGTTATAAGAGGATATGAAATCCCTGCTAGAACAAGGTTGTTTGTGAATGTGTGGGCTATTGGTAGAGATCCCGGTTACTGGGAGAACCCACTTGAGTTCTGCCCTGAAAGATTTTATGGAACACAAGAGAATCAAACCAGACATCAGATGGATGTGAGAGGACAGCATTTTGAGCTGTTGCCGTTTGGTAGTGGAAGAAGAGGGTGTCCAGGCACCACTCTGGCGCTGCAACTAGTTCAGACGACCCTCGCTGCGATGATTCAGTGCTTTGAATGGGAGGTTAGTGGTGAAAGTGGCAACACAGTTGTTAACATGGAGGAGGGTCCAGGTTTAACCCTTCCAAGGGCTCATCCCCTGGTTTGTATCCCAATTGCCAGGCTCAATACTTTTCCACTATTATGATCATTCACCAGGAAAGGAGAGCTTGAAGAGAGCGAAAAGTTGTGAGCAAATATATGCTATTTAGTTACTCTTTCAATTTGTGGATTGTCGTCTCTGTGGTTCCCTAACTCTTTAAGGTTGTCTGTACCATATATTGTTACTCCATCCCATGAAATTGGTTCCAATTTAAGATTCCGGGGAATTGCAACCAAGATGAAATTACGTTGAAATTTAAAGATATTGGTATGTTGAGTAATGAAAGTAGCCAGATGCCAGAAGAATAAGAGCCAGATGCCAGAAGATTTCTTATTTTGAAATGCATGATTTCTAACTTTTTCAGTTGAAACTCTGATCAAACGGTCATGTCAATATTTCTAGTTTGGAATTGCTCCTAACATTATGACGGTCAATTTTGATATGGTTAGCCCATTTATAAAATACAGAATTTGTTATTATGCAGATAACAATCTGAATATAATATTATAATTTTATTGGTTCGTCGTGAATTATCATCAAGGATGTCAATGAAGACTTTAACCAAATCAGTTAGTAGTTGGCCCCATTGCATAATACTGTCTTTACTGAAGATTGAGATACTATGTTCTACTTCTTCGTCTTTCAGGATATAAGCAATTTTCCAAGCATAACAAAATATCTTGTCACTAATCGTCATGTGATTAAACAATTCACCTAATCAAAATTGCAATAACATATAATTTCAAGTCATTGTCTACATGCAGTAATATCCACTATCTGAGGTTACTCTTGAGGTAGTGTACCATATGCATGCTTCTTTCTGGTATTCCTTCTTAGACGCTTTTGTAAACTAAAACAACACATGCACCGAATAAGAAATCTCAGCTTACGTAATCATCAACTAAATTAGTCGTCTAACTAGTCGTCGACAAACTGAAGTATTATCTATCTTTTCACCCTCTAACACTGGTAGTTTCTATCCATGTTTCATCAGAGTTAACTAGCTTTTTCCCAGGACGCCCGTCTCTAATATTATGCCCAAAGCATATTGTTCTGAAATAAAAATAATTCTTACGATAATCTTGTACCACGATATCCTAAAATCACTACAAGAAAAATGAAGTTTAGCGACAGAAAACCTACACATTGCATCAGTAAGCTAAGTTAGTGACGAAATTTACCGACGAACGAAGGCGTCAGAGAAACAGCTATAGGTAATAGTTTACAATGGACCCTAACGGACCACAGATTGTCCGTCGCAAATTTACTGACAGATATTTTGTGTTACCGTTGGTGAAAATAGTGTCGGTTATTCTGTGTTGTCAATAAGTTTCACGACGGAAAGATTGCTTTGGTCAATTAAGTTACCGACAGACAAATCTTGTTCGTCAATTTGGTCATTGGTAACCTTACTGACGAAATTGGTTATTCCGTTGGTGAACTAATGACAACATTACCAACGATTCTTAATTATTCGTCAATAAATCGAATAGATTTTATCAACAAATTTTGTTTTTCTGTCAGTAAATTTAGTAAAACTTTTATTAAAATTTTCCTTACATTTAATTTTATTTGATGATCTTATAATTGATGCATAATTTATATAGTTATCAGTTATTTGTTGATAATTTTTGATTTATTTCTATATTTAATTTGTTAAAACAGAAAGTTTCTTGATAATATAAACTAAAAATTATGTTAATTGATAACAAAAATTATTTTGTACATAATAAGTATTTAACTCATACGAAATGATTACAAGTATGCTATTCATTTGGTGACCACAGGTGCTCTGATTATTGCGATGAGGTGTTGCCCCTCCCCTTCAACTCATCCACCTTATTGCAGAGCTAAGCTATGTACTCCATCGACTATTGTAACTGAGTTGCCAATATTTGTACTGTGCTCTGATGTTCATGGACTTCATTGTGTGCAAACCACCTACTAGATGTTGCTGCACTTGATGTGGAGGACTGTGAATAACATGTATTCACAAATAAACTTAAGCCGAACATTCTTCCACGACGGTTCCTACCACTCACTGCATGAAGATAGGTTTGACTCTCATCAACATCTTCAGACTGCTGAGACTGTAGTTGAATGCCTTCTTGTATTTGGTTATATCAGAAGGCCATGTTTATCTTAGTAAGTGATAATTGTTAAGCATTAATATTAAGGCATAAATTTTACATACATTTAGTTCTCTACATCGGGTGTTGATAAAGGTCACACTGTCATACTTCTTAGTATGAGTGTGCAAAAAGAGCTGATGCGGTGTAGGCTTCGTGTTCATAGACTTTTTTGCATCAAAATCAAATGTTATAAGTAAACTACAATTTACAAAAATTTCGGTAGAATTTTCTCTATTTTTATAATATTTAACCACTGTTGAACAAAAAAAGTAATTCAATAACACAGCTATATATGGCACCGGACATTTATAACATTATCATTCTTCATGATACACATATTTTCATTCCAAAATTCACATATCAAAAAATGAAATACACCAAAGTAAAAAAAATTAGAATATAAATGTAAAGTGTAGATACTTACAAATCTCTCTACATGCTCGTGGTGGGTAAGAGATCTTCCATTATGTACGGGAAGACTCTCTCCCCCATTCCTCCATGTCTATTGGAAGAATTACGCTCTGAAATAGACATTGCCTCGGGTGATGTCCAATACTGCTACCAACAACTCCATATTTGTTCAGAACTATAAGGCGGTTGTGCACCGATTTTGTGTATCGCACCAACAAAGTCTCGATAACGTGTATGTACTCGTTTTCCCCATATTTTATAAATGACTGCGTCAAATTCAGGATCCTGAAAAAAATTCTTTCTAAAACAAAAGAAAAATTATACGATAAGTAATATTTATCTAATTAATGTACAAAAATCAATTAAAAAATAAAAATATATTTTTTGTACTTAAAACTCCTGATAGTAAAATTCCTTTGTCACCTAAAAGATATTTTATTTTTTGTACCTCAAACTCTTGATAGTAAAATTCCTTTGTCACTTAAGAGATATTTTTTCATATATAACCCTCAAGATCAATCTTCTTGAATTTGGATGTCATGTTCCTTAAGCACGGTCCAGACGGAATCAACCTAATACAAAAATAATTGATTTATACCATTAAATTTAAATCTATAACTTAATTATAAACATATGGTGTTTCATGTATTTTTACTTATAAATTGTTGACAATTGTGATGTAAGTTCTTCCATCAGCTCCTTTAGCTCCAGGCTGGAGGCTACCTCCTTCATCCATTTCATTTACCCCTGATATCTCTATCAGTATAGGGGTGGTATATTGTATAATAACATGTACAGAAGGTGATGCCTTACCTGCAAGTGTAGTAGTTAGAGGTACATCATCTTATTCGGTTGCCATTGCAGAATGTGATGCTTCACCTGAACAGTAACTAACTCCAAATCATAGTTTGAACCTTGGTCCCATCATATCATGCTTTCTCTTCAGTGACATATTTTAACCTGAAATTCATATTTGATTGAATATTCTAGAAATATAACAATTTCAATTCAATATTTCACATAATATATTAAAAAGGAAATAATTGATTTGTTGAATATAATATTTTATTACAAACACAAATTAATCACTATTAGCACTTAATTGTAAATTAAAATCATCATCATCATCTTTTTCTGAAGAATTAGAATCAAACTTAGGCTTCTCTTTAGATCTCTCCCCATCCTTATCCTCTCCATATGAAATTTTAGCATATTCATTATTTGGATCGTTCAAAGGTTCATTCTCGTTATATGTAACAAATGCATTTATTTCATAAACATCTTCCTGAAACGCTTCATTTTCAATTCTCTATTCTCCTTTTTCATGTGATTTAAAAACACCTCTAGATTTAACTTTACAAACGACTAACCAATCTAACTTTTCTCGTCGTAAGCTTAGAAAAGGGACATAATACACCTAGATGGCTTACATTGCCAATATAAAAGGTTCAAATTGTCTAAATCTTCTTTGCTTGTTTCATCGGTTATGCACTTTTACTCCAACATTTGGAGTTAGATCAAAGTAATCATACTTAAATATCAAACTTCGTTTTATTGTCAATGCAGGGTACTCAATTTTAAGTATCTCAATAATTTTACAATAGTAATCCATCAATTTTTCCTGTATGCAAACTCCACTATTTACGGTTGCTATGCTATGACCATGATATTATGCATGATATTTGTATACATTAACGAAATACACCAGATACGATTTAATAGTTCATAAATGTCGCTTTGCAAGATCACATATGAAATTGTTCTCTATTGGATTTTCTAAGGCCTACACAAAAGAAATTATCATATTAAACAGTACAATGTCATTTGAGCACTTTAATCTTATAATTCAATCATTTCAATAATTATAAGTGAAAACTTACATATTTCTCGACCCATCGAGAAAAGCACCTTCCAACTTTTTTATTGATATCATCCTATGTTTTCTCGGACATTAGCTCGCGTAACCATTTCTCGTATAATATAAAAAATATATATTATATTACACTAAATTTTAAAAGCCAGATAATTAATTTCAACTTACTACACGAAAGGTTGAACCTCTTGACATTTCAATAAAATGTAACCATGGGTAGCCTCAATTTCTTCCTCTATGAATATTCTTCTTATTGAACGTCCATATGTTCATCCAGGATATGTGAGAATGGATAAGTTACTATCAACATCACTCGTTTCTCCCCCATCGTCATTACAAGGAACTTTTCTTTCTTTTGTATGAACACGCAGCTCAAAATAATGTGAACAAAATGTATTAGCTTCCTCCACTAAATAAGCATTACATATCGAACCTTCAACTTTATCCTTGTTTTTGACATTTTTCTTCAGGCAATGCAAATACATACATTAGCGAATAAGGTTATTACAATTTAGTTATTAAAATATGTTATTACTTCAATTACAATCATTTTTGTTAAATTATCTTTCAAACGGATGCACCCATCGATAGTAAATTGGATCGGCAAGTTTAGCCTAGTGTGTTAAATACACATGTAGACGCTTCATACAATTAAAGAAGCTTAGAGGGAAAATCCCTTCTAATTTGCAAAAAATTATTGGAATTTTCCTTTCTAGTTTTTCTATTTCAGCCAACTTGATTTTAGATGATGTTAAGCTTTTGAAAAACAAACTTAATTCTGTTATAACTTCCCAAACCTTATTCGGTAGCAACTCCCGAAATGTAATAGGAATTAGCTTTTGAATAAACACATAAAAATCATGACTTTTTATCCTAAATAATTTGTACTTCCTCAAATCTACACCCTTTGTGAAGTTTGAAACATAACCATCAGGAAACTTTAAACTTTTCAACCATTCACACAAAATTTCCCTTTGTTTTTTGTCCAAAACGTAACATGTTTTTAGATATTTACCGACGCGAAGATCTTTATGTAACTTATCCCTTCTACAAAAAGGTTTCAAATCAACTCGTAATTTTGTATTGTCTTTTGTCCTCCCTTCAATCTTCATTATGGTATTGAACAAATTCTCAAAAAAATTTCAATATGCATCACATCTAGAGGATGACGTTTCAAATTAGTTTTCCAATATGGTAAATCCCAAAAGATGCTTTGATTTCTCCAACCAAAGTTTTTACTAATGCTTGTAAATTCTGTAGCTTTTAGCAATCCTAATTAATCAATCTCCTGCAATATCTCTTCACCAGCTTTTTGAGGGGGAGGAGGTGTTCATATCATCTTATTCTTAATGAAATTTTGTTTATTGTGTTTAAATGGATGATATGGTGGAAGAAATTTCCTGTGGTTGTCAAACTAACATGTTTTGCCCCCATTTGGAAGATAAAATGCATCAAAATCATTTCCATAACAATGACAAGCCAATTTCCCTGTTGTACTCCATCCAGACAATATAGCATATTCTGGAAAATCACTAATGGTTCATATCAAAGCTTCTTTTAACACAAAAATTTGTTTCAAAGACACATCATATGTGTCAACACCATATTCCCAAAGATGTTGTAATTCAGATATCAATGGTTGTAATAATACATCAATTTTATGATTTGGATTTGTAGGCCCAGGCGCAATCACTATCAAGAACATATATGCCTTATTCATACACATCCATAGAGGTAAATTATAAGGAGTAATTATGATTGGTTATGATGAATATTATTGGCTAGATTAATCAAAAGGTTGGAAATCATTCGGACAATCCCAACCTAACATTTTGACTTTCAGTTACAAACTCATAATAGGTGTTATTGAAATGTTTCCATGCTAGTGCATCCGATGGATGACTCAGTATTCCATCTTCCTGTTCGTGTTCATTATGTCATCTTATGTGAGATGCAAAAATATCAAAAGCATATAGTCTTTGAAGTCCCAGAGTTAGTAGGAAACAATAAATTTGCTTTCAGGGTACAAAATTTGCACTCTTATAATTCTACATCATCTCCCCAATACAACGTACATCCCAATTTGCAACAATCAATCGTTTTAACAGGCAAACCAAGACTACTAATAAGTTTTTTCATATTGTTAAAACTATCAACCATTGTATGATTAGGAGGCAATGATTCATTATACCATCCAAGAATTTTATCAAAACTACGATAAAAAATATGCCCTTTAGATTTTGTGTTCAATATTCGAGAAATTGAAGACAATTGAGTCATTGTTGTACAATTTGACCCTAATTCTTGGTCAGTTGAGTGTAGTAAGTTAAAAATTGTTTTGCATGTGGGTTTGATTATTCTTTAAGATTTTCTATATTTTCCAAAAAAATATAACTGACTACATCAAAAACCATTTGCATGTAAGGATTTTTATTTGTACCTATATTATTTGTTCTAAATCCAATCCCCCCTTTAAACTCATCTATATTCACTTACGAGTATGTTTCATTACTGTTATCCCCCGAATTCTTTTTTTATTGAATAAGCATGATTTCAATTTGTTTTGAGGTTTTGATTGATTACTTGTTTTTGTTTGGAGTTTAATTAGCATGTCAATGATTGGACGATTTATTGCTTAGGTTAATGGAAATTAAATGGAGGGATTAAGATTAAGTTAGAGTGATGTATGG
>JAOSBK010000004.1:25610212-25626786 GCA_027568895.1 Erythroxylum shatona
TTAAAGTTGAATAATGAATAAGAAAAAGAATGTGGATAAATTTCCAAAAAGGGAAAATTGTCTTGATTTGTTTGAGTGTGAATAAGATGACATGTATGAAAAAGAAAGAAAAAAATTTATACCGGATTTTGGATTGGGTTAGTTTTTAGTTTTCCAATGCGACGCTTTTCTAAGGTGTATGTTATCGGATGTCGGCATTTGTGTTTCCACTCGGATCCGCTTTTGATCTGTTTGTATTTGATTCTGCTTTCGATTTGTTCGATTTGTATCCGCATTTTTGTTCTTCGATTCGATTCGTTTTGATTGGATCCTTTCGCTTTGTCGTTCAAGTTCGATTACTTTCGTTTGTTTCCGCACGTATTTGCTTTTGATTCGCTTTTTGTCACTTTGTTTTCGTCTCCATTTTCCGTTTTTCCAGTTGGGGTCCGGTCTCGAGATCGGGTCCTAACAAGAACTCAGCCCATGGTAGCATCAACATCCAAGAGGAAGGATTATCAGCAACATAACAACGTAAATACATTTCCAAAAAATGGTTCAAAGCCTCGATCTGCCCATCGGATTGGAAAATCTGGCATTCTTGAACATAAGTTTGAACATCTTTTCGCATCGATTTCCAATAAAAAATTTTAGCTAATCAATGGAAGGTTCGTGTAATACCTGAATGAACCCCAACCGGTGATGAATGTAATTCAGCCAACAATTGTGTTTGAAGGGAAGAATCAGACAGAATGACTAACCTTCCATTAAAGAACAGAAAGTTATCCTTGACTGAAAAGCCAGACGAAGAGGAAGGATCAGTGGCCAGCCACTGGTGGAGTTCCACTAGTTCAGGGTGGGAAGAGTTGGTTGCTCGTACAGGCTTAATAATCGAAAACTTAACATAAGATAGTGACAAAAACTAAGATGTTGGAACTCGTGCCAGGGCATCAGCTACGTTGTTTTATTTCTTGGGTCTGTACACGATATCAAAATCATAGCCAATCAATTTCCCCAACCATTTCTGTTGATCTGGAGTTTGAATGACTTGGGTTGTCAAGCTTTTCAAGGGTTGCTGGTTGGTAATAATAGTGAACTTGCACCCCAAAAGATATTGCCTCCATTTCAAAACAACTTGTGTTATAGTGTACATTTCGTGCTGGTATGTAGAAGATTGTTGCATCCGAGGGCTTAACTGCTGGCTGAAATATGCAATCAGATGACCACCCTGGGATAAAATGGCATCGATTCTTGTACCTGAGGCATCAGTTTCCACAGTAAAAGCCTTAGAAAAATTGAGAAGTTCGAGTATTGGGGCAGCACTCAACAATTGTTTCAGTTGTCTGAATGCAAGAGTCGTAGATTCCATCCACTGAAAGGCATCTTTTCGCAGCAAATCAGTGAGAGGGCCGGCCACAGAGGGAAATCGGTGGATAAACCACTTGTAGTACCCTGTTAATCCGAGGAAACCCTGTACTTCCTTGACTATGCAAGGGGTTGGCCAAGCTCGTATTGTTTGCACTTTCTTGGGGTCAACTGCCACACCTTGACGCGATATGATATGACCCAGATAACTGATCGAAGTGTGGTCAAAAAGGCACTTGGACTTCTTTGCCACCAGCCTGTTGGCACGCAAAATGGTGAGGACTGATCGAATGTGACCCAAATGTGTCTCCCAATCTGGACTGTATATAAGGGTGTCATTGAAAAACACCAACACATACTTCCGTAAAACGGGATGAAAAATCAAAGTCATCAAGTTTTGAAATGTGGAAGGCAAGTTTCCGAGACCAAAGGGCATAACCAGGAGCTCGTAGTGCCCATCATGAGTTCTGAAAGCTATCTTGTACTCATCCCCAGCTTGGACGCAAATCTAGTGAAATCTCGCCAAAAGATCGAGCTCCGAAAAATATTGCGTCCCATGTAACTCATCAAACAACTCGTCAATGGAGGGGATCGAAAAACGATCGTTAACCGTGATAGCATTCAAGGACCTATAGTTGACACAAAACCTCCACGACCCATCTTTCTTCCGAATCAAAAGAATTGGTGAAAAGAACGGGCTCGTACTAGGTCTAATAATCCCATCAGTTAACATTTTGACTACCAATCTCTCGATCTCCTGTTTCTGAAAATGCGGGTATCGATAGGGACGGACATTGATCGAACCTGATTCAAGCAAGAGATGAATGGCATGATCACAGTCACGGGTCGGTGGTAAACCTTGGGGTTTAGTAAAAACATCATCAATTTCACCTAGTAATTCAGTAATCAGAGGAGCAGTAGGAACAACAAGGGAATTAAAATCTGAAACCAAATCTAATCGAAAATGCTCAGCGACGACGTCTGTGGTAGCCAATCGTCGAAGACCATTGAACCGAACCGACTGAACCCGTGGTGTCCCCTCACCAACCCAGCAGACTTTTTGTCCATTATAGGAAAATTTGAACACAAAAGAAGTATAGTCCGTGAGGACTGGTCCCAAAGTCACAAACCATTCAACCCCGAGCACCATATCCCACCCTTGAATAGGGAGAACAAAAGAAATCCACAAGAATTTCATGATTTTGAATGACTAATGGTACCTGTCTTACAATACCTGCACATGGCAAACGTTCCCCACTGCCAACCAAGAATGAGAAACTAGGCGTAGTAGTGACAGACAGATTAAGGTAAGTAGCCACTCGCGTTTGCACAAAATTGTGCGTGCTCACACTATTAAGAAGAAACTGAATTGGCTTGTCATAAATAGAGCCCTGAAAATGTAGAGTAGAGACAGAACAACCATCGACAAGCACGTTGTACGAAATAGTAGATTGGAGTTGCGATGACTAGGCTAGGGAAGATAGTTTGGAATCAAGGTCATGCGGTGGGGGTAACAGGTGTGGTTCGGCGGTGTCGCAAGGCGCAAAATCATCTTCCAACAACAGTAAATAAGGTTTAGATTTGCACTTATGGTCCCACGTACACTTCTCATCGCAGTGGTAGCATAAGCCTTTCGCTCATCGCTGCGCTGCTTTAGGTGGTGTCAAACAACGGAGGGGAAGTTTTTGGCCACTGGCCAAGGTGATAGTATGTTGCTGCGGCAGCTGATGGTTAGAAGTCTGGTGGAGAGAGGTCTTGGATGTAGGCAGCAAGGTTTGGTTGAACCCAAAGTGGGCTTGGCAAGCCCTTTCTCAAGAGCAATTCGTTGCTCATGTAGCTGGGCCAAAGCCATGGCCTCTTCCAAGGTTGCGGGCCGGTGAATTAACACTGAATGCTTTATGTCTGCAAGAAGCCCAGAAATAAAGCAATGGACTAAAAAGTGGGCTTGAAGGGAGACAGCCCAATTGGTGATAGCCTCAAAGCTAGAGCGGTAGTCACTCACTGTCATGGTCTGGTGGAGCTTTGCTAAAAGGCCCTCTAGTTCTTCTAGTTCATGTGACCGGAAATGAGACACATTCAACACCGTGAACGCCTCCCAACCAGAGAGTTACCGGTTCTGATACATCTAATCATACCAATCTGCCGCAACATCTTTGAGATAAAATGAAGCAATCGATACCCGATCCTCATTGGTGATTTCATAGAAATCAAAGTATCGATTGGGCTGCATAATCCACCGATTTGGGTGAACTTCGGCAAAACGTGCCAGTTGTACAGCTGCGGGCTTGTGGTGACCAAGGGGGTGGTAAAGTGGCCTTCAGGTGACGATGAACCAAACTTAGAGTCTGGAGGTGAAGGCTGTGAGAGTCGAGATAAAACTTCCTGGAGCAACATCTTTTGCTCGCCGATGTTAGAGGATAGAACATCGAAGTCGCAGCGAAGGGCTAAAATTGTGTCGTCGAGTACTTTCAAGCAAGTTCCGTTAGTCGTCTGTGTTGAACTCTTAATGAAAGCACCAATGTTATGAGGGTTAATGCAACAGTTAAACAACGAGCAGAAAACCATATAGGAAATAATAAGTTTATGGTATTTGATTTAAAAGTGCAATACAACTTTTAAGGAGAAGAGAGGAAATGGGAAACAGATAGTTGAGAAAGGAGGCGAGAAGAAGAAAAGGACAAGCCTAACAATATTTTGCATAACCCATTCACTATCAATGCCAATCATTATAACGAGAATCATTATGTTATTCTATGCCTCCTCTGGCCCTGGTCCACATGGCCCCTATTGTGAAATCATCGTATTTGCTGGGAAGTTGTTTCACATGAGCACTTCTTCGCAGACTTGGTGGTCCAATGGTTTCATCCTCATTTGAAGGGCCAGCTGCTGTAGTTGGGTTCATGACATACTGTCTAGATCCGTAATCTCCTTATAAATACATCTTGCAAACTTCATTCCCATAGCTTTCTATCTCTTTTCATTGTTATTTTAATAATGACTTTTAGTTGTAGGAAACAATCACAGAATCCTCAATAAGCTTTTCATCATCTCTAAGTCTCATTAAAGGAATAGCTATTAGAAGTGTTTTATCTATCATTATTCTATCACAAATTTTAGCAAATCCAAATATTTTGTATTTAGCTATATTCTTCTCCGTATATATGGGTCTTCCAGTTTAACTAGCTAGCAAGCTAAGCCACTTAATTTACCAATACTTCAATGGTATGTTATTTATATTCACCTACAGTGATATGCTTTCATATTTGATCTTTTCCAAACTAAATTTGGCCTCCACATTTGATGGTACAAAGGAATATTTATATATTCCATTTCCTCTAGCTTCAACTTTAGTCATGAACTTGAATAAACATGGTTATCTTTAAAGATCAATATTTCCTGTAGACCCCTTCCCTTCCACACCTTTTACACCCAACTATTAATAATATGGAAGGGAGATCTTCTTCCTATGAAGAAGCCAACCGCAATAATATTTGGGTTTTTTCTCCCTCTCTTAACATATATCTGGTGCTATATTGGTTTCCTTCTGAGGTATGAGGGGGACAATACTACAAAGTAGTATGTACTAATTTACTAACTATTTTCCTTCAATTGATACTTATAATAGCTGGTTGATATCCCTATGGACCTTGTCCTTATGAAGTTATCTTACTTAAATCTTCTCTTGTCTTACTTATAGGTGAGGGAAAGGGAGGAAAATTCATTGTATCATGCTTCTCTAGAATTATTTATACTCCACTAATAGTCGTTGCACTTAGAAGGAAAGAAAGTATTCTCAAGTAGGTAAAGATTTAAAAGATAGTTTCTAGAAAAGGAATAATGTCTAGTGATAAAAATTTTAGGTATTTAAAGTCTAAAATACCTTTGAGTAGTTAAGTTTCCAAAATAGTGTACAGTCAGATGAGGCGATGAGAATAGGATAAAGATGTGGAGAAGGAACCAAAATCTATTAGTAGAAAAATGGAAATAAGTGTATAAAGTAGAAGGTAAAGAGTTCTCTAAAAAGAAGAAATTTCCATGGCCTCTATGGAAGAAAGACTAAGACAAGCTAACGGAGCAATATATGTAAGAGGGAAACGCCTTAAATATTTCTACATTTTTCCCTATAAGGGTTAAAATGTCATTTATTTTCTTATAATTATTTTTTGACATTTATATGAGATCAGGTCCAACTTTCATGCTCCACTTCTTCTCCTTCTCCTTCTCTATTTGGTATCATGCAATAGCCTCATTCAACTTCAATGAATGTGTCTCAGCATTGCATTTTCACTTAACCAATAACTAAACACAAACCTTTGAGCTGGAAATTTATGCTTAGAGACACTTCTTCATCTGTACTACAATACATCCCATTGGCTATGCATGATGGTTTCTTACTTATTTCACCGACACTGGAGGTTTTGAAGGAGGTATTTGGAGCTTGGGCCTTAACTATAGTCAATTTTTTCATGTTAAATAGGTCATCTTTCCCTCTCCTTAAGGTATAAAATGAAACTTTAGGAATCCAACGGGCTAGTTGAAGTGGTATTAAATGAAGACCACCTGATCTATTTTAAGTTTACGTATAAGGAGAATTATCTACAAGTAATGGAAAAAGACCTTTATCCCTTCAATGGTTTCCTATATTCTTAGAAATATAGAAACTAAAAATTAAACCTAGAAATAAATTCCTTTATGGGTGAATTTTTAGTAAATCCCTTTAAAGTATTGGTCTATTAAAGGATTAATATTGTTCCCAAGCTTATTAGGTAATCCTGTTTGTATGGATGAAGCCACTTCTGCTAAGAAAAGAGTTGGATATGCAAGCTAATGTATAAATGTGGATTTGATTAAGGTGTTATCAATAAAATTACTATACTTAGAATAGGAAATGATGATGCTTTATTCCCTGACAATGCCAAAGAATTTTATCGATGGCATTCATCATGTCTCCAATAAGGGAATAGGTAAAACTTTCAAAAGTTGGTTTTATGATAAGCTAATGACTCATAGTGGTATGGATAATCTTATCCCATAATAAATGGTGAATCAAGATGATCAAAATAAGAAACATAGGGTAAATTTCATCCTATTGAATTAAGCACCATTGTTTTAGATTAGTACCCCAGCTAATGGAGTTGATTTGCATGCAGCTTCCCCCTTTAATAGGGAATTCTTTAGATAAAGATGAAGTTATTCTATTAAGTTAAAATCACATATTGAACACTCTCTAAAACAAGAAGAATGAGTGCAATATTAGAGAAGTTGATTATGGTGTAACGTAGAAGCTTTATCTGCAGTTAATGATAGTTTTAAAGTGGTTGAGAGAAGAAAATAATATCAAAATACTAGGAGAAAGATATCTTAGCAATCCACTTGATAATGTCCATATAAGTTAGAATGTGAGGGGTATAAATGAGCCCAAGAAAGTAGCGAATGGCTTTTAATTATATAAATTCAATAAAGCCAATCTTATTTGTCCTTTTAAAAATTAAATTAAGTTCTGAAAAATACTCCAAGCTATGGTACTCTAATAAGTTTATAATAACCAATCATGTTGATCATCATTTAAGGAGAACAATGGCTACTTACAATCCAAACTTAATTAAGCTCCTTCAGGTTATTACCAATTTACACTCAATCTATATGAGTAGGATTATTAAAGGTAAAGACTTGGATCACATTCATATATGCATCTAATTTTGCATTTTAAAGATCTATATTATGGAATGAACTATTAAGATTAAAGTATAACATAAAGGAACTATGGCTCATGCTAGGGTATTGTAATTTCATAATTTATGGTTTAAAATTAGAAGGTACCAAATGTGCAGTTAAGTCATATAGAGATTCAAGCTTTTGTCTTACTAATCTTAAGATGATGAATGTTAAAATGACAACTTCTTTACATAGAATAACAAATAGGAGGAACCTTGGTACATAAGGAAAAAATTGGACAAAGTTATTACAAACTTAGATTGAATTAAAAAATTTTAGGGTTTTAGGGATTACTTCAATAAACCTTTTTAGTGGGAACACTCACCAATAGAGATACACGATCTTCATGGTGGATTTAAACATGTCTCCCCTTTTGGTTTTTTAACTTCTTATACAATGTTAAAGGTTATCAGGAGGCTCTATAGGAGGGGATCAAGTGAACATTCAAGGTTTCCTGTTAAAAACTCTTTAAGTTTTATAAGATTCTAATGATTATTAATATGGAGCTAAAGAAATTGCTTCTCAAATTTCATTACAAGATTGGGAAAGCTGTGGAATAAGCTAGGGAGAAACTTTATTCATACTAGATGGAGTTCTATAAAAACCCCTTTGAATCCTTCCTTACCACTTAATGACAAACATGATCTTTCAATGTCTTATAAAGCATTAAAGGCTCACTCTTTACTAATTGCTCAAAAATCAAGAGAGTAATGGATCAAAGAAGGAGACTATAGTACTAACTTCTTTCATCAATCCTTGGTAATATGGAGATTTAAGAAATAGTTTAACTAAAATATGGTCTAAAGTAGGGACCTTGATTTCTAGCTCAAAAGGAGCTCTTATCATGTACTAAGAACTACCTTACAGATATTTTGGGTATGTTTTCAAGTTTTAATCCCTCATATGATTCAATTATTTTTTTATTTCTTAATTATTTATATTTATAGAAAATTGAACTCCTATCTAGACTCTTGACCATTGATGGTATTGATAAAGTGGTCTTTAAGTTTAATCATAATAAAACTCTAGGGTTTTATGGATTTAACGCTTAATTATTTCAAAAATCCTAGATTTTGGTCAAGACTTTTTCTTATGAATATATATTGGATTTTTCTCCATCTCTAGAATATTGTGTACATAAAACAACACTCTTTTATGCTTTGTTCTCAAAACTACAAATTTCAAATCTCTTAAGGATTTTAGGCCTATCTTTTATTGCTCCACATTCTATAAAAACCATTTCTAAAAGGTAAGTCTTAAGTAGGTTTTAAGGCAAATAGGTGAAAATATTGTGCTTACTTAATAATTTCTCAAAAATTACCACTGTGAGGGTTTAGGAAGCTGTTTTGCCATCCAGATAGACATTCATAAAGTGGTTGATATAGTTAACTAGGAATTCATTCTCTTATCTTTTTATGCTATTAGTTTTCCAGTCTCCTTCATCTTATGTATAAAGCACTTCATTAATACCACTTCTTATAGTGTGCTTGTTAATAAGGAAGTTACTTAATATTTTAGGAGAGAAAAAGGAATATGACCAGGAGATGCCCTTTCTCCTTTCCTATTTACAATCTATATAGAAGTCCTATCTCAGATAATCTAGAGAAATATTAGTTAAATAAATCACTTCAAATTCCATAAAATTCTAAAGGTAAGGAAATCACTCACCTAGGCTTTGCTGATGATTTGCTCTTGTTCTATGGAATTCAACTTCTTTTGTACATTTAATGAAGTATTTGGATGAGTTTAGTGCTCTTTCTGGTCTTTTTATCAATAAAGGGAAAAGGTTTCTAATTATTTTAGTTAATGCTTCATCTATAGCTTAAAACCTTACGAGAATTACAAGTTTGGAAAGTAACCCCTCCCCCTTTCAATCTACTTACTTAGGAATACCCGTATTCTCAAAAGGAACTACTTACTCTAACTGCCAACCACTTTTTGATATAGTTAGAAGGAGAATTAGGAACTAGACTTCCAAATATCTCTCTTTTGTAAGTAGGCTCAACTCATTAATTTAGTGTTAAAGAACATGGATACTTATTAGCTAGCCCAACTTTGGCTTCCTATGAGGTTAAATAGAGACACTAACAAGCTCTTCAGGAACTTCTCTTAGAAAGGGGACTGAATTACCAAGTCTTTTGCAAAAGTTAGATGAAAAGACATTTATGTATCCAAAGATGAGGTGGGTTTAGGTGTAAGATCTATTTAACTTGTCAACAAATTATTTTTAGAAAAAAGGCTTTGGAGACTTATCACTAATGAGGAATACTTTTAGGTGAAAAAGGTTAATAAGTACTACTTAAGAAACGTGAGTATTTGGACCATCAAGTCAAAGAGCAACTTATCTTAGAGTATAATGAAAATCTTAAAGCTTGGAGGAGTCACGCAATCTTTGATATTCTACAAGATAGGCAATGTTAGTCACACATGTTTATATACTGATAATTAGAGCCCTCTTAGCACTCTTTCTCAACTACCAAAGTTATCAAGTATTAGGTTCCTGTACCTAACTTTGCTAGAGTCAAAGAACTAATTAGTGATGTCTTTTCCAAAATTGGTTCCCTCGTTTATGACTTTTAAAATAGAGTTTCCTTTTAAAGAATAAAATGCATTTATATTTTAAAAAAAATCTTCCTTTTTTACTTTCCTAATCTCATTATAGAGGAAAGATTTCACTGGATTAGGAATTTATCAAGTGCCTTCTCTAACAAGTCATGTCTCAACCCTTTATTGGTTATGTATTGGCTTTACTGAATCCATTAGTCATGTTTTCTTTTATTTCCATTTGTCTAAATGGTTATGGAATAACGTTAAATTTTCAAGCTATAGGTTAGAGATCAGTTCTTTAATTGATATCGAGTATAACTAATGCATAAAGATGACCTTATACTATTGTACTTATGATTTAGATGTGCCATATACTTCTTTTATAAGGCAAAATTTTGAGATTATTTAAAGGGTAATCAAGCTAACCTAAAGATACTAAAGTGATTATCATTAATTAGATAAGGTTGGTGTTAGTAGTCAGGGGTTCCAAACTCTTAATTTCTCAAGGAATAAAAGATAATTGGAATAGTTATTAGTAAACCAACACTCTTAGACATATTCAACTAAAAGTTAGTTTTATATTGAAATTTTTCTAAGCCATACATACTAGCCTAGTTGTTATTAATAGCTTCTTGCCAATTGTATTGCTTATAATACTTTATAATGGTTTTAGGCTATAGCCTTGCAATTATATTCTTTAATTTATAAAAAGAATTTATGTAAAATACTACCCAATTAGTAGGTACTATGAGATATTTTCCATGTTATAGGTAGTTTTATTACCCATTAATGGTCCAAAGTTTAGTAATTAATGGATAATAATCTCTTGTTTTTATGGTAACTGCAAATGTGCTTGATGGGAGCACATTGATATATTTTTGCACTTAGAGAGTTTTAAGTCTGTAAGCTCTTTTATCCTTTTGAAAATACACCATCAATTTGGGACTAAGAGCTTAAAAGAACTCCAAAAAATGTAGATCATTTGAAACTTTAAAAGTAAAAACATCAATGGCATGAGTTACAAATACCATCACAGAATTGAAGGATGAGATGGGTAATCTGATTTCTAATCAATAAGTGCTTTCTGATCATATTCGTAGTTACTTTTCCAACTTAATACAGGGCACAATAATCCAATAAAGTGGGGTTAGGGTAGGAAATGTGCTGGAGTATTGTCCAAATCAATCGATGCAAGAGATGCTCACTGCACCATAAACATCACTTTAGGTGAAAGAGGTGGTGCTTCGATTACATAGTTCCAAGGTGTTGGATCCTGATAGGTTTTGAACTAGCTTTTTCCAACAAAATTGGGACATTATGGGGCCTCTCTTAACAGAGGCTGTATTGGAGTTGTTTTCTTCTAGTTCTTTGCTAAAGGAGATTAACCATATGCTTATTTGTCTAGTTCCTATGATGGAGAGGCCATTGATAATTACAAATTACTGCCCAATTTCTTGTAGATCAACGGTCTATAAAATTATTGCTACTTTACTAGCAGAGAGATTGAAAGTGGTGTAGGCAAAGGTGGTCAATAAGGCTCAAGGTGCTTTTTTGCCATCAAGAAGCATTAGTGACAATATACTAATTTTGTAAGAGTTGTTAGAGGAGTATCATACTGGAAAGCCTATTAAAAGTTGTGCTTCAAAACTAGATTTATTCAAAGCCTATGATACTGTTAGCTAGGAATACTTAAAGTTATGTTTGGAAGCAATCGGTCTACAGGAAAGGTTTTGGCATTGGATTCTGTAATATATCCAAACTATGTCGATGAGTGTGTTAGTGAATGGGATTCCAACAAAGGCTTTTTCCAATAAGAGAGGGTTCAGGTAAGGGGATCCTCTCTCCCTTTACCTATTCACTCTAGCTATAGAGGGATTTTTAAGACTTGTTTCTAAACTTATGGCTAGTAATGGTTTGTTCCAGTATCATTATTAATGTCGGGAGTTGAAGGTGTCCCATTTTCTTTATGATGTCAATGTTATCTTATTTTGCAAGGTTGAACCTCAAGATATTACAACGATGATGAACGTGGTGTCCACTTTTTTTGGCAGGGATAAAGATAAATGAGTAGAAGAGTAGGGTGTATGTGTCTTTTGATATTCAAAATCCTAAATGGATAAGTAATATGGGGGCTTTGCAAGATAGGGAATCCATTTTCTCTATTTGGGAGTCCCTGTTACCATTGGTAAGCCTAAGTATTCAGATTTTACTCCTTTGATAGAAAATTGAAAGCTTGAATCCTTGCTTGGCATAATAGATTCTTGTCTTTAGCTACTAGAGTCACTCTTATCACTTCTGTGTTGAATAGTATGCATATAAACTAGGCAACCCATTTGATACTTCCAAAGAAAGTGATTAAGGATATGGAGAGGGTATTAAAATCATTCCTCTGGCTTAGAAAAATAGAGAATTGTGAAGGCACCAAAGTGAAATGGAGTGGAATTATCCTTCCTAAGAAGCATGGGGATTTGAGTGTCATTTATATTCCTCAAATGCAACAGGCTATGCTTCTTAAGAGGATTTGGAGATTATTTGTGGATAAGGAAGCCTTGTGGGTGAAATGGGTGCATATTTTCACCTTTAAACTCAAAGTTTCTGGCAACCACAATGTAACCATTGTTATTTATGGATTTTTAACAATATGTTGAATGTTAGGGAAATGATTTATCCATGCTTGAAGAATAGGCTAGGGATGGAGATGACATTTGGATGTGGTATGATAATTAGTCAAATTTCAGCCCTTTGTGGATGCGTGAGGATCTACAAGTGTTAAGGAATAGGATCCTCAAGTAGGCTACAGTTGTGCAGCTCGAACAGGAGTGGGATAGACTTCATACTCTACTTCATTTTCGTATACTGGAGAATTACTTATCAGAGATGCCAAATGTAAGTATGAAGTGTAAGTTGATATGGACTTTACATTCAAGTGGAATGTTCAATAATAGATCTACTCATAACTTACTGAGCCACAGGAATCAGTCCTACGGGTAGATATAGTGTGGAAGTAGGTTCTATGGCCCAAAGCTGACATTTTTTTTACTATTGGTGATCAAAAACAAATTAACAACTAAAGACTATTGGTTTGGGTCCTATGATCCCTTATGTGTCTTATGCAAACATGTAAATGAGACAACAAATCATTTGTTCTTTAAATGTAGTTATAGCAAATCGGTGTGAACCAGAATTTTGAATTTGGTTTGTCTCCTAAGGTTCTTGTTTGTATAGGATGATGTGTTGGAATCTATCATTCGGTATGATAAACCTAGTTATAAGGATGGACTACTAATCAAGACTTCTTTCTAGATGGTTATCTATTATATTTGGAGGAAAAGAAACAGAAGAATCTATAATAACATAGAGCAGCATAAATTTGAACTTGTCGAGATAATTGTCAACTTGATTAGAGATACTATCTTGGATAACAAGAAACAGAACCTCATCAATCATGAACTCATATCACTATGGTTAATTTAAATCTTTTATTGTAATTGCTGTATTTTTATGTTGTGTAGAGTAGTTTTGACTACAGGATCCTTAGTGAGGATCATGTACAAGATTTTGCCTTATTAATATAATTTCTTTTAATTTCTAAAAAAACTATAGGTGTGTATTGCGTGAGATGAAGCAATTTCTCTCTAAGAATTTTTAAATAAATGATATGGGTGATATGTTTTATGTCATTTTCATTAAGATCTACTAAGACAGATTCCATGGTATTTTGGATTTATCATAAGAAACCCATATTAGTAAAGTTTTAGAGAGATTTTCGATGAAAGATTATTCACCAAGTGTAGCTCCCATTGTGAAAGGAGATAGGTTCAATTGTACCAATGCCCAAAATAGGATTTTGAAAGGGAATAAATGAAAAACATTCCATTACTTCTACACTCAAAAGCTTGATGTATGCTTAGGTTTGTATAAAAATTGACATTGAATTTGATGTTAGAATGTTAGGTAGATATCATGGTGACCTAGTATTAGATCACTTGGGAGCTGTAAAGAAAGTGTTGAGGTACTTTCAAAGGACCAAAGATTACTTGGTTACAAATTGAAACGTAACAGGGTACTCAAATTCAAATTATGTTAGTTGTGTTAATTCACAAAAATCAATATTAGGTTATATCTTCATGTTTACCTATGGTATCTTGGAGGGGAGACAAGTAGTGCTCAAGTTTGTATAAGACCTAACATTGAATTTAATGTTGGAATGTTAGGCAGATATCAGAGTGACTCAAGATTAGATCATTTTGGGAGCTATAAAGAAAGTGTTGAGGTACTTTTAAAGGACCAAAGATTACATGCTTACAAATTTAAAGGTAATAGGGTACTCAAATTCAGATTTTGCTGGGTGCTCAAATTCAGATTTTGCTAGGTGCTCAAATTCAAATTTTGCTAGGTGCTCAAATTCAAATTTTACTGGGTGTGTTAAATGAACATCAGGTTATATCTTCATGTGTGTCTATAGAGATATATCTTAGAGGGGTGACAAGTAGTCTTTGACTACTACTTTCATCATTAAGGCTAAGTTTGTTTCTTTTCTTTTAGGTTAGATGACATGGTGTATGGCTAAGGAGTTTTATATATGGGCTTAGACTAGTGGATTCAATTTCTAGTCCATCGAGAATGTATTATGACAACTCAATTGTTATTATTCTGGCTAAAAATAACAAGAGTTGTAGTCAAAGTAAACACATCAACATTAAGTATTTATCCATAGGAGAGCGTGTTAAGGAAAAGAAAGTGGTCATTGAAAACGTTAACTCTTAATTGATGACAGTTGATCTTTTAACAAAAGGCATGCCAACCAATAAAGTTTAAGGATCATATTGTTATAATAGGATTGGGTTCCATTATATAGTTTTCATTGAATGGATAACATTGTTTCTGTGAAACTCTTATAATATTTTCTCCTATTATGGTGCAGATTAGTGAATTTTGAGAAAATCATTATTTTGGAACTAGAATAAACATATGATTTATTTATTAAGTAACGTTATCACATTTGGGCTTACATTGTAATACATAAAAGATAATACTTGACTACTTTAGTACCTATTGCTATGATTCATATACTAAATGTAGATCGTGTTAGGATTTGATACTAACTTAAATGTATAAACCAAGTGGGAGAACATGAGATATTTTTGGTCCAACATTTAGTAATAGTGGATAATAATTTTATATTTTGTTGTAATTACCAATGTGTTTAATGGGAGCACACTGATATATTTTTGCATTTATAGAGTTTTGAGTCCCTGAGTTCCTTTACCCTGCTAAAAATACACCATCAATTTGGGACTGAAAACTTAGAAGAACTTAAAAAAAACAAAAAAAAATTCCAAACAAGAACTTCAATGGAAGGAGGTACATCTATTCTTCTGCATTCAGTTTATTTATAATTATAATATATATTACTGTTGAATATATGTTGAATTGGCTTACACGTACAAGTTATATTGAGTTGAAAATTTTCAATATCATCATATGAAATCTACTAAGAATTGTCATAACTAAATGATATCAATCTTTTAATTTTATTACTTTATGTTTACACAAAGATTTATAATGTATTAATATTAAAAATAAATTTAAATATAAAGAATTTAAAACAAATTTAACATTTAAATATAGACAATCTTAAACTTCTTCATATTATTGAGTAATATCAATCTAATATTACAATTTTTTCCTTTTCTATATTTGTTTTAATTTTGTTATTCTTTAATGTTGAATTGTTCCTAAAAATTATCTCTTAATCAAACACCCCTATTCTATTTGTATGTACACTCATCTTATTTTTCTTGATATTTCTTTGTTTCTTCAATTTTTCCGTTGCTTATTTAATTCTCACTTCTCTCTTATTTTCCTTTTTTTTAAAAATAATATCTCTTCTTCTTTTTCTTTTTTGTTTACATTTTTCTATCAAAAATCTCATTTATGTTGTTTGAGTCCACATTCTAGTTAGTTTTATGTGGAAACCGGTTATCCAGAACTTGAGTTTGGGTCTCAAAGATATACTTCCCACGAAAATTTGTATATTCAATTATTTGACTGGCACCCATTAGGTGCTTTATACAAACTTAGACTTTGTTAGAAAAAATAATAATTGATGCATATAACAATAGTTAATTATCTCAATTAGATTAAGATTTTAAAACTTTTTCATAATTTCAAAATCATAAATTTTGAATCCATGATTACTTTTTATAAAACCATCATATGATTCCTTAACTTTCTTAAAAATTTATTTAAGCTTGAAGGAATTTGTTATTTACTTAAAATAACATATGTATAAAAGTATGATGCGTAATGGTAAATGGTATTAAATTCATAACAGGTTCAGAATTAATAGTCGACAATTCAACAGTTGCATAGTAAATTTTTATATGTATGTTCCAATTGGTTGGATCTTACGAAAGGATTGATAACTTTATTGAAGTGAAAGTGGATCATACACAAGTGAAATCCTATAAAAAGTAAAATACCAATGTAGAATTCTTTCATTAAGCCACTTCCCCGGTAGTAAAATAATTGTCATATGGTGATATGGTATGAGATACTTAAACGATTGGCTTAGTGCAAGTGGGAGATTTTTTATTTATGCCCTACAGCCAATCACTTTTGTTGTAGTTTAGTAACAAATTATTTAAAGACATTCTTTATTTTGTACATGTTTAGATATATATGATAAAGTCTATGGGATAATTGTACATTGCAAGTGAAATTATAATTATGAGATTCATATTGCATTTATGTATTATTCCTAAATATTCCTAGTCATTATTCTATTAAGATTGGATATTAATGGAACATGTTTTGTTGTTCCTTATAAATGAAGTAGTTGATCTCATAAGCTTAAGTATAGAGGTACTTAAACAAACGTGTGGGTGCTTCCTAGAGAACAAGTTCACTGAACAGACCCGATATGAGAAATTCATTTGGAACATTACTTGTATGTCTATGGAATTCTC
>JAOSBK010000004.1:25709271-25730599 GCA_027568895.1 Erythroxylum shatona
GTTCAAAGTTTTTCTTATTTTCATCTAGTTTTTAACAAGTTCTTTCAAAAGAGTTGATTAACTCTGATTTACTAAAGCCTTTGAGAAAAGAACTTAATTCTAATAGAAAAACGTTTTTATAAAGAAGTTTTTGAAAGATCATCAAAAAGGGGAATTCACAATTCAACCCCCCCTTTTTGTGTATTGCAGATCGTTTTATAAGCATTGTTCTAACGTGTGATTTACTTCAGATGATCATCCTATAAGCCTTTGAAGTCTGTAACACAAGCTCTTAACATTGCCTCCAATGTCTGTATTGTCCTCTCTGATTGGCCATCATTTGTGGATGGAAAGTTGTACTAAAATGCAACTTGATTCCCAAAGCCTCTTGTAAGCTTTCCTAGAATTTGGAGGTGAATCTGGGATCTCTATCCGAGACTATAAAACTTGAAATCCCATAAAGTCTGATTATTTTATCTAAGTATTTCTTGGCCAAGGCATTCAAAGAATCTGTTTGTTTAATTGGTAGGAAATGTACTGACTTAGTTAACCTATCAACAATCACTCATATTGCGTCATGCTTTCTGCTAGTCCTTAGCAATCCCATCAAGAAATCCATTGTAATCTTTTCCCACTTCCATTCAGGAATAGAAAAAGGTTTAAGCTTGCCGATAGGTGCTTAATGTTCTGCTTTAACTTGTTGGCACACTAAGCATTTTCTAGCATACTCTGTAACGTCTTTCTTCATTCCTCTCCAACAGAAGTGCTCTTTTAAATCTCTATACATTCTTATACTCCCCGGGTGCATTGCATATGGAGCATTGTGTGCCTCATTAAAAATTTCATCCTTCAACTCTTGAATGTCTGGAATACAAAATTTGTTACCTACCACCATCAATCCATCTTCTCTTATCTCTATTTCAAAGAGCTTACCATTTTTAATTTCTTCTCTAAGCTTGCTCAAGTACTCATCTTGCTTCTACAATTCCTTAATCTTCTCAAAATTGACCAATATGAAATCGGATTTGACTTGCCTCAGTGTCACCTTAAGTTTGGCTAATTCCTTCAACAAAGGAATGTATACTATCTCCACATATGCCATAGTAGATTTTCTACTCAATGCATCTACCTAAGTTGATGTGTATTATTGAAATGTTACTTAATGTTATTGGTTAGGTGGTATGTTGATTTGAACAATCCTGTCTGATATGATTTACTGAGTGCATCAATGATGATTTACTCATTGAGTTCACAAAACTCATAAAATTTGCAACGTTATTTTTTAGGTTCAAGAGAGTTTTAGAGTTAGTTAGAGTATAACTCCTACATTTTGGAAGTCGTGGCTCAAAAGTCCAATTAGCTAAATCTATAAAGTCTAGTAGTAGCTTTGCATCTACATATCAAAACACATTGCTACATTGTATATAGTGTGTTAATAAATTTGTAATTGATATATGTAGCTTGGTATGTTGTATTTCTATACTAATGTTTGAGATATTGTATATTTGTGTTGAGACTAAATTATTACTTGATGTACATGTTTAGGTAGTAATATAATGAAAAGTTCTATGAATTTATTTGTTATCAAATACTGGAAATGATTATGAATGTAGGAAAGTTTTAAAATTTAGGTCAAACTCTGGAAATTTGTTGATTAAAATGCCTCTATGTTATATGATATTATGTGTAAGGTGGAAAATTCTTTCTGAATTGTTTGCTAACATATCATGTTTGTAAAGTATATCCTGAATATTCTCTTATGCTTTCGAGAATATGCTCTATAGGTGTGGTATATTATATTAATAAGTAAAATGATTGCATATAATCAAATGAATTGAAAATTTACCAAAACTTTATCCAAAGCATTCTGTAGCAAGTTGTCTTCCTTCAACTGCCTAGTTGAAGGCAAAGCAATTCATTCTTGACAACGACTCCTAACTCACTATACAATTTAGTTGATTGGATCTTATTAATAGGATGGTGTTGTATGGGGTCAATATGCACAGATAACTTGTTCTTTATTATAGCATTCATGTGTTGCAACTCAAAAGCTTTAGTGATACCTCTACCTCTTTTTCTTATGACAGTATAAGAACCCGAAAACAAAAGAATAATGATAAGAAAAAACACATTAAATATGTAAATATATATTTGAGCATTACTATAATTATAGGTGGTTAACAATAACATACCTCAAGGTCTCTCAACACTAGTTGAGGTAGATAGAGATTATTGCTGACTAGATTCATCAATGGATGAAATTGGTTGGTGTTCCATTATGTTGAATTGACTTGGTTGTTGTGGGGGAGGAACATCTTCGGTAGTTGCCACCCTCTTTCCCTTGTTTCTTATAGGTGCCATTATATTGAATATCTATAAATGAAATATCAACATTGTGCATAATCTTTAGTCAAACATCAACATTCCACATTAATATCAATCAAGCATTAACATTTGGCAAAAATAACATGAACGTTCAGCAAAAAACATAATTCAAACTTGAACATTCCATATAAACACAACTTAAACACTAACATTCCACTGATATATAACTTAAACACACACCAACATTTTGCATGACAAAACTGAACAACACATCAACATTTCGCATAATATAACTCAAACATTAACATCCTGTAATAACATAACTCAAACACAAACTAACATTTTGCATATTATAAAACACACACTAACATTCCATATAACATCATTCAAATACCAACCAATGTCCCGCATAACATAACTCAATAGCATGACTCCACAAAAACATAACTCAAACACACCCCAACATTCTGCATAACATAAAACATACACCAACATTTCATATAACATAAATCAAACACCAACATTATCCATACATAAGGCAAACACGAACAATACACATAAACATAAATAAATGAACAACATTTGCATAAACATAAGACAAACACCAACATTCTGCATAAACATAAGTAAAACATCAATAGTACACCCTTTAATATAACTAAGATATCAATAATACGGATTAACATAATTCAAACGTCAATATAACATTTCAGAGAATATAAACAATTTATTTACCTTCAATCATCATCATCAAGATTTTGAAAATCATCATCATTACTTACATTATCATTGGACTCTTCATCACTAATATATTCGGCTAAAGTATCATCATTGTCATTTAACTCATCCTAAGT
The DNA here is from genome assembly GCA_027568895.1 of Erythroxylum shatona. Classification (NCBI taxonomy): domain Eukaryota; kingdom Viridiplantae; phylum Streptophyta; class Magnoliopsida; order Malpighiales; family Erythroxylaceae; genus Erythroxylum; species Erythroxylum shatona. The sequence continues at coordinate 25,712,430 of JAOSBK010000004.1, forward strand.
ATAGTCTTTATGTGTTTGTACGATAAGATTGGCTTAGACTTCATCCAGTTGTACTATATTAAGATCAACATCTCTCCTATGGAATGATGATATATCTGTATCTTCTATGTGAATGGCTTCATTATTGAACTCTAATTCAATATCTTGATATACTTCATCTTCATCCTCTATGAATTGACCATTATCTCTTTCACAAAAATTGAAAACATTTTGGTATTGAAACTTTTGAAAAAACCTTCCAATAGCTACCCAATAGAGTATCGTTAGCTTCTAAGTCAACGATCTCGATCTTGTATATGAAATCTCACCTCATTAACAATATAACCTGTATATTTTTCCCACAAATATGAGGCCCATATGCTAAACTATATAATGTTTTTGTCACCTCTTACACATTACAGTAATATAACCATATCACATGTATATAAAATGAAATTAGAAGTTAATCTAACATACAAATTGTCATAAGCTCATAATATTAGTCAATATGTTAATTACTTGATTTCTAAACCATGATATAAACTTAAGCTTATGTGTTTCTTCAACATTAATAATCCCTTTGCTACGAATGGACTCTTTGTGCTCTATATTTAAAAAAGAAAATGATGTTAAGGTTATAAGAAGTAATCATAAAATTCTAATCTGATTGTTTGAATCAAAAGTAATATACATATTCCATATGTATATCAACTTTCTTGCAGTTGTTCAAAATATACCAATGGTCGATTTCAAATTTATCTTTAGTTAACTCCATAAATTTACCCACAGCAAGTGGCCTTACTTTTTGTGAGAAAATTGATAAACCACCATCTTCATCAAAATTAAAATTACATTCTGATCTATTAAATCTTGTCTCCACATCATATAAGTACATTAAACAAAATGTCAATCATTCATTTGCTATATAAGCCTTTGTAATAGACCTTTTAGGTGGAGCTCTATTATGTACATAATACTTAAAAAAGCATGAAAACCTAAACAAAATATAAAATTTCTTGAATTGTTACTAGCAAATAAATTTTAAAAAATAAAAGTTAATAGGAATTACCTTTTAATCGGGAACATCCATTGAAATTGAACCAGACCATAGAGTTGTGTTTCATATAGTAAGTGAATTACTAAATGAACCATAACATTAAAAAACAATAGGGGGAATAGTAGTTCAAGCTTACATAGAATCAAAGCTATGTCTTTTTCCATTTTGTCAAGTTCATCAACTTTAAGCGTTTTACACCATAAATGCTTAAAAAAACTCACTAAATTGACCCAAAGTTACAAACACATCCTTTAACAAACACTTACGTATATTCCAACAAGAAGTAATCATTGCAAAAGTGCATGACAATCATGGCTTTTTGACCCTAATAATGTCCCCTCTTCAACATTCACACAACGACCTATATTTGATGCATACCCGTCAGGAAACTTCGTTGATTTAAGAAATTAACAGAAAGATTGCTTTTTCCTTTTTGACATGTTGTAACAAGTAGGGGGAATAATGTATGACCCACCATCTATTCTTTTCAAATGCATTTCTTTTCTTATATCATGTCTTCTACGTCAAATCTAGCCTTAATTGTGTCTTTTTATTTCCCATCACAATTCCTAAACTCAATATACATCACATCAAGATTATGCCTCAATAGTAATTCCTTCCAATATGGCAAACTGAAAATTATTCTTTTTTTATTCCAATTGAGGTCAACATCATTTCTCTTTCGCTTTTGATTACTTGGATGCTTGTTAGGTGTAATGTCACCCAAATGTGATAGCTGGTAAACAATATCATCACCAGACAACTACAAAGGAGCTTCAACCAATTCTACTTTGCCATTAAACAATTTGTTTCTTTGCCATCTATGCCATGTTCCAAATAACGACAATGACCCATATAACGTATTTCACTTCGTAGCCTCATTAAATAATTTTGATGGTTACACACAAGACAAGCCATATATCCTTTAGTGCTCTACCCAGACAAATTATCGTAAACTGGAAAATCATTTACAATCCATATAGCAGCGACATGCATTATAAATGTTTCGCCTTGAACAATATCAAAAGTTTGTAATCTAACCTCCCTTATATCATTTAAGTCATAAATTAATGGTTGCATATGTATATATCGATATCCTTGCCAGAATAAGCAAAGATAATAATATAAAAGCTCCTTCATCCACTTCCATAGAGGTAAATTTTATGGCACTAGAATTACCAGCCACACAGTGTATGAAGCACTCATATTACTAAAAGGATTAAATCTATCTGATGCCAGTCCAAGTAGAACATTACAACAATCCTATGCAAACCATGGAAACTTTCTATCAAACTCTTTCTATGTCATTAAATCTGCTGGATGACGCATGACGTTATCATCAATGCATTTCTCTTTATACACCTGATATCTATAACTGTTTTTGTTAACATAAAAAGTTCTTGTAGTCGTGGTTTCAGAGGAAAGTATCGTAAGATTTTTTTTGGTATATTTTTCCCTCTCCCATCATCCACTAGCCACCTTGATGTTCCATAAATCGAACACTCCTTAAGATCTTCACTGTCCTTCCAAAATAGGGCATAATCATACTTACAAGCATGTATTAATGTATATCCTAATCCAATGTCTCTTAACAATTTCTTTCCATCATAGTATGATTTGGGCAATTTGTGTCGAACAGGTAATGCATCACTGAGTAAGTTAAATAACATCTCAAAAGACTTATTACTTTATTGGTACAGTTTCAAATTACAATATAGTTCATCTTATGTTTAGATATTGGTAGATAAAATGAAATAGATATCCACAACTCCTCCAAATGGCAATTTCAAAACTAAACCAACTCTTAAATGCCATAAGTACCATATATGATAACTCCAACAGTCATTTAACTGACTTTAATATCCAACTTCAAATTCCATAAAAACCAAATTCAGATTCCAACTTAAAATTCCATAATAAGCAATTACAACTTCAAAGTACCATTATAAGCAATTGCATAACTTTAATTTCCAACTTCAAATTCCTTGCAATTTCAATTTCATTATAACATCAATGGTTTATGAGATTCAAAATACAAATCCCCGCTGTAAAATCTAAACTACACAATGTTGCATAAGACATTACGTAGTTTGGGGGGGTGAAAAACCCACATGAGTTTTATCCTATATATAGGTGACATTTGATTTTAGGAGATCAACAATTAAGGTCTTCTATTACGTGATATAACCATAATGAATGGTGTGCTAAGTGTGCTATATAACACGTACTTAAGTTGCAATTTAGTCATTTTTCTAGGTTTTCTAACAGAAAATGACAATAGATGATACACATGAAACAATAACTAAAAGGTAAAGGGTATATGATAGTTTTTAAAAAGTAGGGACTAAAGTGAAAAAGTTTTAAACCATATAAGGATTCAATGTAATTAACCAAAATTTATTTAGTGTTCATCTTCAAATGACAAATAAAAGGACAATGAATTATGCATTTATGTATTTTATGTCTTTTCATAACTTAACGAATAAATTACATGTACTAACTTATCTTTATAACAAAATCATATAAGATAATCACAGAGCAACAACAACAATAATAAAAGAAAGAAAGGAAATGAGAGACAAAATCAGTTATAACAGTTTAGCTTAACAATCCTTAAACATATATTTATAACTCATGTTCAAAGTTATTAATATTTGCAAGTTTCACCGTCTATTATACGAGGACAACCATATAAAACTAAAAAGTTTTCTTTTTGCATGCACACCAAAGATTTAGGATTCCATATGGTTAATAAATGTACACATATACACTTATATATTCTCAATGACCTAGAGGGGTATCCGAGCATTAAAATCTAAAAGGGGAAGTCTTAAAGAGACCACTCTGAACTTTTGTAGAACAATTCATAGGCATGACAAATTCATCCCAAATCACCTAAGGAAATCTTGACTTTTTCCTTCCTCAACGTACTGTAACACATTACAAAGCCAAATGCACCACAAATAATCAAAACAAATGCTAAAACACTCCAAAAACCATCACAGATCGTCAAGTATTTTCTCTTAAAATACCAACTTTGTAAACAAAGAAAAAATTTGAATCACTCACCTCTACCAAAGGATAGAAGAATGGTGACTGAAGAAGACAGAAGCACACAAACGCCAACAAGGAGAAGAGAAAATCACTACAAACCAACATGGGAGAGAGGAAAAAGGTAGAAGCTAGTGTGAGAAAGACGCAAAATAGGGGGTGACCTCGACGCTAATTTAATTAACAGAAGTTGAGACAACATCATTTGGCATCAAAGAAATGACGTCATCTGAGCTTAATTTTTTTAAATGTCCAAATATTTGGTGAAGAATTATTTTTTCTTCGCCAAAAGAAAAACAAAATCACACATTTGTAACCAATTTAAAAATCTTCATCGTTTGTATAAATGCGACAATGTTTTGCTTCGCTTAATTTTTCCATCTAGTTAGCAACAATATCGCAAACCATCACAAAATGTTCACTTTTGGCAACCAATCTTCGAAAGTGTCACCAATGCTACACTTTTTTACTAGATTTTAAATTTTGTAATAATAGTAATATAATCCTATATAGATAATAATATATTTCTTTACATCAAGAACATAATCATGTGTAATCTACTTTAAAATCTAAAATTTATATATAATATAAAGGGTAAATGGATTGCTTTTATTTTAATAAGGGTAACTTTTATCTCATTAGGCAGATTGAAGATGTATAGGTACTAAGTTGTAGTACTTTCGCTTATCATCAAAAATTTTATTAAACATAATGAATTTTATTCTAAATCACTTTTGCATAATATAACTCTTAACATAATTCATCAAGGAATGTTGACGTAGTGACTAGTTTTTGATGGTGGAAATTCATTCCGTCAGGAGGAATGTGACAAAATTGTCCCTACTCAAAAAAACAATACAGAAAAAAATCCCCTCTACACTAATAATTGTTTGCCTTTGATGGTCAATTTTCTTCTTCAAGATTTTTAGTATCATCCGAACTACTTCACTTTCCTTATTATCTAGATCTCATTTCCTGTTAAAAACCTATTATATATATAAACATTTGATTGTATATAATATATCTTATGTTAAGCTTTCTTAAATCTTCAAGAGAAGAAAGATGGAAATAGAGGCGAGGTCGATGTTAGAATGGTTCATAAAGGATTAGAAAATTTATTCTTTGGACAATTCGTCGATTTTAATGACTATATATTGTCAGTCAGGTATGCATGTAGTTAAACGGTTCACTGAACTAGCAATCTAGTTTTATATTAATTATGTTTTAAGTGAAACGCAATGTACTGGCAGCTCATTTAATCAACTTGTCTTCTATAGTAAATATGGGGACTCATTCACTATATCCTCTAAATGTTTAGTTACAGTGAAGAAGCTTTTGGAAGAGAGGGTCAACAACCATACAAGATGAGGGGAACAAATTTTGCTATTTCAATTAGTGACTTCGAACGTGCAAGGACCTTTTTTAGGAATCCAGATATAGGGAATTCATTTATCTTTACCGACTCTCACGTCACTTGGAATCCAACAAAATCATTATTTCAACTCTTTATCGATGGAATCAACTTGAAACTTTATTTATTGTTCTCTTTGTAAGAATTTTTAAAACAACTTCTCTACCAGTTATGGGTAAAGCTGCGTACTATTGTTGTTATTATTGTTATTGTTCTATGTTTATAAGAATTGTTAAACTTCTAATTAAAATCTTGTACTACTTACCATATATCATTATATTATATTGATACCATTTTCAAAATTTTATTAATAATTTTTTATTGTAACTAAATATTAATAATTAAGAAGAGTTGTTTACTTAAATTTATAATATTTTTATCCTATTAAATTTAAATTTTTTGGTTCACAATTATTTTAATGTCCAAAATATATTTATTTTTCATATTTTAAATAACCTACCATGTATTTTTCAACAATATGTTTTAAACATTGAAAACAACTTGACAACAAAAGATATCTTCACTAGGAATATAAAAATGTCAATTATATTAAACTTAACTACAATTATTAAGTACACTTAGCATTAACAAATTATCTTTCAAATATTATTAATTTTAACAGTACTATCACATACAAAAATTTATCAAATTTCCCTAAAATTTTATGGAAAATATTTAACAAACACTTTTTTTGCAACAAAACTCGTAATTTTTGCAAAATGTTATCACAATTGCAATGAATATAATAAATGGTCGCTATATATGGCACCTTTTACAGCGCTTCAAAAACTCGTCGGCAAATATTGGTGACGAACTAAATAAATCGTCGCACTAAGTGTACATTCTGCAACGGTTTCTAAGTATCGTCGCTTAATATTACATTTCTACATCTCTTGTGCTACGATTACTCCAATAGTCACAAAAAAGGTGATTATTGGCAATGCAATATATATTTCGGTTGTTATTTGTTTCAAATAATTGCGACGTTTTACCATATTCAACACCAAGTACATTGATTTCCGCGACATCTGGGGGATACTTCTGTTGGTCGCAAAAATCTTTCGTTTTGGTAACAAAATTATTTAAATGTTGTTAAAATTTGATGTTATTGTGACGATATTCTGTAAACATCATAAAATCGTTTATCTATAGCGACGAACATTTGAATCGTTGCTAAATATATTTTTTAACTGACGATTTAGAAATCATTACAAATTAAAACGTCGCCGTAGATTGATCTGTTGTAGTGTATGAAAGTTTGAAGAACAATGACTTAGAATACTTTCCAAAAACAATGACTTAGAATTGACTTTCCAAAAGCAATGACCTATATTTGTGGAAGCGGATAAAACAGAAACACTTACGTCGCTAAAATGGATCGAAACTGGTGGCGTGTCAATAATATAAGGTAATTGAAAAGTGGTAAAGAGAGGCCCATGGACTGGTCCATCTATTAGCAAAATGATAGCAACTAGATGAGTCAGTTTCATGTTAAAAGGTGCAAGATATGGGCCATATGATGTGGTCCGACTTATCAGGACGAAGAAGCCGCCTTATCCCTAGTGCCAGTGGCCGGTGGTTCGTTTTCTCATCCACAGACAAAAATATCACCCAATTTGACCTGTAGCGTGCACAAGACTTAGCCATCAAGTGAAAACCTCTTTCAGTCCATGCTTACACTGCAGGAATGAGCTCCAATAGAAACAGGAAAAACTAAGTGGACTGATAAGAATTAAATGAGGTACGTGGTTGGAAAAACAAAAAAGTTAAAATATCAGGAAGAAGAAGAAACATGTAGGGATATTTGCCACTTTCTTTTTACATTTGTAGCAATCGGGAATCACGTGATTGTGCATATCAACAACAACATAAACAACAAGAAGAAGAAAAGAGCTCATGTTTCGCAGAAAAGGACCCCAAGGCCCCAATGTCTCCATGTCCTTATTTCACTTTTCAACAACTTGACACATGGTGGTGCGTGGCTGCTCCTTTTTACTTGCCTTCTTAACTTCATTTATAACGTGCAATGTACAATTTGTCAATTCACAAAGAGCAAAATAATGGAGATCAATGAAAGCTTAAAATTTTCCGAGAAATTGTCAGTCATCGTATAGGGAAACGTGAAGCCTGGTGCGAAGTACTTTTGAGATCCAAGAAACTTGAACAGGTCGACATTATATATATATATATATATATATATATATGTATATGTATATGTATGTAGAGTGCAAGTCAATACGGACGGCGCTGTCAAACTAGGCGCCTCTGCAGCTTATGCCGGCAGGTTAATTCGTGATTGTCACGGCAACTGGTGTGGGGGCTTCCAGCAAAATCTAAGGCGAGGCTCGCCTTTATTGACTGAGCTTTGGGGCGTATACACGGGCCTTACTCTAGCCTGGGACCTAGGATATCACCGGGTGGTTGTCGAGGTGGACTCCACCGAGGTCATTATGCTTCTATCCGACCCTCATCATGTGCTTACTGAGGTTACTTTTTTTGTGACAGGTATCAGGGAGCTTCTCCAGCGACAGTGAGAGGTTCGACTACAGCATGTTGTCTGCGAAGGAAATCAGTGTGCCGATCATTTGGCAGCGTTTGCCAGCGTTTTACGCCCAGGCTTGCAGGTCCTCCAGGATCCACCTTTCGGCGTCCGAGAGCTGCTCTATCGCGATGCGCAAGGAATGCTTTTTGCTAGAGCTTTGAGTTAATTTAGTTTTTCGCCTTTTGTATTCAAAAAAAAATAAAAACTTTCATGACATGTGACCAAGGATTTCATAATATGATATCTACTGAGAACCTACAATGCAGAGAAGCAAAGTAGGAGGTTGATTCTTGAGATTATGCATGACATTGGCATGGTATTTTCTGATAATGAGGTGAAATGAACAGGAACATTGTCTATACTTTCCGATGCACGAGCTAGTCCTCCAAAACTATTAATACTGACCAAAGAATGAATTCATGGTCATAAAATACCAACAAGAAAAAACTAAAGTTTGGGACTTTTTATTGAAATTGTTATATGGACTTGGAACATTGAACTCGGTGGTAAGTTGATGCATTGGATTGCAAGGGATGCAGATAAACACACAACTGGTTTGAGTGTTGAGAACGAACTACATATAACAGTGAAAGTTTTAAGCAGAGAAAACAATTGCAATTTCATAATTAACAACATGGCTGCAGGCAACACATAAATCAGAATCAAAACATAAAAAAGTAGTCAAGATCTTAACTAGGCTATAGGTAGATCTAGTTCATGTTATTAACGTGGAAAGGACTTGGAATAACAGAGCTTAAGATAACTATGTAACAATTTTATTTTTGGAAAAGATTATTGGTGACTCTTTCCCTGCCTAACAGAGGACCTAGCAAGCAAGGCCAAGTCTACTTTATAAATTAAAGTAGTTTCAAAACCTTGAAAGTCAAGCTAATCGGTCAAAGATCATTTTCTGAAAGGAGATCATAATCCTGTATGGCAAGTTTGTTTTGAATCAAAATAAGCAATATTATTGAAAAGAAGATCACAACATATAATGGATGATTAACATTAGTTACCAAACAATGTCATAAGAATCGTTTTGTAACCACAATTTCTTAATTATTTTTTCCTATTAAGAAATCAGGGTTTGGTTTCACATATAAGTAATGATTGGTGGTGGGCTAATAATCAAGGAAAATCTTGGTATCCTGATTTAATGCGAAAGGTACATGTATTATTGTGATTAGATATTGGAGAATGCGAGCATGGCAAGTCTCCAACGACTTTTGTTGGATTATATTAACTGCGGACGGGCAAAGTAGCCTAACCTTGTCTCGCTTTTGGTGGTCCACCCAGCCTCTGGTTAATTAGGGCCAAATCCTCATGGCCTAAACTATTTCAATGTTCCTTAATTTTCTAACATTGTTTATGTTGAATTCAATGCGTTTGTCTTTACAGGCTTGCGGTAAAAGAATTACTAACTTCTACGAAAACAAATTCTGTAAATTACAAATTTTAGAAACAGGAGCTTTTCAAGCACCTTCCCTCCTCACCAGTCACCACAAAAAGTTGTACCACCAACATCATACATTCATAATATTTTTGCATAGTGCAGGTTTAATAAAAAGCTTTATCGAGTACAATTACCAAGTTCAATTTACATTTTATGATCTTTACCAATTCACTTTTTTTTTTTTTCTCTCTGTTTACCAATTCACTTATTTAGTATTCAATGAGCCCCTGTTCATTTTATGATCTGTTCTGCTGACCTACATTTTAAACATCGTACACCACCGCTGAAACTTTGTCCAATAGGTTCGTGCTATGTACGCACCTTCACTGCTTTTGGTCTTCACACAAGATGACACCAACAGTGGATTTTTGTCGCTCTCCGAAACGAATACTGGACTGCGTAATGCTTACGTCACCCTCCAATACACTACCCACACGCAAGCCCAGAAAGACAACACTGTTCGGACTTCGATCTTGTGATCAAATCTTTGCCGTCGGATGTTTTATCACTTTTTATGCGGTGGGAGCCGTCCTGGGACACGCTGTGACAGTGACTCAACTAGAAAACACCAGGTAGGTGAGGGTAGGCGTAAAGTGGAATCATTTGGAGGGGGGGATTTTGTTTCGCATTTTAAGCTTTAACCATTTACCAGGGTAAAGGGGCTAAATGGTCATTTTCCTCGAGAAAGCGACTGACACGCCGACGTGGCAAGACAAATGCCAAGAGGGGCGAAATAAACAAAACGGCATTAGGAATGGACACGTGTCCTTATCAATCCCAAAGCCCGACAACGACAAGCTTTGAAGATAGAGATGCATACATTTAAAGTTAGATAGAAGGCAAGCAGTGGTTGCCCCAGAGATCGAGACTCTCTTCTCATTGGTTACTTTCTTGACCTTGAGGACACGTGGGCCCCCTAATTCGTGGAAGTTTTGATTGGGCGTTGGGGGCCACAAGAGAAAGGTAGGGTCGGGGAAGAAAAGAGAAAGGCAAAAGGAGAGATGAATGTTGGTTATTCAAAAAAAGAAGAGGAAGATAAATGTTATAGGAATCTGTTTGTTTGACGCGTGTACAGTTATAGTTGGAGAATGGGGTCCACTCTGTTTGAGCAAAAGTCCAAACCAACTTTTTCAGAAAAATTAAAAGGAGAGGAGGCGAAGTGAGTGGATGGATGACGTAGCAGTTCTTGATACCATTGGATTTGAGGTCAGGTGGGGAAAATTAAGCATTTTGGGTTTGGGGATTTTTTTGAGTCCATTGTTCTCTTGTCAATTTATATATTGATCTCTTTTTATTAGGTAGGATATTACATCAGAACAATCTCAAGTATCCAGATAATCATAGTCATTTGCTCCTTCTATATACATTTGAATTGTGGTCGGTAGGATTTAGTAGCCAACCGCTTATAGACTGGTCTAACGGAAGGATTTCAAATTTATTAAGGATTGTGTTTGACTTAGTGAAAATACTTCTACTTCCAACAGTAACTTCTATTTACCAAAATAAAATTACAAGATGGCGATTTTACTCTTGAATAGGAAAACTTATCGATTTCTTATTAAAAGAATAGCTAATTTGATATAATTAAGTATAGTTATATATATGAATACTATACTTAATTATATCAAATTAGAATTACCCATATTATAAACATTACGCGTAAATTAATAAATAAAATCTAAGAACATCTCTAGCAATATGATATTTTTTATATTAATGTACAAAATGACAATTTTAGTCTCGTAATACTTCTATGAAATCCTATTTTTAATTATAATTTCATTAAGTTTTAAGGTCAATTCTAGTTCCAACAAATATGGGATTTAATCAAGCTTTCTTTATTATTTTTATTTTTCTTTTAAGGATATTACTAATTTTTTATTCTTTTTATTACACATGTAGAGTGACATTTCGATTAGGAGCTGAGATCATTTGACATTCTAGTCAAACATACATATGCTTTTTAGCAGGAAAGGTTTGCAATGGACCCAAAATATTAACCGCCTTTCTCATAACTAATATATTATAATTTTGAATGTTCCTTATGAACTCAAAAGCTATCATCAAATTACTAATAGTTAGTTAATTAAAATCGCAATGTCACTACCTTAGTCGTTGCTCAGGTAGTAGGGCAAAGCAATTGGTGATGGAGGTATATGCATCCCCATCTTATGGTTAAGAGTAACCATCACTAAGGTCCTTAGGACCCAAAAAGAAGAAGAAAGACAAAAAAAAGAGCTCTTCACGCTTACACATCAATTATGGCATGACTATCATCACTTTTACAATGGATGACAAGATCCTTATTTAATGACATTAGGAAAGTCTTAGAAATCCTAATATATTATAATAGTTCATGATTTTAGTGATCTCCTAAATCTCTTAGGATTTCTTTTCCTTATGTAATTAACTCTCTATTGCCTTATAAAACAGATGAGGGTCTTGGTGAATTATCAAGCCCTCAATTCTTCCTCTAATCTGTTCAACATGGGATCAGAGCCACTTTGAACCCTAAGACCAAAAACCTTCTTGCTACGTCACCACCCTTCTTCTCTGCCTTAAACCAAAACACTGAAATTGACCTCACAGTAGCAACCAACAGCCATCGGTGACCAGAAAAACACCGCCCCGACCACCAAAAACTTCCCACGTGCTAGAGTGTGAGTAACACATGTTGTTGTCCGGCATCCTTAGGTAATGACAAGTTGGTGGGTCAGCTCGTCTCCTCATTCTGAACAAGGTTGTAGTCTCGGTTTGTATCAAATATAACCAGAACCTAAGTATTTAGTCATCCTCGTCGTCCGTCATACACTCCAAGTCATCGGCAGCAACAATCCATCGTCTTCCATCAATATTGTTGGTGATTAGATTGCGGGTATGTCAAAACTCAATGATTAGTCAGAGTATAGTGGCTTGGGAATGGTTCCGACAATGTGATCCTCCAATCAGTGAATCACCAAGCAATGTCTAAATGGTAATAATTACTCTTTCTAGTCCAAGAATGCTTCGTTATTTTTCAAAGGTCAACAGAAATTTTCTTATCTCACAACTGATCCTCTAACTAATAACATAGCACCAAAGAATTGACTACCCGATGATACGCAGTTGCTACAAGTTCTTTTTGATTCCATGGAACCTAAAATCTCAAACTTGTTTTCTCATGTCGATACTTGTAAGCAAGCTTGGGACTATACCAAGCTTCTATATTCAAGTAATATGCTTTGTGTATATAACACCTCTGTTGAGTGGTTTAAGTCCAGACAGGAAGGAAGTTTGATTGAATACTTTAGGAAGGTGAAACGAGCATATAAAGAGTTGAATTCTTTACAACCAATCGCATCTGATGTAAAGAATTTAACTCTTCATATGCTCGTGTTAAGCCAAAATGGGGATTTCAGTACTTCGTCATTTTTGTTTATGATTTTTCTTTGATGACTTGGTTATATCTAATGAAAGATCATTAAAAAAATATTTTCAATCTTTTATTCTTTCTGTGCTAAAATCCAAAATCAGTTTAATACCTGGATCAACATTCTTTGTAGTGATAATGCTAGAGAATATTTCTCTAACCAGCTTTCTAGTTGCTTATAGCAACAGGGTATTCAACCTCAGTCTTCTTGTCCTCACACACCCCAATAAAATGGGGTAGCTAAAAGGAAAATCCAACATATTGTTAAAACTACGTGTACTCTATTAGTTCACATGAATGTTTCTGAAAGTTTCTAAGGGGATGTTGTTCTCACAATGTGCTTTCTTGTCAATCACATGCCATCATCTGTATTGGTAGGTAAAATTCCCTTCTCTACTCTCTTTCCTCATCAATATCTTTTTCATCTTAATTCTCGTATCTTTGGTTATATTTGCTTTGTTCATTAGCTTCAACCTGGCACAGATAAATTAGACTCAAAAGCTATGAAGTTTGTCTTTCTCGTCTAATCTAGTGTACAAAAAGGGTTTAAATGTTTCTGTCCTTTGAATCGGTGTTTTGTCTCTGTCGATGTTACTTTCTTTGAAGACACACCGTATTTTTCTAAAACTTCATATGGCTCCACTGATACAAATGAGTGTTTGCTTATTTCCTTTATGCCTTCTCAACCAGTCCCCAGTATGAGTGTTCCTAAAACTAGTGTTTCAGAGTCTATACCTGACACTTAGCCTGCACCTTTAGAATGTTTATCTAATCCTAATTTATAGATGTATACTTGACGCACTTGTCAAAAAGAACAACCAATCAATTCATGTCAATCTCCACCAGCTTCTTCCTCTTCCTCTCTGGCAGATGATGATCTTAATCTTCCGATTGCTCTTCGTAAAGGAAAAAGATCTTGTACATCTCACCCTATCTTAAATTTTCTCCCTTATGATTCATTATCACCATCATACTCAGCTTTTGTGTCCACCTTATCTTCCAGACCTATACCCAAGACTGTTTCAGAGGCTTTGGCTTATCCTGGATGGACACATGCCATGGAAGACTAAAACAATCATCAAGAGCTTAGTTTGACATATTCAGTACAATGGTTATAGATTTTGGTTTACAATGGTGTGGTGTAGATAATTCTACATTTTATCATCACTCTGCAGTTGGTAGAATTCTTTTGATTGTTTATGTTAATGACATTGTTATCACAGGTGATGATAAAGTAGGGATCTAGTCTTTAAAATCATTTCTACATATCAAGTTCCAAACAAAGGACCTAGGTCCCCTAAAATATTTTCTGGTTATTGAAGTTGCAAGGTCTAAATGGGTATTTGTTTATTCCAAAAGAAATATATTCTTGATCTTTTGGAAGAAACCGACTTATTAGGCATTAAACCAGTTGATAGTCTTATAAAACTGACTATCAAACTTGATGCGGAAAAAGGTGACTCTTTAGAAGACCTAGGAAAGTACAAAAGGTTGGTTGGTAAACTTAACTATTTGACTCTCACTCGTTCAGACATTTCATTTGCCACAAATGTGGTCAGTCAGTTTATGGGTTCTCCATGGACTAGTCATTGCGATGCAGTTGTTAGAATCTTGAGATACTTGAAAAGATCACCAGGGCAAGGTCTTCTGTACCAAAATCATAGACACACTTAGATACAAGGGTATACAAATGCTTATTAAGCAGGTTCTTACAACTAGAGGTTTACTTCAGGTTATTGTGTTTTCATGGGAGGAAACATGGTAGCATGGAAAAGCATGAAGCAAACAATTATTGCTTGCTCTAGTGCTGAATCTGAGTACAGGTCAATGGCATACACCACATGTGATTTGACTTGGTTGAAGCATCTTCTTTAAGAACTCGATTTTGAGCATCCATCTCTAATGGAGTTAATGTGCGATAATCAAGCAACCATTCATATTGCCTCTAATCCTATCTTTCATTAAAAGACTAAATGTATCAAAATTGACTATCGCTTTGTTCGAGAGAAATTTTAAGTTGTTTGTTTAAAATGTAGGAAGTAAAAAGGCACATCATTTTCATGTTAATTCGTGAAAAAATTTAGTTAAAATTACTCAATAATTAATATGTATAAAAGACGTATTTATTATTATTATAATATATATATATATATAAAGTCCAAATTAAATTTTAGTCCTTAAAATTAAAACTTTATGCACAAATCTATTAATAGCTAATAAGTCCTAATTAAAGAATATTTATAGTTATATAGACGGCTCAAAATCAACCTTTAATAAGTGTATATTAATGTACTAGTTGTCAATTATGATAGCAAATACTATTGACATCTCTCTCAAATAGATGTTAGTAGGTCTACAAGTGATATTTTGCTATCCAAAAACTGA
Organism: Erythroxylum shatona; assembly: GCA_027568895.1. Taxonomy (NCBI): domain Eukaryota; kingdom Viridiplantae; phylum Streptophyta; class Magnoliopsida; order Malpighiales; family Erythroxylaceae; genus Erythroxylum; species Erythroxylum shatona. The sequence continues at coordinate 25,727,717 of JAOSBK010000004.1, forward strand.
TGCAGCTAATATTTCATAAATTTAGTGAAAATTTTATAATTTATATAATTGTGAGGATATTTAAGAGAGTGATGCTTTGGCAACTATATGCCTCTCAGATGAAGTGACAGTTGACTTCTGTATGCTTTGTGTATTTGTGACAGACATAATTAGTTACAATTTGAATGATACTAGACATTGTTGTTATGTAATGAAGTTGGTTAAATTGGAGAAAAACCATGTTCTTTGAGTAGAGCACGTAGTTAAATGATCTTTACGCAAACAATATACATGGCATCATACTCTACTTCAATAGAATATTTGGGGACATAGTCACACTTCTTGTATTTTCAAAAATAAGAGCTTTATAAGCATGCACCATTCTATAAATTCTAGTGTTTAGACAACCAACCTAATCTACATCAGTATAGGCTAGTAGTTGGAAGAAGGAACTAATTAGAAAGTAAATCATGATCAATGATTTCAAAGATGTATAGAATGAAGCATCAAACTGTAGATAAATAAAGACACCGAGGGGATTACATAAACTTGCTTACAATATGGACATCATAAAACATATCTAGATAGTTAGATAAATAAGGCTATCCACTAGCTTTTAGTATAACATATTATCATCAAGAAGCTCTCCTTTGTAATGTTGATGTTTCCTCTTAATTTTATAGGAGTATCAACATGAGTAGTGTTCTTGAGTTTAGCCAATTGAACAAAATCCTGATTATACTTATGTTGATTTAATAAAATACATTCAAGTCGAGGATGTACCTCTAAACTCGAAAAATAAGTAAGTTTTCCAAGAACTTTTATGTGGAAAGTAAATTTCAACAATTCTTTAATTTTAAAAATAGCTTCAATATTAGAGCCTATGATAATAATATCTTTCATGTAAATAAAAAGGATCATAATGCCTTAAGATGTCTTTTGAATAAAAAGAGAGATTCATATTGACTTTAAGTTAATGAAATAAGGAGGATAGATCAAAAATTTTCAAAGTATACTCTTGATGCATGCATCAAATTGGCATGTCAAATGGAAATTTGATGTAAACTTATTCTTTAGCACTACCATAAAGAAAATTTTATTGACATCCTTTTTAGATAAAAACCTTATTGAGAAGCAACAAGTGATAGAATGATTCACACAGTGGTCATCTTAGTTATCCATGCGAAAGTATCATCGTAATCTAAACCATATTTTTTTTATTTTTGGAAATAACTAACCAAACCTTATGATAGTTTATAGATTTATAAGAATGGAACTTGATAGAAAAAAATCTTGCTACTAAGTGATTTTACAGATGGAAGACATTTAACATCTCAAGTTTGGTTTTCTCTAAGTGCAAGCTGCTTCATTAGTTTTTTTGCCAATACTCATCTTCCATTTTCGATTTATAAGAAGAGGGAATATGAATAGTAGATAAAGTAACAACCAAAGATAGATGAGGGATGAAACCAAACCTTTCTTAAGGTTTATGAAGTCAAGTGCTACGTTAAAGAGGGATGAGATTGAATGAGGTTGATGTGTCTGTTAGGGGTTTTTCTAGTAATTTTATTGATGCTACTGTGATTTTCCAGAATTATAGTTGGCGACTGACTGGTTATTACGGCTTTCCTGAGAATTCTAGACGTCATACTTCACAAGATTTGCTTCGTGATTTGCGAGCAGAGACTCAAGGCCTTGACTGTGTTTATGAGATTTTAACGACTTATTGATGGAAGAAGATAAGTTGGGTGGTGCTGCTGTTCAGAGACATTTCATCAACGGTTTTGCCGATGCTATTTCAGATTGTGGGTTGTGCAATGTTCCTTGGGAAGGGTATCGATATACGTGAGAAAAGAAGAGGGATAACGTGGTGGTTTGCCGCAAAAAATTGGATAGAACAATGGCATCTTTAAGCTGCTCATCCCTTTTCCTTAATGCTGTCTCTAAGTCTGTTGTAGCCCCAGTTTCTGATCACTCTTCAATTTTGGTTCGATTGAATGGAAGGCCAGTTGGTGCAAAATATAGGAAGTTTCGGTTTGATAACAGTTGGTTGGGAGATTCTTGTTTGGAACAGGTAATCAAAAATTCGTGGAACCTTGTCTCTGCCACTGATTTTATGAGAAGTCGTGATGCGTGTATAAAGGGATTAAACATTGGGGTAGAGAGCATAACTCTGCGTTCTGGAAAAAACGGAAATAGTTACAGTAGTTGTTGGAAGAGGTGAGGAACGTGTTTGACGATAGGAAAGTTTAGAGGCTTCAAAAAGAGTGAAATGTTATTTTGTACAAAAAAGAGTGCAGAAACTGACAGAATGCTAAGCATAGGTGGATGTTAAATGGTGATAGGAACTCAAAATTTTTCCATGCAACGGTTCATGCCCGTAGAAAGAAAGTTTTGATTGAAAGGCTACAAAAAGAAGATGGAAGAGTGGTTATTGATAGAGTTGAGTTATAAAAGGAAATTAAAGATTATTTTGGGAAGATTTTTGAAGGAGGGATCTCGAATGGTGAAGACTTTCTCAATCTGGTTTGGCCCAAAATAGGAGGAGTTCAAAATAATTTGTTTACTGCTTCGGTGGCTCTAGATGAAGTGAAAACAACGGTGTTTAATATGAAGCCGGATAAATCGCCGGGACCGGATGGACTTAATCCAGCTTTTTATAAAAAAATATTGGGATGTGATAGGAGATGATGTGTGGAAAGCTTGCAAATTGTGATTGGATGCAGGTACTTTTCTGGATAATTTACCCGATACTCATATTGTTCTTATTCTTAAGTGTGATCATCCTTTGAGCTTGAAAGACTATAGGCATATTTCATTGTGTAATGTGCTTTACAAAATAGTAGCTAAAATTTTAGCTAATAGGCTTAAAGTTTTGTTGCATAATTTGATTGATGAGAGTCA
>JAOSBK010000004.1:25730699-25773529 GCA_027568895.1 Erythroxylum shatona
TTATTCCAATTCCAATTACCACATATTCCAATCAAATTTTATTCCAATTTTAATACCTTAAAATCTACTCAATCACAGTCACCAATCAAAATTTTTTTTCCAATGCAAGATTCGGATTAATTCAATTTTCACTTCAACGGTTGCCGAATCAACTTCAACGTTCCCTCAACTTCACTTCAACGGTTCAACCAAAATCAACTTCAAAAAAATCCCCAAATCCAACACAACAATCAACAACACCAATTTTTCACCACAAATCCAACATCATCTACCAACCAACACAAAAACACAAGCAAATAATGTCCAAATGCCAAGAAAAATTAAACACAACAATCGGTCATTTACAATCTGGATCGGGTCCTCAGCAGGCGGCGAGGGCCGAGGCAGTCGAAGCAAGGCGAGGAGGAGAAGGCCGGAGGCGAGGGGAGGAGGAGAAGGTCGGAGGCGAGGTGAGACGAGGGCCGAGGCAGTCGAGGCGAGGAGAGGAGGAGAAGGCCGGAGGGGAGGCAAGGCGAGGAGGAGAAGACCGGACGCCGGAGCGACGCGAAGCAGGCGGCGAGGCAGACTGGAGGCGACGAGCGTCAGACGGCTGAAGGGAGAGAAGATCTGAAGAAGACGAGGAGAGGGAGAGTCGGCTGAAGGGAGAGAAAATCTGAAGAAGACGAGAAGTCGAGAAGATTAGGTTTTAATTTTTTTTTTTACAAAATAGTCCCTCAACAATTTATTTTTTACGGAACGACCCCGGAATAATCCGGTATTGGTGGTACCGGCCGGTACCGGGCAGAATCGTCCGGTATCGGCCGAAATCCTTCACCGGTATTCTTATGACCGTTCCGGTACCGATTTCTGGCCGGAACGGTACGAAACACTAAACACTGGCCTATCCTAAAAATGCATATTTCATATATTGAGTCATGAACTTAGTGCGTTTGTGTGTAGGAAGATGAATATAATATACACATACAAAAATATAGAGATTAGAATAGTTTAAAGAATAAATAAATAACTGAGTGAAAGGTTACATATGGTTTAATCTGAGACAGGACAATCGATTAATTTGATAAATGAAAATTAATAGCAATTCATACCAAAATCAAGAGGACATAAAAGACTGATAAAAGATTTCAAACGACAATAAAAAAGTCAGAATTCTTTCTTTCATCTATCTCATTTTATTTTAGAGTTAAAGGATATGCCTTTTGAGTGATTATCTCTTTAGTTTATAGGAATTTATGGAAAAATAGATGTGTGTTCACCCATGTTATCATAATAAAAGGTTTTGCTATCGGTAAAAGATTAAGTCTTAAAATAGTGAAAAACATTTACAATAAAAATATTAAAATAAATTCATGTAAAATGATTATAATTATCAGTAGAAGTGATAATGTACTTACAATTAGCATGAGAAGTAACTAATGTTTTATCTTATAAATCATTTTATATAATATCAAAAGGTTGGACAACATTTGGTGTGTGGGTAGGAAATGACAAATTCTTACTTTTCCTAAGTCCATAAGAATTCCCAAGAAAATCCAAGTTTAACAATCATCTTTATTGATTTATTTTTTTAAAAAATGGAATTTTCATTAACTCTAAAGGAGTTATAAGGATGTACAATAGAATGTCAGGTCTAGACAGTGTAGAAGAAGATTTACCTAAGAGCTCTAAAGAAAAAAGTGTAAAAAATTAATTTTTGTAACCATTTTAAGATTCACAAATTGAACATGATTAAAAGGATTTTATGTCAACTCTACTTCATCAACCAAATCATTAGTGCTAGAATTAATTTAAGTCATATATATTGTAGACCAATGTTGTGTTGACTATAGAGCGTCTTTATATAAGACCATATTTAAGTTGCAGTCTTGAAGGGTCAAAGATTCAAGATTATATTGGCCTCAACAAATCCTATTTTGTGTATCCTTGACTTTTCACTTAATATGTTCATCTTTATTCTTTTTTGATCTACTAACATGTTCCGATAAATCTTTTACCTTTAACAAATATAAAAAAGGAATGCCCAAACTGAGTAATTTTTTCATTAACATGAATTAAAAAAACTTGTGTACTTATCCGAAAACATGATGTTAAGATGTTAGAGTTAAGATAAAAGTGAAATCATAAAAAAGGCCAAAGATTCATTTTAAACCTTAATGTTTATAACAGAATACAAAACTGACCATAAGATTTTTGAAATTGTCAAAATTGAATCCTAACATTTTTAAAATGTCTAAAATTGTGGAAAATCCATAGTCGAATTTGTCTACAAACTCAATAGTCTATCACTCTTTTCCCTCTAAAAAGTAAGTTCTAGGGTATATCAAACTTGAGTTAAAATGTTCCCTATTAAGACAAACTCTAAGCATTATATGAGACTTCAAACAGATGAAGGAAGAGGCATTCTTTTCTTCTTCTACCCTCATGTTATGCTCTTAGTTATTTTTAGAATTGAAGTTGACCTATACGCTTCCAATATCAAGCTATGTCTTTTTTGGAAATTAAAGGATTATATTCCAAAAGAAGGCATAACCTTAAAATTACAAGGAGAAACTACCAAGTTCATCCTATCCAGAATGGATATACAAAATTACAATCCTAATATTCATCCAATCCTCACTTGCTTGTAGATGACTTGTTACATGCATTACATATAGATTAGTCCAGATGCCCCATCTCTGATTTATTGCTCATATGGCTTCAGTTTTATTCCTTGGTAATAAGAAATGCACCCTAATTTTACCAAGATTGGACTTTGTGAAGTTTGTAGTCTTCATTTTCTTTAGCTTGAATTTTCTATTGTTTCTCTCTAGCCATACTTCATATACTACTACATTGAATGCTAGCTTAAGAAGTTCTTTATCTCCCTTCTTCTTGTTGTGAATTATGAGTTGTTGAACTAATTGGTTCTAAAAGTGTCTTAACTCCTTTGCATTGCAAGTTGTTGTTTTTTTTTTTTTTCTTATTTTGATCTATAGGGTGCATGTAAATTGGTATTGGAAGAACAAATGATCTCGTATTTCTCATTATTTTAAGCATAAAACACATATAAGTTCTATAGGGGTTGAGCATTTAACTTTATCGATAGCTGCTAATCTATTTTTGACGGTTCGCTAGGTAATGTATACAAACTTGGGACAGTTCTAGGGAACCATATCAATTAGTGCTATTCAACTTCTAGTTTAGATTGCAGGAATTACAGATTAATTGGTGAATTTTCCTGATTTGTATGATGTCCAAACTACTTTGTCTTCCCTGTTTGGGTTAAGTCTATAATCAATTACAACTTCTGCTATTCTGCCAAACCCTTTTTGTTCAAAGTTCCAATACTGGTTCTCCAACATCCCATTCACTTAGCCCCAAGTCTCATTATGTGCCTTAAGTGAAATAAGTCGGGATGCATAAATAGGGGACCATTGGTGAACTAATTATCAAACTAAAATGACGTGTTTCTACCATTGCCAATGATTTTTTTATGTAAGGTGCCACTTCAGCTCTCAACTTTCACAGATTGAACCATGTCCATTAGTCATTTGAGATATGTTTATCTCCTAAAAGCTTTTCCTTTCCCTTGCAAATATTTAGTGTATGTCTATTATACCTAGAGATTCTCTTTATCTACTATCAACTTCCAGTTTCTTTTAGCAATCAATACTTTACTAGTAAGTTGTATGGTATTGAGTCCCAAACCACCTTATTTTTTAGGGTAACATAAGTCCTTCCAAGAAACTTTAGATCTTGAACCTTTATATAGATCCCTATTCCATAAGGAATTCCTTAACCATTTCTTGATATCCTTGGCTAATTTCTTAGGAAGGATTAAATGAGAGATCCAATAATTATAAAGGTTAGAAAGCATTGTCTTGATTAACTAAGCTCTTCTTACGTAGTTTAAATCCTTGTTACATCAATTCCTTAGCTTCCTTTCAGTTTGTTATAAGAGTGGCTTACAATCCTTGTAGGATGGTCTAGATGTAGTAATTGGCACTATAAGAGAAGTCAATGGTGGATTGGCAATCTTAATAAGGGTTATGTTCTCTATCTCCTACCTAAGAGATTTTGCATCCCTGGAAAAGTAGCAAAAAGCTTTTACTAAGATTAACTTCAATCCTTGATAGGCTACTAAATTACTTGATGGAGTTGATTATCAAATTCACTATAGATATGTCAGCCTTGTAGAAAAGCCACAAGTCATTAGCAACTTTTAGATTGAACAACGCTAGATATTTGCACTTTTTGTGATATGTCAACATTAGATTTTTGTTGATATGATCACCAATTAGTTGAATTAGCACCTCCATACATATTGTGAACAAGTAAGAGGATAGAGGATCCTCACCTAAGTCTCCCTTCGCTTTAAAAGGGGGCGTAACTTCTCTATTAGTGAGAATACTAAATGTAGGTGTAACTATACACTCATTAATCTATATAAATTTCTCAAAAAATCTCATATCTTTCATAGCAAGTAGTTGAAAATTTCAATCAATTGAATCAATAAAAGTTGATTATTAAGGTTCAAATTTTACTTTTAACTTAAAAAAATAAAAGTTGAATATGCAACCACCAGAAGCTAGACTAATTTTAAGATAAATAAAAGTAGAACTAAAGTTAGATGGATAAAAGGCTAGGCAAGTATGAGATCAGATAAAAAGGTTATAATTCTATGACAATATAGAGACAAATTAAAGAATTTTTGGTAAGAAAATTGACCTTTCTCGATACAAAAATTTAATAAATGTAAAGTAAGTTGAATTTTCAGCTCTTAAAATTAGCTAAATTATTATTTATAAGTCTTTCTACACCTAATAAATCTTATTTAGGGAAAGATTTTCAAATCTTTATAATTTTACAGAAGATGAGATATGAGATCAACTCTTCCCAATAGTGTGTTAATGTTAATATCCATCCTTATCACAATATTTCACAGCAATCCAATGTTTTAATCGATTAAATTATGTCGTTGTTGTATCTAGTATATTACGTAATCGTCAAACAACTGTTTGTTCGTTGTACTCATTACAAATGTATACAAATATAAGAATCCTCTAACTCTCGAGAACTGACTCGTTATTGAACTAAAATCTTCCAAGCGTCGGTCAAATTTAGAGTCAAGCCTGACACTTGGAAATGCCTAGTGTTATTCAGTGAATTTGGCATAAACAAGTGTTGCCCAAGCCTAAATCGTATGACGTGTCTTTTGTCGCTTTAAGAAGTTTGCAGTGGTAACAAAACATGCATTTTCAAACATATTATCTATGTATACGTGTTTTCTTATCCCATAGGATAAGGGTGTCACTTAATATAATTTTCAAAACATAATGCAGATTTCTTTGATTTGGATTATTCTTTCTTATACATGTTCCATAAATAAATTAAAATGGTAGATGAAGCTAGTCCTAGAGCACGAGTATAACTGCACGTGACTATTTACGGTCGTATAAGTGGGGCTATGATATGCGTAGGTATCATTGATGGCTACGGGATTTGACATGTTTTCTATTCATGTTCGGTACTTTTACCCCAACAATTGAAATGGGAATGGTACGATTCTCTTATCCAAATGCAAGCAGCGGCAGAAGAGGAGAATCACTTGCCACCAAGGGCCGGAAATACAAACTCTCTCTGGCAGGAAGTAAAGAAACACTTCTTTTTGTGCGTGTGTAATTTATTTTAACCGGACCAACTTTAGGAATGGATAAATAAAAGCCATGGAATTAGAAATTTTACTATCAACAGTGGCTCTACCTCTACCGCTGCTTGCAGTAGCTTAAGAAGCAGCCATGTCCATGTCCATGTCCATGTTTCTAGATACTATGAATCCATCTCTATTTCAAAGAGTTTGGCCTAGACTCGTAAAGAGTATAATACCACCTAAAAATTAAGCTCTAGCCACATGAAATCCATCCCTAAAATTGAAAGCTACTTCTCTTTTGTGAGTGGTCAGAAAAGCTTTGTATATGACTAATATCAGCCACAAATAAAGAACAACGAAAAAGTCACGCTCAATCATTTGAGGTTCATTTCAATCTCTTGTTCATAAAATGCGAAACATCGTGTTTGGAATGATCAGGATACCCAGCTAACATCATTTTGATGTATGTAATATTTGGAAACAGACAAGGTATCAGCTCCCGCCATGCATCCAACATGTCATATTGTAAATGTTTCAAACCATAAACATATGCGTTCGTATATATGATGACTATCCATTTAACTCTCTAAAATTCTGATATGGAAATGGGACTAATCTGCAGTTCATTCAGGTTAAATACTTTTAACAAACGTTCGTCCCGCTCAACTTTTAAGATGGATTTCATCATTGCAAAATTCAGATACTCAACTTTCAATTTTTTCATAGTTGGAGATATTACAGTGCAGATTTGATGAGACTTGAATCCGAACTATGGGAAGAGGAGAATTACAGTCATACATAGCACGTTAACATTGAAACTTTAACTAGTCTATCTGTTTTTTTTTTTTTTTGACGAAACTAGTCTATCTGTTAGTCAGTTGTAGAAAGAAAGGCGTGAAATTCTTAGGAGAATAGATGGTCGATTTCTTTCCTCGTAATTACAAATAAGGTTGTATTCTTCTGTCAAGGGTTTATTTAATAAACCAAATTGTCAAAGTCCTATTGTATATTAATCTAATGCATCCTCTAAAATATTACAAAAGGAATTATAAAAGAACAGGAGTCAAAAAATGAAAGGTATTACAATAAGTTTGACAACAACAAAAGTAATTGAAGTGGACTCCCTTGAAGTTATTAATATATTCTTCGACTCCCTTGAAGTTATTAATATCTTCTTCTCTTTCAAGTTAGTTTTAATTGACGATCTTTTGTTGATGGCAGGTACACGAGGCTTATTACAATGAGACTAGAAGGTGTACCTCTAACTTATATATTGCAAAGGGAACCAGTCCGCAGATCGGATGGCCTCTCTCGTAGTGATTTTCAATCCAAGCTAGCATATCCTGCAGGAACCCCCAATGACCGTCCGGGACCAAATTTATCTCGTCTAATACGACACTTTGTACCGAAAGATTCTACGTTAGCTAGGGTATTATTGTTTTTTTTTAATTTTTTTTGTTTTCTCCTTGTAGAAAAAAAAAAGAACAAAAGTAATTAAGGGTCGATTGTACAATTCGTATAAATATTAGGTGGTCATTGCTTTAGCTTTTTGTACAATACTGGTGGCGTTTGGTTGCAATCTAAGACGTCACTTGATTGAGAAATGCTACGTTGAAAAGTCGCCTCAAGGTTCAATTTGGACAATGGCCACCTCACCATAATTAAGAAGAAATAGTAAATGTATGTGATATTTTTTGTTTTGCTCTCCCTGAAAAATTAATGTAATCTCTAGATCATTATTTTCGTGTTACAGAACTATATTATAGTTTGCTTCAGAAGAGTTAGAATTTTCGATGCATTCCTGTTATTGACCAAACATGAAACGGTAGAAGACGCGTTGAGGATCTATCCCCTTTTTATTCTATATAATATACACTTTCACTGAAGAAGATTAAAATGGACCTTTAACGAAGTTTGAGTGTGCTAAAGGAATATACCAAAATCCAGATTTCTGCTTCCCCTGGTCATAAATTAGCTTCGGTTCTTGATCATTTGGTTTTGGTCCATTTAAGAGACAATTTACCAACCAAAAGGCGAAGATTAATAAGAGGGGTTTCACAACTCCGGGACGCAGGTAAGTTAGTAAGGAGTTATTCTAGTTTCAGTGAGGTCGCGAGTTCGAACCTTCCATGTATGTAGCCGTTTAAAACTTGGGACTAAAGCTTTGCCTCTCGCAAATGACCTGCCTGATTCGAACATGGATTAGTTTGGGTGAGGATGACTTAAAGTTACCTTCCCATAGTTGAGATCCTCCTAAGATACCTTGTGAGCAATAAAAAAAAGAGTGTCTCACGTCCTCTCATATCAACAATTATATCATATAAAGCAATGGCTCATATAAGATATCGATTATACATATAAAAAGGAAATTAATAACACATGATAAGTTGGTCTAGTGATAATCCCAGTAAACTTCAGTGGAAGAATTAAAATTAAAAAATTTAAATCATTTTTTAGAGAAAAAGTTAATATTTAAAAGATGATCAGTATTAGGCCCTTAAGTCTTCATGTAAATATTGATAAGTTTTGGCTAATATTTGACATTTACAGTTGGTTTAGTTTAAATGCTAGAATAGATAAGGAATAGAATAATTATTTTTAAGAATATAAAAAGCGAGCAATAGAATAGAATGTATATTACTTTATTTGGTTTACTGCTAGAGAATTTCTATGCTAGTGTTTAGATTGAAAATATAATCTTGGAATGACAAAGGAATACGTAACAAAAAGACCAAAATATCCCTATCTTTATTCTTATTATTTTTTATTTTCATTTATTATTATTATTATTATTATTATTATTATTATTGTTATTATTATTATTATTATTATCATCATTATCATTATCATTATCAATTTTTAACTTATTATTATTCTTATTATTGTTAATTTTTATTATTATTAATTTTATACTTACTATTCTTATTATTACTACTTTTATTATTTTTATTAATTACATTTAATAATATTATTACTAAATTCCTTATTATTATGAATTTTATTATTCTTATTATTTTTATTAATTTTATTATTATTAATTTTATTAATTATTATTATTTTTCTACTTACTATTATTCTTATTATTATTTATATTATTTATATTATTATTATTATTATTATTAATTTTATTAATTATAACTTGATAATAATTATAATTATAATTATAATTAAGTTCCTTATTATTATTAAATTTCATAATAATAATACTAATGTATTATTATTATTATTATTATTATTATTGTTATTATTGTTATTACATTCCTTATTATTATTAATTTTCTTCTTTTTCTTAATAATAAAAATAATCATCATCATCATCATCATCATCATCATCTTTAACTATTTCCAAAAATTGAGGAATACCTAATCTTAGGATTAGATATTCTGATATTTTTGTCTAACCAAATAAAAGATTATTTAAATTTTAAGAATATACTAGGAATAGAATTCATATTCCTGTTAACCAAACCTACCCTTAATTTTACATGATAATGATGAGTTGACAATAGAACAAAGCAAAGACCTATGTATATGCAAGATAAAATGCGCCATATCAACTAAAGTTTGAGAGTAGGTGAATGTTTATATACGTTAGCAAAAATCTTCAACAATTGGTGAGATTCAAAAGTAAGACAAAAATTGATAATTCAGCTAAGTCATGCTAAGTTCAAACATGTATGAAGATACTTAATTTGTTAACTCAAAGTTTATATTTAATGATTTTGATAATAATTGTATAATATTTTAAAATTTAATTTAGATTTATTTGTAAAATTAATGGTCTAATTCTCAAAAAGGAAATAAAATTATAAGAAATACGCTTTTTTCTTATATGAGCCTTCTTTATAAACTTATTTTATTAAAAATGATTTATCTAAAAGGATCCTAATTATGAAGGTCATATATTGGCTCCATAATTATTGAAAGATTTTTGACAAAGATGAAATCGAAGTTATTCAAGATTAAATCCACCCAGTGGACTAAAGATGCGAGTGAAGCAATGGCTAGTTAAAGAAATTGATTATTTAAAGAAGAGCAACATAACTTATGAAGTAGAACGAACATATTCAGACTAAACATTGAATATTGTGATTGCATCGTGGACGTACTTGGATGGACCGTGCACAAAAATGAGTTAGGATGGTTAAACCAGAGGCTCATCAAGGTACTTATCTTCAAGAGGTGGAGATATGGTGACATATCATAAGAATATGAAAGTAGGAGCATTACTTTACAAGATGGGAACACTTCTTTAGGTTGTGGGAAAGCGGTTGGATGCCATGTCAATAGAATGAGCATCTTCCAAACATATTTTTCATGTGTTAGAGTAGAGTTAGGGGCCTAATATAGATAACCTCCTGCTAACTTGGTGGTTTAATAGAAGGAGTAGTAACTCTTAACTAACTTGGTAGGTTAGTGAACAAAGTGAATAGTTTAGGTTTTGCTTGGTTCTTAAATTCTTTTAAGTCTATATTACGACATCCTTCATATTTCATTCGTGTAACATTGTATATTTAATTATCTGCAAGAGAGCTAAAAGATTTAAAAGAAAGTTCCTGTTGAGAAATTTGAGTACGAAGATCTTGAACAATTTATTGTAGAGTGGTTCAAGTTAAAAGTAACTCAAATCTTTGTATTAAATTATTGTGTGAATATATCAATAAAAGATTGACTTTGTTGTATCTATATTATTCGTTTCATTTGACTACTTTATAGTAAAAACTGATGTGTTAAGATTGTGAGTGAAACACCTAAACATGAGTGGTGCAGGCATTTAGAAACAAATGGACTTATTAGTGTCGATCATAAAGGAAGGTTGAGTTAGGCTTTAACAAACTAAACCTTGACTACCATTTACGGAATTAAGCAAATTTATCCAATTCTATTGCATCTAAAAAATTCCCATAATGACCGTTATCAAAACTTAGTGAGGAGTTCACACATTGTTTATTAACAATAGTTGGTAGAAGAAATCTTATGAAAAAAAAGTAATAATTGGTCTTTTAGTCCTCACAGAGGATAGTGTAGTTTCCTTCTTAGAAATTTTTAATCCTTGATGATGGAACTTCAAGAAACAAAGAGAGCTTTCAAAAAATAGTTGAAATCTAATGAAGAGATACACTATAACTTATTAATGCTCAAATGTGCTATATCTAAGAACAAACTAATAGTTCAATAGGAGAGAATTTAGAGAGTGTAAAAGACTGATGTAGGTCCTCGGCCTCTCGGGCCTTGCTTCCACAGGGTCTCGGCCTCCCGGGCCTCGCGCCCGCACGGTTTTGCTTTTCCCCTTTTGACCTGTAAGGAAGGGATGAAAAATTTTCACAGGACTTCCCAGGAGGTCACCCATCTTGGTACTGCTCTGGCCCTAGCACGTTTAACTTCGGAGTTCTGATGAGATCCAGTGCGTTAGGGCATGGAAAACACATCTGTAAGGAAAAGGTTTCCACATCCTTATAAGGCATGCTTCGTTCTCCTCTCCAGTAGATATGAGATGCCTATGGCGCATCCTCCCCCTCTCAGGAGGGCCAGACGTCCTCGCTGGCACATTGTTCGGGTACTGACTCTGATATCACCTAAATGTAGCGCCCCTTTACAGTAAGGTACACACCGGTACGCCCGCAGGTCATTCCGGTACATATCCTACGATAAGAGTGAGCTACATTCGATCACTACAATCACTCCACAAGGCATCATATCAATTTTTACCAAATAAGCATTAATAGAAAACCACAATATTTTTAAAATCAACTTCTTCCTCATTTTATTCTATCAAAATCAGAAGTTTATACACTGTCATTTTTACTGTCTGTACATCAAGTAACATCCTAGTACAAAAATACTACATGAAAGAGGAAAAATGATCAAAACTATCTAGGTCATCTCAAAAGTTCCAGCTGACCGACCTGTGAGCTATGACTTTTCTCGCCAAACAATCTACACGACTGAAAAAGTCCCTCTGAAGCTAGGAGTCTACTCTCGGTCCTGAAAAGACAACGTTGCAATTTTGGTAAGTTTTGCGAACTCAGTGAGGTAACCATCATCGATGGTTCACTCAATCTAAGTAACACAACACAATATTTTATAACACAGGTATATCACAATTTAGCGCCCCCTTACCACAGGGTACATACCGGGACGCCCGCGGTAAGAGAGCGCTACAACTGGTAAGTTTTTGATGGTAAATGGAGTGCAAAAGAGCTTAAATTTTTATATAAGATATGGAGTAAACTTTATAGTAAAAGAAGCTTGATTAAAAAAAAAGGTATCAATCATAATAATGCATATGGTATACAAAGTCGTTGTAGAGGATGGGTACCTCAAATGATATTAATGTAGGTAAATCTCCATTGACACTTAGGAGAAAATTAAGAAAGAACTAATCGATAAGTTCCTCCTTAGCGATACTTCATACCTTTCAAGAGAAGCTTTAAAATGGTTGATGCAAAATAACTCTATGTAAAAGTATGAATGAAAATTCACTTTTTTTATTTTGGACTTACAAGACATGTTAGAGGAAAATAAGTTGTTTAACTTCATAAGTGACCTATAGGGTTGGGCATAGGTTAAGCTTCGAAAGCAAAATGCAAAAGACCTTCCTAAAGTAGTAGCAACTACAAATGCCTTGGTGGACCTCCAAATATCACCACCCGTTCAAACTAGCAAAAAGGTTAAGAAAAATGATGGAACTTAAAATGAATAAGTAAAAGATAAAGTAAAGGTATACAAAACTTCTCACAATAAGTCAAAGAAACGATAAAAAGGACATATTGCTTATATTATTTATGGAGGGAATTTCGCTTATAAATGCCTGAAATGAAAAGTAAGAGAGAAGCAAATTAGTTTCATCGTTACAAAAGATTAAAGAAAAGAAAGTAGGACTTGTAAAAAAAAGTCTACTTCAACAATTATACTATGTCAGGTATAATATGCTTTATGGAGTTTCCAATGAAAAATAAACCTAATGGAGAGGAAAGTAAGTAGATGATGTGCCGATAAAAATAAAAAATAGCTTCTATCTTCAAACTTTGACTAAATAGTCTATAAGAGAATCGTTTGTGAAGAAGTTCTCTATGAATTACTTTGAAAGGAGCATCAAATTTTTTTAGTGTGAATGATTTGTTAGACCTTTAAGTCTAAGTTATTGAATTGTGTAAGTATTAGTGAGCTTTAATTGATATTTAGCACTCGGGTTGACATGAAGATGTCATATTGATAATATAATAAGGTAAAGACATACGAGTAAGCAACGTAAAATAGATAATATTAAGAGAAACTCAAGAGTAAACGAGGAATACTTTAGTGCACATCGGCAAAAATCTTTGATAATGGGCAAATTTGAATACAAATCTTAAGATGATATTGTAATTAAGTCATACTAAGAATATGTAAAGGCACTTAGCTTTGATGAGGAGGTAAAAAGTTATTTAAAATTGTGATGTTTATTATATAATAGATTGGATTGTTGTTAATTTATAAAGTAATGTGATTGCAGCATGGACGTACTTGAATAAACCATACCCAAAAACGACTGAGCATGGCTAAACCAAATGTTCATTAAGGCACTTGTCTTTTAGAGGTGATAATGTGACAAAAAATTAAAATAAGTCGGATAGAAAATAGAAACACTTCCATATAAAGTGAGAGTACTATTTAAAATAGTGAAAAGTGGTCCAATGAGACGACAACGAAGCGGACAACTTACAAATAGATTTTTTATATGCTAAACGGAGTTAGTGACCTAAAAAAGATCTTCCTACTAATTTAGTAGAGTTAGCGGAAGAAGTAATTCCTCACTAACTTAGTGGTTTAGTGAAGAAAGTAGGTGGTTTGATTGGTCTCTAAGCTTTTGTAAACTTATATATAGATATCCTTTGTACTTTATCTATGTAATATTATATATTCAATTATCTAAAGAAGAGTTGAAATTGAAAGAAAGTTGTTATTAAGAGTTTCAAGTAGGAAGATCTTGAATGATTTATTTTGGAGCGCTTTCCTTATATTACTTTATCATGTGAATTGATCAATACAAAGTTAGTTTTGGTGTATAGTTTGTATAAAATACTTTTATTTTGAGAATGTGATTGAATCATCTAAATACGAGTGACATGTGATATTTAAAAACTAACAGATTTATTGGTCAACAATCATTAAAAAAAGTTAGGTTAAAGTTTAATAAACTAAATTTAACTTTCGCATGAGGACTTACAAAATCATATTCAATACTTCATAATTAAAATTGAAGAAAAAAAGAATTTTGATTTGGGTCATTGGTACACATATTACTTGTGCTAATGGTCCACACGTCTAGTTTAATCTTTTGTACTCTAATATGCTCTCCTTTGGCACTAAAGATGTTAAAAAGAGCCCTACCTAACCCAATCTGACTCGATTTTGGCCCGAGTTGATCGGCCCGATTTTGTCATGGACTAAAGTCGGGCGGGCCACGGGCCGCCTGACCATTACTTTCAAAATGACGTCTTTTGGTCAAAAATAATGTCGTTTTGGAAGTTCCCAAAAAAGAGGACCAACTCGGCCTGCTTGTGGCTCTTCGAGCTAGGCCATGGGCCAACTTATCTCGGCCCGAGGTCAGGCCAGAATATGTAATATTATATTCACACAAAGAGACATATACGCGTCAAATAGAGATATTAATGGGCCGGACCGGGCCTTTCTTCTTTTATACTAGTCTTTTCTCTTGAAAAGAAAATTAATTTGATTTTCATTAAAAAGGGATAGAAAATAGTCCCGTGATAACAAAGAGACATATTAATGTCATGTAGCTAGTTACAGTTAGAGAGACCATTGCTACTTACTAGGATAAAAGAACTTTACAAATGTGTGTGTGTGAGATAGAGAGCGATAGAATACTAATTATGGTGGGAAACAGTTGAAGGGCTTTGCTTGCGGATGATTTGATACGTGCCACTGTGAACATGTCATGAAATCGACTAGCAAACCATGAAGGGGACAGTACGGGCAGGTACTAGGGTTTCATGGCTATTCAAATGTTCTAGTGATGAAGATAAGGATTCAAGATTATTTCCAAAATAGCAACCTGATCTGAGAAACCAATGACTTAACAATTGCAACCATATCAGGCTGAGGTGTCTTATACACCTTCATAGCTGTTTTTGAATCAATTTCAAAAGTCACCATCATATATAATAGGGGTCATGACTTTTGCTTTCTAATTAGATTCCATCCTCACCATATTTTCTAAATCATATCAACAATGAACAGGAACCGTACTAAAATATGCTTTGTTGCTAAAGCCAAGAGTAATAACTAGAAGCTTATGCTTTATATATTTTCATCAATGGATATGTTCTTGAAATGAACAGAGGTACATTCGATGGTTCTAGCTTCTGATTACTATTTCACAGCAGCTTATATTATTAGTTCTACAATCGCTGCTCCGCCAGGTAAAAAGACAGAGAAGAAAAAAACACTGATCAAGGTTTGGAAATCTGTGGTAGTAGAGTAAAACTATACATGTAACCATGTTGGTAGGAAAGTTAAATTTGTTGAAGCATAAATGTCAAGCAAGTGATCGTAGATCTATGCAGCT
This sequence comes from Erythroxylum shatona, assembly GCA_027568895.1. Lineage (NCBI taxonomy): Eukaryota > Viridiplantae > Streptophyta > Magnoliopsida > Malpighiales > Erythroxylaceae > Erythroxylum > Erythroxylum shatona. The sequence goes on from JAOSBK010000004.1 coordinate 25,745,900, forward strand.
TTAGTGCAATTTTCTACGGTGATTGGACAGGTCAATATGTCCCGTGAAAAAGCTTTACGCGATCCATAATTTCTGAGGTTATTCATGCAGAATTTGGCATGAAGAGTCCTTCAGGCAAGTGAGATAGGCGTAGTTTTTGTGGCAGCTTCCTGTAGTGTCGAAATTAATTGTCTGCCCGACAAAAAAGATTTCGATGTTATGTTCGTAGCAGGTTTTGAATAAAGAATCCTTATATGGCATGAATTGATTGAATGACTTAGTAACCTGCAATGGCACGTTATTAAGCGCATGTTAAATTTAGCACCTGCTGCCAATGCCATCCATTCATGATCAATTACTGAGTGTAAATGTGAGTCACATTCAAGTCAAATAATTTACTGTCATAGTCTGTGACGTTGATAGCTCCACTTGGGATTTTGTGATAGAAAAAGAAAGAAGAGCCTAAGGTTGAGAATTTAAGGAAGTGCTAGTCCGCTCCTCCCTCTTTATTGTTATTTTTTTCAATTCTTACTATAAAAACTTCTGATAGCCATTTAGGGTGCATTGGAGCATTCCAGAGGCGTTTAAAAAAGTAGTATAGGGAAAATGAAGAAGAGGCAAACCGTTCACTGCGTACAAATTGAGCAAGATATATATAAATTAACTTTTGTCATCTGATAGTGCCCGGTGGCTATTGGATTCTTCAACACCCAAATGAAAAACTAGAAAAAAAAAAAAGGAAGAACAAAAGGTAGGACCCTTTTATTTTTGGCCTGTATTTGCATGGGACCTCACCTATTGTTGAATTTTTCATATTAGCTACGAATTGTAGTGCATAAGATTTGACAAATTTAGAATCAGAGAGGCAGTTTATATCAGTTGGTAAAATTTGTTCAACTTACTCTTAAATTCATGTTGGATGAAGAGGAGAATTAAAGGAGACCAAAACTCATCTTCCTCACGAAGCCATGCTACACAAGAGAGTACGTATATATATAGATGCTACAATGGAGGTATATTTCTACAGTTATAAATTCTTTTTGGTATATATTGATAGATAATTAGATGCAAACTTTTTGAGCATTAAAGTAATGTGTTGTAGTGGTTGGTTCTGTGTTCCTTACCAATTTAATTGCTTTATCTCCGGACTCTGGCATCCAACCACAAAAATAAATTTGAGCAATTCAAATGCAGAAAAAAGAAGTGGAAATACGAACAAGAATATGAAAAGGACAAAGAGATATTTATTATTGAATTGAACCACAAGAGGACCCCTCCATTCCAACCCCACACAGTCTTCATCAACATCTTTATTTCCTTTTAACTTTTTTTTTTCATATAAGCTTAATTTTTTGGGCTGTTTGTATCTTTTGACACGTTTTGAAATTAAATTGCTATCTTTTCTTTAAAAAATTAAAGTAGTATGAGTCATTTAAAAATACAATACCCTCTCTATTTATTAAGAATTAAACTAGATATTATTATTGGACCCTTCTAAACTTGTTGTTAATTTGCATTATTAAAGCAGTACTTGTTTTTGTTGAAGACACTTGCATACACATACGCCTTTCTTCATCTCAGAGTTGATTGAAACACCCCCAAAAAAATATGGAAAAAGAAAAGATTCTTGAAGAATTTATGTGAAAAGGGTTGAGGTCCAATCAGAGAAGTTCCGTTGTTTTGATCTGTTCGCAGGTACTAACTCGCTCACTCAAAGGCAAAAAAGGATAAAGATACGAAAGATAACGTGTTGTATGGACAGCAACCTTCCATGTGGTCCGTTAATTACTTGCACATCCCATATACAAAACATTATAGATACGTATGATCATATGACTGAATATACTTAAATAATTCTGCTCTCTCGTATAAAAATTTGGTCTTTTCTCAAAATATATTCGTTGACGATAGGAATTGCTTGAAAAAAAATCAGACCTTTATATGCAATAAAATGAGGTTCATGTAATAAGGGAAATAAAGATGGGTATCTTTTTCTCAGCCTTTTAACTTCTCTTTTCCTTTGCAGAGATTTGATTTCAGCCCCAAAAGGCCTTGTGAAGGGAAGAAGTACCAAATCTCCACTACATTCTACTTGTGCAACTCTGACTCAATGATACTACGAGCCGAAGATTCAAACTCGCAACATGGGGCGAAACCCGGCTCTAATAAATACTACTGAGCCCTCCAAGGAAGAAGCACCAAATCACTAAAACATATCACAAGGCCTTTTGAGAGGTTCAGTAAATTTAGCTAGTTAATTGTCCTACTTTTTCTACGTGCCGGGTTAAGTGAAGGAAAATAACACGTAACAGATCACACAGAGACAGGGTGGGTGTGATGTTTGTGTTTCTGATGTACCCTTTTTTTCTATACATATATATCTATATCTCCTGGACTTTATTAGCCATTGTAATTGAAACTTCTTTCCTTTACATAGAAGAGCAAGAGCAGATGATCATGAAGCACGTGCACACGCAGATTTCCATCACAGCAGGTTCCAATTATATAAAACTATTACTATAATCAATACCTCTCTCTCTCCCTCTCTTCAATTTATATTTTTTACCCTTTATATAAGCGGCGATATCTCATTGTTTTACTTCCTTTCCCTTCGCTCTTTTTCGCTACGTGTTCTTGATGCTCTAGAAGATGAAGTGCTCAACATTTGTGTGCGCAATCATATGCTCCAAGCAAATTCTTTCAGAGTTTGTGCAGAAAATACGTTGATCCTCACTCAAATCTCATCAAGTCTTACCCTTCTCATTTCTTCTAAGCAACGACTGACCATCCCACCTTACTCCCCAAAACTCTCGTCAATTCTAACCTCTCCTTGGTGTGTTGATCTGAAAACCACTCAAAACCAGTATATGTAGTAAGTCATATGTCTACGTTTGTGCACGTAGAGAAACAAGGGTCGTCCCAAGTCCGTATTTTGAGGATATGCTAAGTGTGCAGGAGATTATGATATGTAGATGTGAAGACCAGGTAACTGACGTAGTCTGTTTTTTCAGGTGACACCTAAAAGATCATATTTTCAAAGAACTCAACGAACTAGATGGCGACGTTCTTTCACGGGAATCCTGAAATTCAAGCAGCATCAGCAGAAGGACTTCAAACCCTCGTACTCATGAACCCTACTTATGTTCAATACTCTGAAAGCCCTCCTACTCCTACCCCTCCGATCAGTAATCTCGTATTCCTCAACTCCGCCATCGCCGCGGCTCAGCCGCCACACATCTCCCACGCTACACCCAACACTCAGCAATTCGTCGGAATTCCCTTGGACCCTAACTCCCACGACAGTTCTTCAACTTTGCATGGGTTTATCCCTCGTGTCCACTACAATCTTTATAATTCAATTGATCCAGCATCGGCGGCGCGTGACGTACAACGCGCTCAGCAGGGTCTCTCCTTGAGCCTCTCTTCACAGCAACAGCCAGGTTACGGATCACAGGCTCAAGCGTTGTCTGGTGAAGATATGAGAGTCTCTGGCGGGTCGGTGTCGTCTACTTCGGGAGTGACTAATGGAGTTTCTGGTATGCAAGGTGTGTTGTTGAGCTCCAAGTACTTGACTGCTACTCAGGAGCTACTTGATGAGGTTGTTAATGTTAATAACCCTGGCATAAGAAGTGAGTTGTCAGAGAAACATGGTGGGACTGGTACAAACAGCAGTAGTAAAGTCGCCGGAGAGTCATCGGCCGGTGAAGGGTCAGGTGGTGTGGAAGGAAGCGGAAAACGTGGAAGTGAGCTTACTACTGCAGAGAGGCAGGAAATTCAGATGAAGAAAGCTAAACTCTTAAGCATGCTTGATGAGGTATGTAAAAAAAAAACTTGTTTTTGCTCGTGTACAAAGAGGTTTTGATGTTTCTTCTTTTCTATACGATGAAGTTTGGCCACAGTGGAAATGAAGAGGGTTTAAGGTTTCGCGGGCTGTGAGAATAGAATGAAATAAAGTTGGGTCTCTTTCAATGGCAGAGTCCCATTAAGGGAAATGGACTCCAAATTTCTGTCAGGTGCTGTTTTAGGTCTGATGAGGTCTTAAAACTTTTTGAAATGTTGAAGTCCCACCTCTCTAGAACCTGGTTTTGATGGAAAACCATATATTTCCCCGAGTGTCGAAACAAATTAAGGATTGTCTAAGTAGATGTCAGGAAAATAAAAAAAAAGAGTTCATTAAAAACTCGAATTTTTGAGTTTACAAGGCTTCAGGAACGGGAGAGTTTCAAAGGTTGCTCAAATTCTTCAAAAGAAAAAAAAGAGTTTCATATGTTACTTCAAGCCCATTACCCTGTTATTGCATCACTTAATTGGGAAACTATTTTCTTTTCATTTATTGTCTGAAGGTTGAGCAAAGGTACAGGCAGTACCATCACCAAATGCAGGTGGTGATTTCTTCGTTCGAGCAAGTGGCAGGAATTGGGTCTGGAAAGACATACACAGCTCTTGCACTTCAAACAATCTCAAAGCAATTTCGGTGCTTGAAAGATGCAATAGCAGGTCAAATTAAAGCTGCAAATAAGAGCTTAGGTGAAGAGGATTACCCAGGAGGGAAAATTGAGGGTTCGAGGATCAATTATGTCGATCATCAGCTTCGACAGCAAAGAGCACTTCAGCAATTGGGAATGATCCAGCACAACGCTTGGAGACCCCAGAGAGGATTGCCTGAAAGATCAGTTTCTGTTCTTCGCGCTTGGCTTTTTGAGCACTTCCTCCATCCGTAAGCTCTCAAATTTGTTATTATTTGTTCAATCTTCTTGTGTGATTTCAATCATTCTGGTCTTATTTGATCACTCTAGCGTTAAATGTTTCAACAACTCCTAACAACTTGTTGGACTCCTATTTCAGTTATCCAAAGGATGCAGACAAACACATGTTAGCAAAACAGACAGGGCTTACAAGGAGCCAGGCGTGTCCCTACTCTGCTTTTGACGTTTACTTTTATTTAATTTGTCTCAGTTCTTATGGTCAATCATACTTCCAAATTTTCATTTTCAGGTGTCTAACTGGTTCATCAACGCTCGGGTTAGGCTTTGGAAGCCAATGGTAGAAGAAATGTACGTGGAGGAAACTAAGGAACAAGAACAAAATGGATCAGAAGACAAAACAAGCAAGAGTGAACAGAATGAGGATTCATCTTCAAAGTCAGCTCCACAAGAGAAGAGTTCGGGTACTGAAAACCAAGCTAAGAGCTTCAAGTCCTTCGACGGTTCACCAAACCTGAACCCTCCTGCAATTTCGTTTTCGGTGACTTCTCCATCTATTGTGGGAGGAAATGTAGCAAACCAGACCGGTTTCTCCCTCATAGGATCATCAGAGCTACAAGGAATTACACAAGGAAGCCCTAAGAAACCTAGGAGCATTGACATGATGCAATCCTCAGCAATAGTCCCCTCTATAGACATGGATGTCAAGCCTGAGGAGGCAAACAATGGTCATGTTCCCATGAAATTTGGAAACGAGAGGCAGAGCAGAGATGGGTACTCATTCATGGGAGGTCAGACCAATCTTATTGGAGGTTTTGGGCAATACCCAATTGGTGAAATCGGAAGGTTCGAGGCAGAGCAGTTCACACCAAGGTTCTCAGGCAATGGTGTCTCTCTCACTCTTGGCCTTCCTCATTGTGAAAACCTATCCTTATCTGCCACTCACCAAAGTTTTCTTCCCAGCCAAAGCATTCAACTGGGAAGAAGGGTTGAACTTGCTGAACCAACCGAGTATGGAACCATTAGTACTTCTGCTCCTCATTCTTCAACTAGCTACGACAATATCAGCATTGGAAACAGGAAGAGGTTCGCTGCACCGCTGTTGCCAGACTTCGTGGCGTGATCAGCATGCATGAAGAAGTGAGTAAAAAGAGACTTGATAGGTTGATAATCTCTTTTCCATTATTTCTTTCTGTTCCCACAATAATTACGGAGCAGGGAAAACGTATGGTAGTGTAAAGAAAGGGGGAAAAAAAAAAGAATTACTTGGTATAGGTCTATACATTGGCATAGAACCATCGAGTTCTTAGACAGTTTAGGACTCTTTGACAGTATATATGGTTGGGGATTGTTTATTATTTTTGTAAGTTTGGAAGACGGATAGTCATAAGAATCAGATATTGGGGTATATCAATATTGTATCTATTGTGAGCAATTATGGTGTCAACATGAGTAATTAATGGAATAAAGAGTATTAGAAACCAGGAATCTTGGTGGCTTCCATGGAGCTCGGGGATATGAAATTCTGTGCATGGAGATACTGCAGGACAGAAAATGAACATCTGCAGTCTAAGAATGACCGAAAACGAGCTTTCCGATTGTTCTTGTAATAAACAAGAAAGGTTGGAAATATTTTGATGACAAATCACTGGAGTCGAGCGTAGAGCGTGACATCAGATACCCATTCTGCTTCAGAAAGTCGCGGAGCAGACAAGTTATGTCAGCAAAGAATTTAAGGCATCAATTCCTCTATACATAATATGTGGCCTAATGGAAAGTGTTGCTGGTAAGGACAAATGCAGTGCATAATAAAATTTTCGTATTTTCCTTTCTTTATAAAGGACTACTACTTCTACTTCAAGGATAGCGTGTGTATTTGGTACATGGCTGAATATGATATACTGTTCCATCATTAACCTATTGTGAAGTCTCGTTACATAACATGCACATCACATGGTGTATTCAGCAGCCACACAAATGTTTCTCAGACAGTTTCATGTTCTTGATGTAAGCTTTTACTCATGGCTAGCAGACCATACATCCGGGCTGGATCTGGATGAGCTAACTAAAAATACAAAAATAAAACAAAGAGCAGGACAAAAACCATACACAGGCAAAAGTATTAAGTTCAGATGCACAATAAATCACGCATTATAGAAAGCCAAATCGATAAGATAATGCCATTAAAATGACATAGCTAGTTTAGATTCAGCCGTTCTTCACAAAATTTGTCAAATATAAACCTTGAGTTTGGTTATCAGTGACATCCTAGAAATGGCAGGATTCTTACAACTACGCAGAAGCTCTGCATTATATAATTTACAAATTTGATGCGAAATCTCAATATTGTAATGCATGTTAAAGGTAAGTGGCTGTAGGCTGTAGCTTAGGCAGTTACTTTCAAGACCAAGAGCCCAACTCTTTGCAAAACAATGTCGATAAATGCTAAACACAATCCCTGTGTGCCGAAAGATTGGAATCAAAATCACATATAAATCGATTAAGGTGAATTGACCGTACTGCGATTGAACCAAATATGTGCCAACCTTCTCTTGGCAATCTTTGACCTGTAACACCACACCTCGAAAGCCTCAGTCAAGTCTGGATAATGAATGTGCTTATTTCCTAACCATTCCGACAATATCTCAGCCTGGTCTCCTGATGGCAGTGCAACAACTATTGAAACAAATGTAGATTCCAAGGAATGCCAGAGCTCACCGTCGACCTTAAGTTTCACAGATTCCTCACTGGTAGTTGCAGCAGAATCAATTAAAGGTTTTGTAATCCTTACAAATGGAAGCCAAACCTTCAGCATATAAAGTCGTTTTGCCGCAGGTAAAATAACAGTGCCACACCCAATTGCTTCTAAAACCTTTGCTGCCACCTCCACAACCTTTAGCCTTATTTCAGTAGTCTCAGCTGCTGAACTTGCTTGCTCAACAAACTCAACTATTTTATGTGATGCGTCTACCCAACCATTGACAAAATCCTTCATGCTCTCTAAAGTTTTTAAAATCTGACAAGCCCATGACAGATCTGATAGATGAAGCTGAAATGCTTTTATTCTTCTTGCCTCAGAACCAAAATCTACGGGCTCACATGATAGTGATTCTAAAACACTGTTAAATCTTATGAATAGTTCTTTCACACATTTATTTGCCTCAGATTTAATATTTTCATCAGCAGTTAAAAGGGGCCCATCATCATCTTCTGTGAGCATATATTCAAGCTGCTCTTGAGCAGAAGTTTTTAGGTCATTCATAGGTGAAGGAGGTGATGATGTGGCAAATTGAATGGCAGTCAAAAAAATCCTAAATATAGCTGACGATTTAACTGGCTGGAGACGGGAAAGAACTGGTTGTGCTAATGATCCCATTTCTGGAATAATTTTAAGAATTTCTTCTTCTTCAGCTTCTTCCCAGGGGACTGCTTCCAAATAACTAACACAAGCAGTAGCTATTTGTGGGCAGCCGAGCTTGAAAGCTACTTGTAGAATGCCAAGTGCATTTGTTACGCCATGCCAAAGGTCATCTAATGGGTCATCTACAACAACATAAAGAAGGCGAAGAACATTGACATGGTGATCAAAATCTGACTCTTGACAGTAAACTTCAACACAGCTTCTAGAGTCAAGGATCTGACATGTAGGCCAACTTTCAGAAAGACGGTCAGCAAAATACTTGCTCTTCTCTACCAATATGTGAGAATGACAATAAAACCAGTCATCTCGACCATCTTCCGTCCGTAGTCTGACAACAACATCACTGGTTGAACGGTCACCAATCTTGTTTGGTGCCTTCATTAATTACCATAGGGCAAGTAAAACATTAATAGAGATCAGATACAGCTACAATCGTATATTAACAGCTACCATTGAATATAAACAACAATAAGGGATACAACGAGATAAATGTAATCATATAAAAGAAGTTCACAAAACTACAAGTCGATCAATGGCAAACAGAAAGTGATACCCTCATTGATCATAGTTTGTAGCTTCTTGAACACAACTAAGCATTTCAACAATAGGGGACAGGAATTTGTCATGTACTCTATCGTAGGATCCAATCACAGGTCGAGACACGGAGAAAGTCACCTCTTTTTCCCTGGCTGTGTTCTCCCTTTCCTCTGAAGAACCTATGTCGATACAAGGAGGAGACTTGTCCTCGACAGGGTCGTACAACTGCTGCTACTTTTAAAACCTAGCTGCTGTGTTTTTCTTGATAAAAGTCTGCTTACCTCTTTATTAACCATAACAGCCTTTAAATAGGCTTAAAGGATAACCTAATTAAGACTCCTAATTAGATATAAAATCTAAAAATAGAATCTCAATAAAAATAGAGAACATAATTTGTAAAAGCCCTAAAATACGAAAGAAAATCAAATAAAACAAAATAAAAGCAAACTTGTTAACGGCTATCCTATTAGCCACTTTTTTTGCATCGTGAGTAAACTTTTCCTGCAAAAGCATCCTCAACATTACTCCCTCGCTGCCAGATAGACCTCTTGAAGAGCGGTGAAATCTTCCCATGTAGCATCTTCATCCAAACTGTCTACGCACACATCAACACCAATTGTTTGCCTCTTTAATCCCATGCCAGATAATAGAGTGGGAAATAGACACCAATTGGCCATCATGGAGGACTGATAGGACGGCCAATGAACTTGGAGTATCGCCCTTAAACTTCTTTAACAAGGACACATGAAAAGCATCATGGATCTCCCCGTTGGTAGCTCCAACTTGTAGACTAACATACCAATTCTTTGTAGTACTTTACAAGGACCAAAATATTTTGAAGACACTTTGTGAGGTCCTCTCTTCCCTATCGAAAGTTTTTGGTAAGGGTGAAGATTCAACCAAACCCAATCGCCCTTTTCAAAAGAGATCTTAAGTTTAATTCGTTGATGGGCTTGTAGTAAACACTCCATTGTTGACTGTAAAACTATATCCCTCTTCTAAATAGCACGATCCACTACCTCCAATCTAGAGGAACTGGCTTTACAATCAAGCAAACATGGCGGATCCCGTCCATACATCACCTAAAATAGTGTACGTAGCTTGCAAGGAAGAGTAGAAAGATGTGTTGTAACAATACTCTGTACACGGAACACATTGGAGCCATCACTGTGGTCTATCGCTCGAAATGCAACGCAAGTAAATCTCAATGGCACAGTTTACAACTTCAGTCTAGCCATCTGACTGCAAGTAATAAGATGAAGAAAAGGCCAATTTTGTTATTCACAAATGAAACAATTCCTTTCACAAAAGATTCTTAAAACCTTTGTCTCAATGAGAAACAACTGTCTCAAGTAACCACTGCAAACGAAAGACTTTTGTAAAAAATTACATGAGCCACAAATATAACAGTGAAAGGATGAGCACGTGGAACAAAGTGCATATTTGGAAAAATCTGTCTACAACCACCATCAAAATTGACTTCCATTGGACCTTTGGGTAACGTTTCGATAAAATCCATTGAAATATTGGCCCATTCTTGTTAGGGCACCAAAAGAGGCTATAAAAGCATTGTTGGGTATAAGTTCTCCCACTTGTGTTGACAAACCAGGCAACTCTGCACAAATTCAACCATTACTGATTTCATTCCTTCCAAAAAGAAATCTCTGTGCACCATTTGCAATGTCTTCTGGACCCTTTCGTGGGTCATATTATGAATGCCCGAGATGATGGTTTGCACTAGGGGAGAAGTTGACAACAAATAAACCTTCTGCTTGAAAAAGATCAAGCCATCCCTTACTTCCCAAGCAACTTCAGCCTCCCATTCTCTATGCTATCCCGTTGCTGTTTCAAGTCATCTAAGGCTTCCAATTCTTGTTGAAAGACATAAAAAATGTCAGCCAATGACATAGAAATAGTAAAGAGTGGGCCATCCTCCTCATCACATTAGGAAAGTGCATCGACAGCTTAGTTCAGTCGCTCCACCTTATACTTATTAGTTTACTAATCCAATGTTGTTGAGTTCAAGTGGTTAACAAAAATTTTAGACTGAAGTGATCGGTCATGATGAAAAAAAGCCCCCTTCAGAGATATAGATTCTAGTGGGTCATGACTTTAGGAAGATCAATAAGCTCTCTTTCATACGTTGCGAGCTTATAATGGCGATTTGCCAATTTTTTGCTTTAAAATGCAACTAGATGGCCTTGTTGTTGTAGGATTGGCCCAATACCACTACCAGAAGTGTCACTCTACCACGAACTCTTCCTCAAATTCGGCAACCTCAAAATAGTGGCTTTAAAAAGAGCCTTCTCCAAGTTAGAAATGACCGAATGGGTCTTTTTTCAAAAGGCTAGTTAGAGGTGCTACCAATTTTCCATAAATTTTTTATATATTTCCCATAGTACCCCACTAATCCTAGGAAGCCCGTAAGAGCCTTGGCCAATTGTGGTATTAACGAATCTATTATCGCCTTAATCTTACTTACATCCGCTTACACTCCACCATGGACAACATGATCCAAGTACATCACCTGAGTCTCCCCAAATGTGCACTTAGATTTTCTAAGAAAATGATGGTGAGCTTGCAATAATTCAAAAACTAAACGTATGTACTAAATATGCTCAATCCATGTCTTACTATATATTAAAACGTCGACTAGGTTAAACTTACACAAATAAGGCCTAAACACCTCATTCATCGAACTTTGAAAAGTAGAGAGAGCGTTGGTAAACCCGAAACATTACAAAGAATTCGAAATGCCTATGGTGTGTCCTAAAAGTTATCTTCTTCATATTCCAACAATCCATTTTAATTTGATAGTATCTTGAACAAAGATATAACTTTGTGATTGTTAAGCTCCCTATAGTCCACATAAAACCTCCATGTTCTGTCATGCTTCCTCACTAGTAATTCAAGTGAAGAAAAGGAAGATTGACTTAGTCTTATTATTCCTTATTGTAGCACAGCAACTGGTAAAGTTGCTCCTTTGTTCATAAGGTTACAGATTTAAGTCATAAAAATAGTCTTGTTGTAAAAATACAAAGGGAAGGTTGCATACATTATGGCCCTCCCCAGACTCTCGCAAAGCGAAAAGCCTTGTGTACTGGGTACGTTGATGTTGACCTTTGTATCATAGCCTTACATTGCTTCTCTATCTCATCCTTTTGAAGGTGAGGATAACAGTAAGGTTACATCACCACCAATCCAGATCCCAGCATTAAAAGAATTTTATGATTACAACTTCGACTCGGCAGTAATCTTAAAGATTCCATAAACAAATATGGAAATTATGTCAACAATTTTTCTATAGCGATGGAGGTCGAATGTTGTCCCTTTATTATTGTCACTCTCGATTCAACACTCAAAACTTGCCCCTTCCATTGCACCTTCTTCCAATCCAGCTCAAAACTCATTGTTAGAGATGCAAAGCCCCAAAGTATAGGGCCCAACGTATGCAGCAATTTGACCCCTAAAACCACATCAAAACCATACAAGGGAATAGAATAAAGGTTAGTGGGAAAAGAATCAGAATCAACTTGTAGAGTTACTGCCTTATAGATACCCAAACTAGACATTTTTTTTCATTGGCCACCGCCACCTGCAATCTTGGCCACTCCCTAACTGAAATACCAATTTTGAGTATCACATCCTCCCGAATAAAATTACGAGTTCTCCCCGAATCTACCAATACCCACAACGGCCACCCAACTACTAATGCTTGTAATTGCATAGTTTGTAAGCTCTGAATCCTACTTATAGCATGTAACAAAATCTCCGGATTGCCTAACACCTCTTCCTCCTACTCACTATCTCAGTCTGGCACTTCGATCCATAAAATCCTCTTGCACTAGTATCCTGGTGAGTAAGATTCATCGCAATTAAAGCAAAACCCTTTAGTCCTTCTTTCTACCATCTCAACCCTTGAAAGCCTTTTGAAAAATGAGGTTTGGGTGCTCCTGAACTGCTAGTAGTTGACCCTGCCAGTTTTCCTCCTCCACTTTGGTGCTTTTATTCTCAACAGAGGCAGCATTGGTTGCAACTAATTTAGGGGTTGTCCACCCAGTCGAAAAGTTGGAGCTGTCTTGTAATATACATTATTGTTTCCTCTCTAAAGCCCATGCCATATTCATTGCTGCTCCCAAATTACCCAACTGTTGCATCTCTACCTCACTTTGAAGGCTCTCCACCAATCTCGCCATAAATAAATTCAACTTTTGACAAAGATTCAAGTCTATAGTTCTTGCTAACAAGGACTGAAACTATCGCCAATAATCTTTTACAATTCATGTTTGCTTAAAATTTGCCAACTCTCTTAAAGGATTATTGCACATGAGTGGTCCAAAACTCATAAGACAATGTTCTTTAAATCCGTAACACTCCAATTCCAACTTCTCCTGCTCTAATTGATAAAACCATAGCTGCACTTACCCCATCAAGTGGAAGGCTGTCAATCCCATCTTTTCTCCCTCTTGGAATTTTTGATTCCCAATAAATTATATGCACCTCCTTAACCATATCAAGGAGTCTTCTGACTCATCGTAGGCCGGAAATTCAAGCTTGGAGTAGCGTGGTACCAACTGACCCCTTACCTGCTATTTGTTCTCTCCTCTGAATAGTTTTGGCTCCCTCGGTTGCCACTACTAGAAACACCAACATTGTCCCTTCTTGAATCCTTCCTTGATCTATATACATGGCGTGAGAGCTCCTCCATCTGTTCTTCTAGTGCTTGCTGCCTCATGGCCATAGTTTGCCTAAAAGCCTCCAACTTGCTGATCAAGCTTTTTGCGTCACCCATGATAGGTGGCTCTGATACCAAGTTGTTATGTATTCCAGCCTAGGATCGAGTCATGAGTTGAGACATAGGGAAAGCTAACTCTTTTTCTCTAGCCCTGTTCTTCCCTTCCTCTAAAGTAACTATGCCAACACAAAGGCTAGACCTATCCTCGACAAGGTCTCATACAGCTGCTGCTGTTTTTTTAATCTGGCGACTATGTTTTTCTTGATAAAAGTTTGCTTACCTCTTTATTAACCATAGCAGCCTTTAAATAGGCTTAATAAGAATAACTTAATTAGGACTCCTAATTAGATATAAAGTCCAAAAATAGAATCCCAACAAAAGTAGGAAACATAATCTGTAAAAACCCTAAAATACAAAAGAAAATAAAATAAAAGCAAGCTCGTTAATGGCTGTCCTGTCAGCCACTTTTCTTCCCACAAAGGTGTCCTCAACAGAATTCTGAGCTCTAATTCATAGTCCCATAAGTAATACAGGTAGAAACAGTAAAAAAATTACTGAAAGATATAAATTGGAAAACATAGGAATAAACCGCTACCGTGTGCAAGCAGGAAAAACTTACATGTGGCTCCATTACAGATTCAGAACCAAGGATAATGTCCCCTACGCATTATGACTCCAGTAATCAGAATCAAAGGTAACTGCATAGTTAAGGTTACAATATTTTGAACAGATTAGCGGTACTACTGGATGGAGTTCTTCCATCAAGCACAAGTCAGATCAGAGATTAAATTCACTATCATAAATTCAATATAGTACACTGGATTTTTACAAAACTAATATACTCAATTATAAAGTAATCTTTGGGGTCCTCTAAATGCATCTTTTACCAAGAATAAGGTATAGGATTCTTAGGCATAAATACTAAATTATGAAACCCGAATGAGAATGGGGAGAGTAAGAGAAAGGAATCTTTCTCAGAAAATAAACAATAAACCGACAGCAAGAAAAAAAAACTAAACCAGGCTAGACAATACAAACAAATATGCACCATGGGTCATAACTGGATTCTCATCTTTCAAATACTCATTTTTAACTAGCATGCCCTCTTCGTCATCTTTCAATCTTTTGTTCAAAATCCACAACGTTTATGCCCAAACACTTGGTACGTGTAAATGTGAAGCAAATGAAGAGACTTGATGGAACAGGAAAACAACTAAAGATAAAGGAACTTCCATGACTGCGATGAAAAATAATTTACAAGAAGAGCCAAGCTGGTTCAAACAGTATGGACCAGAAAGTTTTGTTTTGATGTAGAAACAAATACGAAGCTCAGAGAAGATTAGACAGGCAGATGTGAAGTAGAGAACCGAACGAAGTTTTTAAGTTGAGAAGCCAAAACCTTTCTTTCGACTTCACTTGTAATACGACTTCTGTCTGCATTCCGCATCAACAGACAACATGGTAAAGCGCCAGTGATCTCTCTCCTTTTCTCAGCTCGCAAGCGTGAATTAGATGCGGGTGCTCTTTTTCATTATGGATCAACCCAAATCTAAAATGTTCGTAGATTTTGGGCTTTAGTCGATTCTCTGAACCCACATATTACGTGATCTCATTCGGATTTAATCCTTCTAATCGAAACTCAGGATTGTCATTTTGTACATGAAAAATCTAAAGCATTTTACGGATGTATAAGCCTACGTATTTTTGAGGTCTAGAACTTCGAACCTCAAACGTAATATTGAGCAACGATACTTGGAAACCGTCACAGAATGTATACTTAGTGCGACGATTTATTTAGTTCGTCACCAATATTTGACGACGAGTTTCTAAAGCGTCATTGATGATGCCACGTATGATAACCATTTATTAGATTCGTCCCAATTGTGATAGCATTTTGCGACAATTTTCAGTTTCGTCGCAAAAATTGTTTGTTAAATATTTTCCATAAATTTTTAGGAGAATTTTGATGAATTTTTGTACGTGATAGTGATGTTAAAATTATTAATATTTAGAAGATAGTTTGTTAATACTAAATGTACTTAATAATTGTAGTTAAGGTTAATTATAATTGACATTTTTATGTTTTATTTAAAATATAAAAAGTAAATATATTTTGGACATGAAAATAATTGTGAAGCAAAAATTTTAAATTTAATAGGATAAGAATATCATAAATTTAAGTAAACAAGTATTCTTAATCATTAATATTTAGTAACAGGAAAAAAAATTATTAATAAAAATTTTGAAAATAATATCAATATAATATAATGATATATGGTAAGTAGTACAAGATTTTAATTAGAAGTTTAACAATTCTTACAAACATAAAATAACAATAATAACAACAACAATAGTAAGTAGCCTTACTCCTAACTAATAGAGAGTTTGTTTTAAAAATTCTAACAGGTAGAACAATAAATAAAGTTTTAAGTTGATTCCATCGATAAAGAGTTTAAATAATTATTTTTTGGATTCCAAGTGACATAAGAGTCGGTAAAGGTAAATGAATTCCCTATATTTGGATTTCAAAGAAGGGTTCTTGCATGTTCGAAGTCACCAATTAAAATAGTGAAAGATGTTCCCTCAGCTTTAGGGTTGTTGACACCCTCTTCCAACTGCTTCTTTGCTATAGCTAAACTTTTAGAGGATACAGTGAATGAGTCCCCAAATTTAGTATGGAAGACAAGTTGATCAGATGACCTACCAGTATGATTCGTTTCACCTAAAACATAATTAGTATAGAACTTAGATTGCTAGTTTAGTGAAACCATTTATTGAACTCAAATTAGAACACATGCGTACCTGATTGACCAGACATAGTCATCGGAATCAAAGAATTTTCTAAAGCAACTGATTTCTCTAATCCTTTACGAACCATTGTGACATCGCCCTACCTCTATTTCTATCTATGTTCTCTTGAAGATTCAAGGAAGCTTAACACAAGATATAGTATATATATTCAAATATTCATATATATAATAAGTTCGTAATAGGAAATGAGATCTAGACAACGAGGAAAGTGAGGTAGTTCAGATGATGCTAAGAATCTTGAAGAAGAAGATTGGCAATGGAAGACAAAAGATTATTAGTGTATGAAGAGGGGATTTGTTTTGCATTATTTTTTCTTCAGTAAGGACAATTTTTCCATATTTCTTCCAATGGAATGAATTTTCACATCGGAAACTAGTTGCCACGTCAACATTATTCGATGAATTATGTTAAGAGTTATATTCTGCAAAAGTGAATTTAGAATAACATTCATTATGTTAAATGGAATTTTCGATGATAAGTGAAAGTACTACAGTTTAGTATTTATACATCTTCAATCTGCCTAATGAGTTGAAATTACCCTTATTAAGATAAAAGTAATCTATTTACCTTTTTTATCATATATAAATTTTAGAATTTAAAGTAGATTACACATAACCATGTTCTTGATGTAAAGAAATATAGTATTATCTATATAGGGTTATATTACTATTATTATAAAAAAGTTAAATACTCTTTCTAACCTTTCATCAAATAGTTAATAGGCTTTCTTGAAAGAAGTGTTAAAGGTTATTAAAAAAAGCCAACCTGTTGAGCCCCGTGTTTGGAGCCCAACTATCCTGATTAATAAAACATGAGCATAGTTCCTTGTGGGGTTATTTTGATGTAATCTCCTTAGCCATCATCGATTCATCTTTATTCTACGATACTATAAGTGTTGGGCCCCGTTTTGCTCTCACAAGACATGTGCCCGACATCCTATGTGACATCTGAACACGCACCCTATAAGGGTGGCGTGGTCACCCCAGTCAGTCACCAAAACACGAATTGACTTTTTCAGATCAATGTTCCCCATTGTTTGATCTTTCTAATGATACCAAAATTTTTCAATTTGATTTAGAAATCTAAAAGTTATACCCCAATCATTTTCAAACTGTTATTATATTAAAATAGTACACTATACTCAACTTCCATCTAGAAATTAAAAGTCTTAGAGATAGAATTAAAATTCTATTTCTTCAGATAATTTGTAGCTATATGACTCTAGTTTATTTTGAAACATAAATCATCTCATTCGGAGCTCTACAGATTAAGATATGATTACAAAACCGAGGTATGTTTAGTAAAATCATCAATTCATGCTCTTTCAACCGATTCTCACACTTTCTTTACATCCATATTTTTAAAATCAACACTAAAAGCTATCAATTTCTATGGAGAGATAGAGGAATCTGTTAGGAATCTATTGGTTTAAAAATCACCTCATTTGGAGGTCGAATGAAAAAAGTTATAACCAAAAGAGTCAAACATGTTTAGAGTTGGAAAGCGCTTTGGGTGCGAGCACGAGGAACAAAGGTGCGATCGCGAGGATGAAGGTGCACTCACAAGGAAGGTAGGTGCAATCGGAAGGAGAAAGGTGCAATCGCGAGGAGGGAAGGTGCGATTGCAAGAGTACTTGGTACGATCACGATCGAAGCTGTCCCACATATACATCCTATGCAACGTCACTAGCTTCAAATGATCATAACTTTCAACTCCGAGGTCCAAAAATTTCATATTATATACCATTGGAAAGCTAGAAAGACCAGCTACAACTTTTAAGAAGAAAACTTTGTCTAATTTAGCCTAGATCAATCCAATGTTCCCTTAAAGTCCGAACATAAAATTTTCCCTTATGAAAAACTTGAAATTGGCAATGTACAAACTTGGAATGTCATGAGCATAACCATTCAACTACCAACTTTACTCCATTAAACACTTTAATCTCTACTCATTTGACTCATCACTTACAACTAATTCTCATCATTCATAAAAAAATCTTATCTTTCTTCTCTATAGCATCTCACATATACATATAACAACAATTTATGTTCAAAATTCATCATCTCAAGTTGATAACTTCTTCAAGTATACCAATTTTTAACTCAACATCATCTATACAAAATTCATATTTCATTAACATCAAAAGATAAGCATTTTATAAAGCTTTAATAGGAATTTCAAGCCATAATACATGAATGTCTCAAAATACAAAAGATGCTTGATCAAATAATACTTTAAATGGACCTTGACTACTGACTTGCTACTAACTCATTAAGGAAAGCCATTCATCGCGTTCTGGTCATGCCCACGATTTAGCACTTTATCAACACAAAAAGATGCAATTTTAGAGTGATGCCTTGACTCTTGATCACTCGATCTCTTTCTCATCAACTAAAGATGGAAAAGAATGGGGGTGAGCTTGAAAGCTCGTGGGTAACAAGTTTATAACGAGAAACAAGCAAAAACTCTTGAGATATTTACTTCCATTGTAAAATTCACATTGAAATGCATGTAACACATATTTCCCAAATTCATAACTTATCAAGTAATTCATAAACATCATGAATCTGAATCCATCAAACTTGTCACAAATCATAAAAGCACATTATAATAGTTTAGGTGATCCATAAACAGAACGAACTAACACATTCTGAAAAATGGTCCTGCGTAGTTATGAAAAGAACGAACTATCACAATCCCACATAGTAGTTTTGCATAGTTGTAAACATGAGGGAGTCTGTGAAGGAGCTCCATGCTACTAGCTGGCAGGCAGGAGGATCTTTTAGTCGAAGTACACTTGACATACAAAATGGACCAAACCAAACCCACATAACATGTATTTCATAACTTGTAAACTTATTGCCTAAAATGACACATTTTTTAAACTTGATTTCATAAACTTGATATCCTTTCAAAAACATTTTCATATTCTTTTTATAAACCATCAACACCATATTCACATACCAAACATATAACACTTTCTTAAATCATTCAAAGAGCAATAATGCATTGTTCACAAAAAATTGAAATCATTTAATGCTCTTAAATTTGAAAAGATAGTCCTGGCTTATTACTCAATTATAAATGTGTAACCTACCTTAAATTTCCTTGCTTAAAGACTTGTTAAAAAATGTCTCCCCTTTTACTCCTCTTACCTCTTTTCATTCCCTTAACATCGACAAAATTTCCAAATCAATAGGAACTCAAAATTGAGGACCCAAAGAAGCATATGCATAAAATTGATCCTAGAAAGCTTAAACCCATGCATTTCCTAAGCTTCTTGAACTAAAATCCTTCAAAAAATTCAAAAGATTAAGTAAGACCTTATCTTGAATCTTCACCAAATGAAGAGTTTCTTGGCTCTAATGAAAGCTCTGCTCTTCCTCCACCTTTTTCTCTTCTTGAACAACCTCAAAATCCCTCTTGAAAACTAAGAAATGATGAAACCCTAGCTTTTTCACTCTTCTTTTCTCTCTTGCACGAATTCTCTCCTTCTTTTCTCTTATTTTCATTTTTTACTCTTCCTTCTCAAGAGTAAGACCACTCTTCTTTTTCCCATTCTACCCTTAATGAGTGTCAAAAGTCCATTTTGTCCTTCCTTATATCCTTATGGTCTTTTTCCTTACGTGTCATGCCAAAAATGCCCTCATTCTTACCACTTTTAATTCAACAATCTAATGAAATAAATCCTACTAACATACATGTAACAATTAAACTCCAAAAATAAATGTATTAAAACCTCATAATTCATTAAATCATGCTTAACTAAAGAAAAAAATCTGGGGGCCAACACAACCCATATACAACCAATAAAGGAACTCAAAAATCATCTTCGAAACAAAAAAACAAACATAACGCATACACCATATATAGAAAAAAACTCACAATAAACAACTAAACTTATAAGTAAAACAGAGCACAAGAATGAGGGTTTGAAAATAGAAAACAAGAACAATACCATCACAATTAAGGATGCTTCTTCGATGGTGATGACCAAAACACACAAGATGAGCATAAGAGAGGGGACAATGGTTATTGGATCATGAATGTAGAGGAATGTTGACGACTATCACAAAAATGAAGAGATATTAATTTTTGTGTTAATAACCTAATGCAAAACAACGTCATTTCTTGTTAAGATAAACGATGTCGTTTTCGATTTTGTCGAAAGAAAGTCAATTTAGAATAAAATTCATTATGTTAAATTAAATTCTGGAAGTGAAAGTACTACAATTTAGTACTTACACATCTTCAATTAGTCAAAATGAAGCATAGTAGTGGCAATTTATGCAGACAATCAAAACCACATCACAACAAATAGAGGGACAAAGAAGACATGAAAAGCACATCACAACAACCTAGAGATTGAAAAGAGAATAGAAAAATGACAATACATAAGGTGGACGACTTACTTGGATGGACGGACAATTGAAGATGACCACAATAGAAGACAAAGATTCACCACGTGCAAGACTTCTCTAAAAATTGCCAAAACCAAAGGGAGAATGGATGAAAATGACGAATAGTCGAAGACAAAGATGGCTTAATCTTTGCCTTCAATTTTGTGCTAATAACCTAGTAAGGAACGACGTCGTTTGCGGTACCATAAGAAGTTTGTTGTACAAAAAATGAAGTTATTTATTGTATGGTGAACCAAGATGAATGTTGATGAATAATATGAAAACAACGTCGTTTGCATTTAACATGAATGACGTCGTTTTTGATAAAGTCAAAAGAAATATACCATTTACTAAGGATTCATAAACCTATCCCCAAATGGTTTTCCATTACAATTTGGTTTCACTTTTGGGAAATATAATAATCTCATATATGTAAGTTATATGTTATAGTATAACAAGTTGATAATACACACACACACACACACACACACACATGCACAAGTTAAATTACTTGTTCGATCTGTTATTGCCATTAAAAATTTTATTAAGTGTAACAAAGCTGCATTTTATTATATGTAATTTTTATAGTAATTTATGTTTATGATATATTAAAAAATTTAGCAAAAATTTAAAATCTAGTAAAAAAGTGTGGTATTGGCAACACTTTCGAAGATTGGTTGTCAAAAGTGAACATTTTGTGACAGTTTGTGATATTGTTGCGAAATAGATAGACAAATTAAGTGAAGCAAAATGCCTCATACAAAAAATGACAATTTTTCAATTAGTTGTGAAATGTGTGATGTTGTTCTTCTTTTGGTGACGAAAAATTAATTCGTCATCAAATGTTTGGACGTTTTAAAAAATTAAGTTGAGACGATGTCATTTCTTCGACGTTAAACGATGTCGTCTCAACTTCTGTTAAATGAATCAATGCTAAGGTCACCCTCTATTTTTCCTCTCTCTCGCGCCAGTTTCTACCTTTTTCCTCTCCCTATGTTGGTTTGTTGTCATTTTCTCTTCTCCTCTTGATGTTTATGTGCATTTATCTTCTCCAGTCACTGTCCTTTTATCCTTCAGTCGAGAGAAGTGATTCAGCATTTGTTCTCTGTGATGAATGTCGTGTTCATAGTGTTGGTATTTTAAGAGAAAATATTTGACAGTTTTTGGAGTGTTTTTGCATTTGTTTTGAATATCTGTAGTGCATTTGGCTTTGCAATGTGTTACAGTAGGTTAAGGAAGGAAAAAGACATGATTTCCTTAGGTGATTTGGGATGAATTTGTCATGCCTTTGAAGTGTTCGACCAAAGTTCAGAGAGGTCTCTTTAAGACTTCCCCTTTTAGTATTTAATGCTCGGATACCCCTCTAGGTCATTGAGAATATATAAGTGTATATGTGTACATATATTAACCATATGGAATCCTAAATCATTGGTGCGTGCAAAAAAAGAGAACTTTTTAGTTTTATATGGTTGTCCATGTATAACAGATGCTGAAACTTGCAAATGTTAATAACTTTGAACATTAGTTATAAATATATGTTTAAGGATTGTTAAACTAAACTGTTATAAATTGATTCTGTCTCTCATTTCCTTACTTTCTTTTATCATTGTTTTTGTTGCTCTGTGATTATCTTATGTGAATTTGTTATAAAGATAAGTTAGAACATGTAATTTATTCACTCTCCTTTTATGTGTCACTAAAGATTAACACTAAATAAATTCTCATTAATTACATTGAATCCCTATATAGTTTTAAACCTTTTCACTTTAGTCCTCGCTTTTTTAAGACTATCATATACCCTTTACCATTTTCTTATTGTTTCATATGTATCATATAATATCATTTTTTGTTATAAAACCTACAAAAATGACTAAATAACATCGTGCAACTTAAGTACGTGTCATATAGCACACTCAGCACACCATTTTTTATAGTTATACCACCTAATATAAGACCTTAATTGTTGATCTCCTAAAATCACGATGTTACATATATACATAACAAAATTTTTGTGGGTTTTGAGTCCCCCAAACTACACAATGTTGCATACAATAAGGATTTGTATTTTGAATCTCATAAACCATTGATGTTGTAATGAAATTGAAATTGTATGGAATTTTAAATTGGAAATTGAAGTTGTGAAACTGCTATTATTGTACTTTGAAGTTGAAATTGTTTATTATGGAATTTTAAGTTGGAATTTGAATTTGCTTTTTATGGAATTTGAAGTTGGATATTGAAGTCAATTAAATGACTATTGGAGTTGTCATATATGGTACTTATGGAATTTAAGAGTTAGTTTAGTTTTGAAATTCCCATTTTAGAGTTATTATGGATATCTAGTTCATTTTATTTACTAATAATTGAATACAAGATGAACTATATTGTAATTTGCAATTATACCAATAGACAATAATAATTTCTTTTAATACTAAAAAGATAAAGAATAACTATATTGTATTAAATACAAAATTCCCTTATTTTGCAAGCTTTGTTTTGTGTTGAAGAGCATTGATAATCTTTCGACATCCTCCTTCTTTATAGTTTGCAGTTGTCCCATCTAGGTAAGTCATCTAACTAATGTCTCTAATATGTTTTGCTTTAAAAGTTAGAGTACTTGTGAGAATTTTTTTTTATAATTCCAAATAAGGTTTTGTTTTTGTGTTGTTGTTTGCAATATTTTAAGTACTATTGGTGATAACATAAAGTTCTGATTTAACAGTCTAAGCATTACATTTAATATGGGTATTTTTTGAAACATTGAGGCATAATAAACCCTTAGGATGATATATAGGCTGGAAACTGGTGATGCTGCTTTAATGAGGCTTATCGATGAAAAATTCCACGAATCTAAGAGCGACAGTGAGAAGACCTTTTCTCGATTCACAAGTATAAACAACAACACGTACTTTAGTGTTTCTTTGCTTTTGAACTTTGTCAATGAACTTCAATCCGAAAGACTTTAATTAGTTATAACTTTTTCTGACACGTAACAGTTAAATGAGGATTGTATTTGATATGGGTATTGTTTGAAATCTTAATGCATAATAAACCTTTAGGATGGCATATAGGATGGAAATAGGTGATGCAGCTTTGATTATGCTTATTAGTGAAAAATTCCATAAGCCTAGGAGCGACAGCGAGAAGACTCTTTCTCTATTCACAGGTATAAATAATGCCATATACCTTAATGTTTCTTTGCTTTCAAACTTTGTCAATGAACTTCAATATAAAAGACTCTAATTAGCAGTAACTTTTATTGTCATCTAACAATTGAATGAGGATTACATTTAATTCAGTTATTAACTTTGTATCATATAGCTATATGGATAAAAGTTGGATGTCTCATTAGAAATGGTCCACTAAATACGTTAAAGGAGTTAAGAGTTTTATGTAATTTGTACATCATCAAATGGGTGATGAATGTTGCGTTTGTTGTCCTTGCATCGATTACTTAAATGTTGACTTTCAAAGTCAAGATATGATATATAATCACTTACTAATCCAAGGCATAGATAAATTCTATACTCTGTGTCTTTGTCATGGCAAATGTAAGGAAGCAAGTTGTAGTAGAAGTGTTGGTACAAGTTATGATGATAGTAACAATAATGATGTATTTGATTGTGTTGTTAATGATGATAGTGATGATGGGATTGGCGAGATGTTAAATGATTATGGGAATTATTTGGAGACTATGAATGAAACAGGTATGCCTAACATAATTGGTAGTATTACAGAAAATAATTTTAGGAATTTATTAAAAGTTGCTCAAGAAGAATTGTATCTAGGGTTCTCAAATTTCTAACAACTATCTTTTGTTGTAAAGTTGTTGCATTTGAAGCTCTATAATAAATGGAGTAATATGTCTCTTGATATGTTAATTGACTTGCTCAATAATGCATTACCTGTTGGACACATATGGCCCAAATCTTACTATGATGCAAAGAAATTATTAAGGGACCTTGTATTAGGATATACATTAATACATGCTTATAGGTATGATTGTGCTCTATTTTGGAAGAATAATAAAGATCTTGAGGAGTGTCTAATTCATTGTACATCAAGGTGGAAAGTGGATGATGGGTGAAAAAGATACCAAATAAAATCCTGCAATACTTTCCTATCAAGCCACAACTATAAAGAATTTTTATGTCAACAAAAACAACCATAGATATGAGGTGACATAAAGAGAAACGCATTGATGATAACATTATGGGTCATCCAGTAGACTCAATGGCATGGAAAGAATTTGATAGAAAGTTTCCATGGTTTGCATAAGATTGTCGTAATGTTCGACTTGGATTGGTATCAGATGAATATAATCCTTTTAGTAATATGAGTACTTCATACAACATGTGCCCGGTAATTTTAGTGCCATACAATTTACTTCCATGGAAGTGTATGAAGGAGCTTTTATGTTATTATCTTTACTTATTCTAGGACCTACTGCTCTTGGTAAGGATATCAATGTATACATGCAACCATTAATTGATTACTTAAACGATCTATGGGAAGTTGGATTACAAACTTTTGATATTGTTCTAGGTGAAACATTTATAATGCATGTGTGGAAAGTGGATGATGGGTGAAAAAGACACTAAATAAAATCCTGGAATGCTTTCCTATTAAACCACGACTATAAAGAATTTTTATGTCAACAAAAATAGCCATAGATATGAAGTGACATAAAGAGAAACACATTGATGATAACATTATAGGTCATCCAGTAGACTCAATAGCATGGAAAGAATTTGATAGAAAGTTTCCATGGTTTGCACAAGATTGTCGTAATGTTCAACTTGGATTGGTATCAGATGGATATAATCCTTTTAGTAATATGAGTACTTCATACAACATGTGGCCGGTAATTTTAGTGCCATACAATTTACTTCCATGGAAGTGTATGAAGGAGCTTTTATGTTATTGTCTTTACTTATTCTAGGACTTACTACTCTTGGTAAGGATATCAATGTATACATGCAACCATTAATTGATTACTTAAAAGATCTATGGGAAGTTGGATTACAAACTTTTGATATTGTTCTAGGTGAAACATTTATAATGCATGTCATTGTTTTATGGACTATAAATGATTTTTTTATAGGAATTTGTCTGGGTGGAGCACTAAAGGGTATATAGCTTGTCCTGTGTGTAACCATCAAACTTATTCAATGAGGCTATAAAGTAAAATATGTTATACTAGTCATCGTTGTTATTTGGAACATAGGCAAAGATGGCGAAGAAGCAAATTATTTAATGGCAAAGTAGAATTGGGCAAAGCTCCTGTATAGTTATATGGTGATGATATTGTTTACCAACTATCATATTTGGTTGACATTACACCTAGAAAACATCCAAGTAATCGAAAACGAAAGAAAATGATGTCAACCTCAGTTGGAATAAAAAAGCATATTTTCAATTTACTATATTAGAAGGAATTACTATTAAGACATAATCTTAATAAGATGCATATTGAGAAAAATATTTGTGAGAATATTTTAGAAACTGTGATGGGAATTTATGGGAAATCGAAAGACACAATGAAAGCTAGACTTGACATGGAAGACATGACTATAAGAAAAGACTTGCATTTGAAAAGAATAGATGATGGGTCATACATTATTTCCCCTGCCTGTTACAACATGTTAAAAAGGGAGCAGCAATATTTTTGTCAATTTCTTAAATAAGTGAAGTTTGCTAATGGGTATGCATCAAATATAGGTTGTTGTGTGAATGTTAAAGAGGGGAAAGTATCAGGGTTAAAAACCCATGATTGTTATGTACTTTTGGAACGATTACTTCTAGTTGGAATATATGGGTGTTTGCTAAAGGATGTGCCCGTAACTTTGGGTCAATTAGGTGAGTTTTTAAGAAATTATATTGCAAGACACTTAAAGTTGAAGAGCTTAACAAAATGGAAAAAGACATAACTTTGAGAATTCTCTTATTACCTTCCCAAGTACATTTACTTATTTAAAATGATTGAGCTCATGACAGCGACAATAACCATGCATAAGAGATTAAAAGTTGTAACAAATACAGGCCCTCTATCCTTCATTATTATACACTGAATGCAGTAAGCTGGCTACCTAGTATAGTGTTATAAAGTTCTTTGGCATAAGGTTACAAGTATATTGACCATAGCTATTTTAACAACAAAGTGCCTGATGATAAGTTTACTGTAAATATCTTCTTACACTGTAAACTGCTGCAAGTAATTTCATGCCCGAGTGTACAGACCATACATTGGCATGCCCCTTTTCCATTATTAATGTAACATCTTGTTCCCATATTAAGAGTTAGAGCCCAAAAATATGGTACATGCGAGATCAAAGAGAGATTAAGAAAGCTACATTTTTATGCTCATGTGTAATGTTAGCATAAAAACAGGTGAATTTGAATTTTTGCACACATTAAAATAACTGTACGTACATTAGTTGACATTTCAGGTACAATTGATTATAAATGTGCTTATATGAGAATTGTGAATTATTTGTATTGAAAACCAAATTGGAATAGTATAAATAGTTGGATTAGAATTTTGGTGAGTTTTAGGAGAAATTTCTGAAAAATGTTAGGTATATTGGCCTAAGAAAAATGCCACTTGGCAAATAAATTGATGAATGAAAATAGAAATAATAATTCAATAATATTGAATAAATTTCATAGATGACTTTGGATTTATTGAGAAAATGATATTGAGAATGTGGAGACAATTAAAGTAGAAATTTGGGAGACAAATGGATTGACTATTAAGAGTTATGTAGTAGCATAAGTGAAAGGCATTAGTATTTATTTTATGTGGCAAGTGTCGTGACATGTGTCATGACACTTACCAAGCTTTTTAACCCACATTTATTTACATATATGGAAAGACCATCTTCATTTTGTCATGTCTTTCATTTTCACAAAATACTCTCATCTTCTTCATCTCTTTTTCTCTCATACACGATGCTTTCATAACCCTCCCATCAAGGTTGAGCTTTTGTATCATCCTTCACCTTACCACTTCAACACTTTGTCATGTTCTTTATGTTGATAAAA
>JAOSBK010000004.1:25834054-25846941 GCA_027568895.1 Erythroxylum shatona
TGATCTGAATGGGTGTCTGTAAAATATGTATTATGTGTATGTGATCCGATGAAATCATCAATGATGGTTCACTCATTGAGTTTGCAAAATTCATAAAAATTACAACGTGATTTTTCAGGTACGAGATAGGAGACCTAGTTCTTAGATAAGAGTAAAGGACCCTTTGGATTTTGTTATGGTTCAGAGGTCTGTCAGCTGGCTCCAGGAGTGTTGTGTCTTGTATTTTGTTGTTTTTGTTAGAACCTATATGAGGTTATGTAAATATTTGTCTAAAGGGAATAGTGTAAATTTTGTGGATTAATGTAATGAATGGTTTTAAAATTTGCTAACTTTTAAATGATGTTAGATGATGCCATGTGTAAGTTGGAATTGTTTTCCTCTAACATACCATTATCATAGGTTATGTTCCTGAAAGTTTGGATATGTACCCTATGGTAATGGGATGCTGTAGATGGAGTACATATCAAGAATGATCCATCTTCACAGTAGACTGAAGATGCTAAATATTCCTCTCCTGATGTATTCATAGTTCATCAGACTCTGAATACACTCCCTCCAGAGTTTAGTAATTTAGTGATGACATTTTATTTGCTAGATAAGGAATGGAACTTCAATGCTTTAATTGCCTATTGCGTTGCTAAGGAGGAGAAACTCAAGCTTGTTACTCCTACAACCCTTGAAGCAACTAAAGGAATGGCAAAGATGAAGTCTGCTAAGTTCAAAGATAGAAAGCCTAAATCTTCTCCACATGCTAATGCTGGTCAATCCAGTGCTAGTAAAGGTCCACATGGCATAAAGAAGCTAGCAGTATAAGGGCCAGAAGGAAAGACTGAGACCATCAAGTAACTCCTTGACTTATCAATTAATGAATCCAATTATACTATAGGCACATATTACTTTTGGTGACTAGATAGTGGAGCATCTGATCATGGTGCTTCCATGATATAAGGGTCCATATCCAGGATTAAGCCAAATAAGGGGAGGGAGAATCTAATGGTTGACAACAATGAAGAAGTGAATGTAATATTTATAGGGGATGTATGTACTGAACCTTGTAGCAAGGTCCATTTTAGTTTTTACACGACACATTTTATATGTGATTTTTGTATCAATTTTAGACAAAGAAGGCTTATGTTTTGTATTTAATGCTTCTGTTATATAGTTGTTGTTTAATGCAAAATATAATGGTACAACTTTCTTGTCATACGGAGTATATAGAATGTATCTTACCTCGAATTATATATATGCTTCTTTGTATCTTGCCAAACAAGTCATGAAAGAAGAACCCTAATGAATCAAAAGTCATACTGGTGTGGCTTAAAAGTTTAAGTCAATTTTCCATAGCTAGGATTGAGAGGTTAATTAAGGAAAGCATTCTCTTAATTCTAGGTTATAATGATCTGGAAACACGTGCTGACCATTGCAGGGGTAAGTTGTCTGAAAAAAGGATAAAGAGGTCAACTTGTATTTTTAGCTTGTTAGGTCTAACACATACCGATCTCGGAAGACCTTATACAGTTGCATTATGCAATTCCAAATGTATTCTGACATTTGTTAATGATTATTCCCATTACAATTATGTGTTTTTGCTTAAAGACATAAGATTAAGAACCAACTGGGAAAATTCATCAGGATAGTTAGATCTAACTGTGGAGGAGAATATCATGGAAAACATAGTGTATTAGGACTTTAAAAGGTCTATTTGCCAGATATATAGAATTAGTTGGAATAGTGACTTAGTTTACTATGGTAGATAGTCCTGAACAAAATGATGTGTTACTGAAAGACATAAGCACCCTAAAGGACTTAAAGAAGTCGATTTGGAAAAGGACTAATCCATTTGATTATCAAGAAATGTGAAAATCTAGCCTTACACGCATTCGTATAGGGACTTCCCTGCTATGGTAATATAATCCTTATAAAGAAAATTTGCATGCTCGTTCTGCTCATTGCTATTTAGTAAAATATCTTGACCACTCGAAAATCTATAGATCTTATTGTAGAAAAGGAGGGACCAGAATAGTGAAATTACAAACCGTAAGTTGTAAATGAAGTTTTAAGACCTAAAGGATTTCAGGATAAAGCTCAGCAGTTTATGAACTCACTCAGTTGCCTAATGGTTCACTCAGGGAGAAAGGTTGACTTTAATGCTACCTTTTCTCTCATATCCTTATTGGATACATTTTGAGTGATTATGGCAATTGTAGCTCATTATGATATAGAGTTACATTAGATGGCTGTCAAAACTACTTACCTAAATAAGGATACAACCTAAAGGATTTCAGGATCCAGATGGAACTGACATGGTTTGCACATTAAGCAGATTAATATATGGTTTACATTAAACTTCCAGAAAGTGATACCTTACATTTGATGAAGTTGTGACCTCTTTTAGCTTAATAAAAAATAAAGTTAAAAGATGCTTGTATCATAAGGTAAGGGGGAGCAAAATTATCTTCCTATTATTGCATATAGATGACATATTGCTCACATTGAATAACTTGACCCTATTGTATGTGGTTAAGCAACTTTTGGCCAAGTATTTCAATATGAAGGACCTTGGTGAAACAATTTTTGTCCTAGGTATGCTGATTTTCTAGAACATATCTCAATACTCATTAGGCCTCTCATAGAGTGCATACATTGAGAATGTGTTACAAAGGTTTAATACGGTTAATTGTAAACCTATCGTAGCACCTATCTCTCATAATGAGAGATAATCTTTGGTATAGGATCTAAAGAATAAAGTAAAGAGAGAGGTTATAAGGAATATTTTGTATTCTTGTATAGCTAATAGCCTGATGTATGATGAGGTAAGTACTAGGATGGACATTGCATTTACCGTTTAACTATTTGGTCAATATCTAGTAAACCTAGGTATAGATCATCAGTATGCAGTCAAGCAAGTGTTAAGATACTTAAAGGGAACTAAGGATTATATGTTGACATATAGAAAAGTCAATAGACTAGGGAATTCAGATTTAGATTTTAGTTATGTGTCTGGATGATTGAAAGTCCACTTAAGGTTACATTTTAAAGTTTGTAGATGGTACAATGTCATAGAAAAATGTCAAGTAGACATGGATGACTTCCTCGACTATGCATACAAAATGTATGCTAATGGGATTACTTCACAGACGATTTAACTCAGAAACTTAGTTTTTGAGTTGTTTGTGGTTGATTTATTGGCTAGACCCATTAAGTTATAATGTGATAATCTTGCTGCTATGTTGTTTAATAACAACAAATAATATCACAGGGTCTTAGCATTTGGAGGTCAAATATTTGGCCATAAAGAAGTTGATATGAAAAGGTAACATTAAGGTTTGGAGCATTTAAGGACTAAGGAAATGTTAGCTGATCCTTTTAACTAAAGGACTTCACTTACTTGTGTTTGAAAGACAAGTATATAGTATAGGTCTTTTGAAGTCCTTAGACACAATTAGGTAAGGGATCATTATGTTTGTTCCATGTACATTTGTACATTTATACATTTTATGTATTATGACAGTATGATGGTTCATCAATAAAGATGATCATCGTTTATCCTCAGTAATATATGTTATCATACATTGTCATAATATATGTGATAGTTTCAAGATTTATGTCAATCATAAGCATTTAAAGGTCATTGGGCATATGTTTAAAGGTCATTAGGCATATGTATAGATTTACCTTGAGCCTATATCATTTAGACACATATATTTTTATATGGATATCCATAAATTTTGATATGACATAGGGGGATATAAGTTTTCAATCATATAAAGGTTCTCTAATGCAGTTTAACATTCAATTAGAGAACATAAAGGTTTTTTTTTAGTGTTGTTTAGCATTTGGTAAGAGAAGACAAGTTTTCTCCAATGATGTTTAACATTTGTTGAGAGAAAACATGAATTCTCTAATACAATTTAGCATAAAGTTGGAAAAATCAAGACCTACAAACGAAGATGATATAATTTAGATCATACAGGTATCATCTTAGTTTGCTACACTCCATTTTTTCATTCATGTTAGTTAGGTATTAGATATGCGTGATTGTGTCAAATATGACACATGCATTTGATACTTTTCAATATTGAAAGCCTTGCAGGACAGAATGATGGACTTTCGTTATCTTTGGATCAAATGATTTGTTTTTTAAATCTAGTTGACTAATACAGTAATGTGACTTAATCAAGTTTTTAAACTATTTTAAACTTGAGTCAATACCGCAATTAAGTATTGTCTAAGGGGGAGAATGTTTGGTATTTTTTACTTTTCCTATAAAGTTGGACAACATTTAATTATATTTTTCAATTTTTAGTAACTTATCAGTTAAGTTATATAATTTGATCGCATAAAGATAATAAAGTAGCCCAAAAAATGATCTAAATTAATGAGTCAAAATTCAGGAGAAAAATGGATCCCGATTAGTGTGGACTGAACCCATATCGATCCTTAGATGAAGAAGCCCAATATGGATGCTATATATAAAGGTTAAGGTCTCCTGTAATTGTTTATATCATTTGTAAGAATAAGGATTCTTTGACCCATTAAGAGAGCTTATGTTTTGAGAAAACTATAGAAAAATGTTGACTGCGTTCCAGTTAGCAATTCTCGTTTGGGCTTTGGAAAGTTCGTTTGAAGTTATGGAACTGAAATCAGGTATTTTCCATATTTCTTCATTTATTGCCCTTTTACGTTCAATTCGAGATACATAACTAAGGTCCTATTACGTATTACAAGTATAAGGATAATGTGTTCAAAATATATTGTAAATATAATTACTACATTTAAAATGAATATAATTTTTTAAATTGTTCAAATTGAACTTTAAATAGACAAAAATCTTTACAGAGTTATATCTATGTTCATTATGGCATATATATTTTTTATTTTATGTTAGATATATAGGTCTTAGCTTATCACATGATATTTGAATTGATCGCCTAATAATTTTAATTAAATATAAGTTAATAATATTAATAAAAATTCTAATTTCTGATTATTCCAACCTAACCCTAATTAACCTTAATAGTTCTAATTTAATTAAAATAATCCAACTTATCTAAAACACACTTTAATTGATGTGAAAAACTCAACAAAACAAATGTCATTTCTTTCTTCTTATTCTTCTTTCCATTGCCAAGGTGATGAGTTTTTTGAGTAAAATTGTGTTACACTCAGGAGTATCGAGTCTTCAAGATTCTTAAATAGTTACAGAATATCATCATAGTGAAAATACTCATGAGTTATAGTGATTGGCTCCTTTTTATACTCCCTCAATTGTTCATCTTAAATTAGCATATGTCGATAATCACAACAGGATTTCAAGAATTGATATCTAACTCTTTGAACACCACTGTTTATATTTTGGGAATCATTTGATCTAGGTTATTGATGTTGATTTATGCTCTATAATGTAATTTGTTTAATTAATTGAAGGCATTTTTTTAACTATTAACAATTAACACTATCTTTGTAAAACCATTGTTGGTGAAGTTACCATGTTTATTAGAATAGTTGTTAATTGTTGACAATTGTGGCAACATAGCAATAACTTGGTGAACAAGTAGAGATCTATGTTTCTTTTGCATGTTAATTTTGGTCTTTGTTCTATGACTACTGAGTAACTAGTCATGAACTGTTAGTCAATTATTATGAATTTGGTCTATGATATCACCGATGATATGGTATAAACAACAAAGAAAAGTTCTTACATTGTGATGGTCACTGGCAACACAAGGCTTAGATGGTTCTTGGATATTGCAGTTGGTGCTAATGAGATGGTGTGATTTGGTGTCTGCTAGTGCTGATTTAAAGCCACCGTGGTTAGAAAGGATAGGGACTATCATAATGGATGATGATGAAAATGGCTACCGGAATAAGGCTAGATTCGATAGCAGTATGTTATGGAGGTCTTCTTTGTTGGCGATGGCATAAGATCTCGACTGAGGCTAGATTTTCGATGTTATGATTGTTGGTAATAGTAATGGTTTCCAGTTATCGATGTCAGCACTTGTTGATAGCGATAGATGCGGCGATGTGTGGGCAAATAAGAGAATTAGGACTTTTTTTGTTAAAATAAGTTAAGTTGGATTTTTTAATTAAACTAGGGTTATAATAATTAATTAAGGTTAGGTTAGAGTGATAAAAAATTATGATAACAACAACAACAACTGATTAGTAAAAATCTCACTGATACGTGAGATCTAGAAAAAATTAGCAACAGTCTTACTCTTAATTAAAGATGTTACCTTAAGGTAAAATTGATTAATATTAATTTATGTTTAATTAAAATGAGTGAATCCATACAACTAATAAAAAATGAAAAATATAAGTGTTGACCTAGCAAATATCGAATGCAAACATAACCTTGTTAAGATTTCGTCCATTTAGAGTTCGAATTAAATGGTCTGTAAATGTTAGAGTTCATTTTGAATGCTTCAAAATGTTAATGATTGACTTTGATGTTAGTGTAAACGTTAAATTTAAAAATGTAATTTTTTGTCAAAAGTATAATAATATTTAAATTATAATATTAATTCATTTTATTAATAGTATGATAATATATCATATTTTACAAATAATTAGTAATAAAATAATTGTTTTAATAAAATAATTATATATTAAAAATTTCAAAATTATTTAATAATACCAATAAATATGAAGAACATTTTTTAATTAAATTTTCATACCAATTTGTATATTGTAATTAATAAAATTACCTAATGTGCAAGATAAATTAGGTATAATATGGTAAAATTTTATATTATTAATTATTATAAAAGAAATTACAAGGAACAACATTTATATAGTATATAAGACAATTATGTAGATTGAATGTCTTAATTAATAAAATTACCTAATGTGCAAGATAAAGCAATTAGTTAGATTATAATCACCATCTCCTTATGAGGATATAATGGAGACATTGTGTATAAGGTTGACATATATGTCTGGGCTAGGCCCGTCTATAAGAAAGACATTAGGTATATGGTTGGTATATTGTTTAGGTCAGACTAACGAACCCAACCTAATTTAACTGAGCATGGCTTAAACTTTTTTTTAATTGATAAAAGTTTGGCCCAACCCAAAGCTTGACCTATCTCAATTTTCTTTTCAAAACAATGTCGTTTTATGCTAGAGAAAGCGATGTCATTTGATCCTGTTGCTCCTAGTTTTTTTCTTAAATTCAACTTTGATATTGTAGATTATTTGTAATTATTTTACAATGTTGCTCTTACAATTGCCCCATTCTTCACTCTTTTTAGTATCCACTTCATAATATCTCCTTGCTCTCTCTATTGTCAAAACTAGGCTCCACTACTCCATTCAGCTTTGTAGTT
Source organism: Erythroxylum shatona (assembly GCA_027568895.1). NCBI lineage: Eukaryota > Viridiplantae > Streptophyta > Magnoliopsida > Malpighiales > Erythroxylaceae > Erythroxylum > Erythroxylum shatona. The sequence goes on from JAOSBK010000004.1 coordinate 25,841,386, forward strand.
CCTCCCCTTTTCCAACTTTACTCCAACTGATAGTTAATAGTCATCTTTACTTCAATTACTCGTGTAGATAATTTTTATTTCCCAATTCCCACTAAGTTTTAGACTTCTTTGAACTGAATTGTAAGATGGTTCTTTTTAAGTTTTTAAGTGTTTTCATCCATAGTTCTTGGCCTTTGGTTTTTACTGATTCTATTTGTTGGTGGCTTGATGCCATTGAATTCCTATATTTGGATTTTGTTAAATGCATTTGAATTTATAGCCCCTAGATTCATCTTTTAAACCTCCTCTTTGGATCTTTTGCACCATCTTTGCAATGTAGGTAAAAGAAGCTAGCATGCAAAGTGGTTAATTTATATATCGATAAAAGATCAAACGAAACTAATTGATAAATAAATGAAAGAATGCAATTATCTTTACTGCTAGGTATCATCTCTTATAAGCATCCTATCACCATCAATATATAGAACTTGTTATTTCATTTTAGATGCCATTAGCTCACCATCAAATTTAAACAATATTTCCAATTCCTTAGTTAACTTATCATAGTTGTTAAACTTTGTGTGCTCAACTGACCTACCAAGTGCTAATGTGTTATTCCCTACTTGTTAACTTGTCTATACTAAGAAAAGAAAAACAAGTCTTCACAATTCATGCATGCTAATTATAAGTTAGCTTTTTATAAAACAATGTACCTTAGTGTGGCTCCAAGTATAACCATTTTGTCTGCATACCTCTTATGCATTGATTAGTAGACAAAAATTGTTTTTCATGTTCAATATTATCAACCATTTGAAAGTTAAAACCCTTAGATTGTTCTAACTTGTGATCAGATTCAATGTTTTATGCATTAATACTTTTCATATTTTGACAACTTTGGATAATTTAAAATAATACTTTGTAAAAAGTTGTTGTAATAAGATTAATTGAATTTGATTTTGATGGCTTCTACTTCCTTTGTTTAGAATCATTCTAACTTTGGATACTTTAAGATTATTAAATCAACAAAAGTATAAGATCAAATAACGAAGAATTTGTATTGTTTGTTAGACTTCTTTATTATTAATATACTTAAATCAACATGAATGACTATTCTTTACTATTTCAATATAATCAATTTGAATATAAGATTATATATTTTGCATAATTAATGATGTTTAAATGTACTTAGGATCTTGAAGAATAACTTAAGGACATGATGATTTCAAGATTGCATTGGTTTCATTTTCATTTTCATTTATTAAACCTTTTCTATAAGAAAAGATGTAAACTTATATGCTCATATATGTTGATTATTTCATATTCTTTCAATGTAGAGTTTTAATTTGGTATTAGATAGTGTGACAATAGAGAGGTCTAATTTGGTACCAAGTGAAGAAATGATTAAGTTTAAGGAACGTTCTCATTAAAAAGTAATGTTTGGAATCACTTTAATAAGACTAAAACAAGGAAATAGTAGAAAAGGCCAAATATAAGTTTTGTCATAAGATGTTGGCCAAAAGTTCTAAAGATGTAACCTCTCATTTGGTAGAATAGTGATTGCCTATCATCCATATAAATTAAACTATCTTATGCTATAATTAGGGACTAACTCATACACCTCTTAATAAAGGTATTATAGGAGAAAACTATAATACATGTAACTTTTGTGTATGCATCTGATTATACTTTTAAAAGATGCTCTTTGAGATAAGATGAAGGAGACTTATACAGTAATGATCCACTATGGATAATCCTAGGTGATTTTCGATAGCACTATCTTGTAATTAGAAGTAGGAGGCCACATTAAGCTGAGAAAATATAATAAGGACTTTAGGAATTGTGCCAACCATATAGAGGTTACTAATTTGAAGTTTGAAGGGAAATTTTATTTTCACTTGAAATAGTAAGCAAGGTGGAAGATGGTTCATTAAGAAGAACTTAAATATAGCCTTGGTGAATGATTTATGGTTAGTTAAATTTTCTTAAAGCAAGGCTATATTTTGTAACCCTCCTTTATCATATCATTTTCTTGTTGTTATTTATTATCTAACCATAATAAATAAAAAAGCTTTATTTTGATTCAATAATTATTTGTTCGGAATTAATGGATACTAAGAGATAGTGATTAAAAGGATAGCTTCAGAAATTCAAGAGTGAAAAACCTAAATTTGTATTAAAAAAAGCTTCAAATGGTGATGCAAGAACTAAAGATCTTTAATTAACAAAGATATATTAACACTTAACTTGCTACAGTGGAAGCTAAAGTAAAGATTAATCAAATTTAGGATATTTTCAAGGTTAATTACAAGAAAAATCCTTTTTTATTTTTCAATTATAGTTTAAACTTTAAAATGTGGCAATTAAATACCCTAACTTTATGTTTTTCTCAAATATAGCTTAACGTTAGTGTCTTCGTCAACGAAGATAAGGTGGCAAGCCATTTAATACGTGTTTAATGACACATAAAATTCCAAGGGTTATGGATTTATATGTCATAATTTTGTAAATAGTAAATAGTTATTATTAAGTAAAATGATTAAATTAAATTAAATAACAAAAAATAAATAGTTGCAAAAGCCTAAGTCCCTTTTATTCCTTTACTCTCTCTATCATCACCACTTCACTTAGAAAAAATAATCGATGTTGTCATTGATTCAACTTTGGCGGTCTATCTCTCCCTCTCATAACACCAGTCGTCGGAGGTGTAGCATCCATTGTCTTACTCTTCTTTGGTGACTATCTACAGGCCCTCCCCATCCCATGAGTTGGTACTTTCATAATAGTTAGTTAACATCTTACTTATGGAGTACCTTAGAATAGGGAGGCAAACTAACAATTTGTTATTGTTGCTGCGGTGGCTTTGACACCACCTATTTTGCTGTGAGCTGTGAAGGGTTGATGAAAATTTTAGTAGTCACTATGGGTTGAAAACTTTTTAGAGAAAGAAAATAAGTTAGTAATAGAAAAGAAAAATGGAAAATTTTCAAATGAAAGAAAATTAGAAATGTGTTTTGAGTGAGTAAGTGAAGAAGGAGAGGAACTTTAACTACATTATCAAAATCATCATCAACAAGATAAAGATCAATTAACTTAGGGTTTTAGGTGGGTGATAAAAGAGGAGAGAAGGGTAGGTTAGGGTTTTTGTTGTTTAATTTAATTTAATTAAAATTTGATATGAAATTCGCATGATACATGACATCCTACATTTACCATAACATAATTAATGTGGCAGAGACACTAACTTTGAGATATATTTGAGAAAATTTGAAAATTCAAGTTTTTAATTGTCACTTTTTAAAGTTTAGATTAAAATTGCAAAATTGTATAAATTTTAGGACTTTTTTAGTATTTAAACCTATTTTAAATCACTTTTTAGGGGATTTTAAAATCAAAATGAGAAGATTCTCTTGTATAATTTGACAAAAGCTAGAGGTGCATAACTCCCTAATGAAGAAAAAATATGAATTCAAGTTTCTCAAGGATGGAGATATGAACATAATTTTTTTTCACAAAGTTATTCTCTCAAGAAGGAACATTAATAAGATATCTCATTCCTAAAGGAGAATGGAGAAAGAGCTCAATCACAAATGGAAATCAAATAAGAGTCATATGAATTTTTAAAAAACACAATTGGTATTCAATTTAATGTTTGTTCAGCAAGTCCTGAAATCTTTTATATCTCGGTAGATCATAAGGGAAGAAGTAACTTCTATAATTAGGCCAATTAATGATGTTGATGTTGAGAAATCTTTATTCAAGCTGAATCATAAAAAGTACTAAATCCAAATGGTTTTGAACACCTTCTTCTTCCGAACATCATGTCACTTTATTAAGATAAAGGACATTGAAGATGATCTTCAGTTCTTTAGGGAGGGGAAGATGCTAAGTGGGTAAACAAAACTTTCACCAGCCTCATCCCCAAAATTCCAAACCCATATTCTCTTAAATAATTTAGACCAATTTCATGTTATAACACAATATACAAAATCATTGCAAAGATACTTGCTTTAAGACTAATGGAGGTTCTAAAGCACCACATTAATTAATCTCATGGTGCTTTCATCCAAGGCAAATAGATAGAGAATAATATCCTTTTGACACAAAGTTGTTTAAAAACTATACCAGGAAATAATTTGTCAAAGTTAAGAAATAAAAGTTGATCTTTACAAGGCATTCGATCCTATCAATTGGGAATTTATAAAAGCTTTTTATTTTTAGTAAAATTAAGGAAATTGATAGAGTAATGGATATCTATAAATTCTTCCTACACCTTGATTGATAGAGTGCCAACCAACCTATTCAAAGGAGGCAAAGTGCTAACGCTAGGTGATCCTATTTCCCTCACCTGTTTATGTTGTATATAAAGGTTTTGACTAGATTGATTAACTTCATCATAAGGTAAAAGGGGAACTTATAGTTCCACCACAAATGCAAATATTTGATGATCTTTAACCTTTTTCTTTACTTATGATATGCTTCTCTTATATAAATCTAATGATAACACTACAACAATTCAATATAATTCGCGACGTTTTTTGAAAAAACGTCACAAATTGTGTAGAGTTTGTGTTGTGACGTTTTAAAAACGTCACAAAAAGATCTCATTTTTTGCGACATTTTTGTAAAACGTCATAGATATGTCAGACCTTTTGCGACGTTTTAGAGACAAAACGTCACAAAATGAAAACTTCGACGATTTTTCAGAGAAAACGTCGCAAAAGGTCTAGCAATTGTTAAGTTAATTAGTACGCCATGAGCAAAATGTCTGTTGGTATTTTAAAACATCTTTTTCTTTTGTTAAAACCTACCTGACTATCTCCTTTCCCCCTTGCTTTTGTTAAATCCTCCGGCTATCTCCTTTCCCCACCTTGCTTTTGTTAAAACTTCCGACTATCTCCTTCCCCCCATGTTGGACCCCGATCTTTTAGTGAAATTTAGAAATATTAAATGAAACTAAATGGGTGTTTTTGAGTATGTATGTGTTGTAGGTGTTTTAGAGTTAAATAAAAGAAGAAGTGATTTTGGTTTTAATGACTTCAACATTTTGAGTAAATTAGTATGTGATATGAAATTTATGAAATTGATAGTGAATAAATTGCTTTAAATGGAGTTGAAAAGCAAGAAATGAATAATGAAAGTGTTAGATTTTGGAGAATTGAAAATCTGAAAATTTGAAGATGAATAGTAGCAGAAAGTAGCAATTTGGATCTGAAACTTTGTGAATTTTTTTGACTTGATCTAGGCAGATTTTGAACAAATGATCTTCATGAAACTTGTAGCTTCTGTTGAAAGCTTTCTATCACTTTAAATTATGACATTTTTTGATATCGGGATTGAAAGTTATGGTCGTTCGAATTTAAGTTATTTTGCTTTGTGTTTGGAAAATGCTCATAAGTGTGGATTTGTGTGTACTGTGTTTTGAGGAAAATTCTGGACTGATATAGTTTGAATTGAATCAAATGGTCTACATGAAAGTTATAGAGAATTTGCATAGCTTTTAAATGATGTATAATATGTTATTTTTGATTGTGGAAATTGGAAGATGTGAAATTTGGAAGTTTGGATGTTGTTTTAGGA
>JAOSBK010000004.1:25853562-25866979 GCA_027568895.1 Erythroxylum shatona
ATGTTGGCCCCCGGCCCCCCCTTAGAGTTGAGTCTGGCTCCGTCCCTGAGTGTAAGCAAGTTGGTGCGTGCAGCATGTAGGGATAAAAAAGGAAAGAACAGAATGAGAATAGGCTCTTGGAACATTGGGACCTTAACGGGTAAATCTTTTGGAATTAGTGGAGATTTTAGACAAGTATAGGATACAAATAGCCTGTATTCAAGAGGCTAAGTGGGCAGGAGCTAAAGCAAAAGAAATAGGGGGTTTCAGACTATGGTACTCGGGAAGTTCGCGGAAGCAGAATGGGGCAGGTATCCTTGTGGTCAAGGAACTTATAAACCGAGTGGTGGGGATTACAAGGGTAAATGATAGGATTAAAGTGGCAAAAATTGTTTTTAGCAATGTGATTCTCAATGTCGTATGTGCGTATGCATCTCAAGCAAGTTTAGACGTACAACAAAAACGTCTGTTCTGGAAGGCGCTGGATGGGGTGCTGCTACAATTCTCTAATACGGAGCAAATCATCCTAGGATGTGATTTTAATGGGCATATAGGGGCAGTAAAGACTGATATACAGGAGCTCATGGGGGCTTCGAATACGACATTAGAAATGATAATGGGATTGCTTTATTGGACATGGCCATAGCATATGAGTTAGTTATAGCAAATTCCTTATTTAAGAAAAACGAAGCGCACTTGGTAACTTTTCATAGTAGCACGTCCAAGACGTAAATAGATTATCTCCTTGTAAGGAAAAGTGCTAGATCATGGTGCAAAGATTGCAAAGTGCTTCCAACCGTATGCATATCAACTCAATATAAATTGCTAGTTTTGGATTTAGGAATTAAGGGATAGAGGTCACAGTTTTTTACCATGCATTGTTGTAAAATTAAGCGGTGGAGGCTAAAAGGGGATAAGGTGGAACAATTTATGACTCAAGTTTGGTCTAATTCAACATGGTCTGTGAGTGGGGATGCAAATCTGATGTGGGAGGGTGTAGCATCTATAGTGCGGGCAATTGCCACAAAACACCTAGGGGTATCTAAAGGGGTATTCAAAGGGTACGGAGGAGGACGGATGGAAGCTTGGTGGTGGTCGGACGAGGTCTAGGGGACAATTAAGGCGAAAAGGGGAGCTTTTAAAGATCTCTTAGCAAGTTCAACAAAGGCGGAGCAGGAAATTAATAGAGTAAGGTATAGACTGGAAAAACAGAAGGCAAAGAAAACTATCTCAGTGGCTAGAGGAGAAGCATATGAGACTATGTACAGGGACTTGAATATTTTAAAGGGAGCACAAACGATTTTCAAGCTAGCACGAGATAGGGCACGTAGAACGAATGATTTCAACCAAGTTTGCTGTATACGTGATAAAACAGGACAGGTACTCACAAAGGCCCAAGCCATGAAGAGTAGATGGCAGAGACACTTTTATGGCCTGTATAACAAAGAGATAGTAGGCAACATAGAGTTAGGTGAACCCTTTGTATCGGGGCATGTTCTTAACAGGTGCTCATGGGAAAAGGTCATGAGGGGTGAAACTATAAAGGTTTTAAGAGGGATGGGGAGTGGAAGGACCATAGGGCCGAACGAGATCCCTATAGAGGTATGGAAGTGGTTAGGAGTTATCGGTATTGAGTGGTTGGTTTAACTCTTTAATGTGATTCTAAAGTCAGCCAAAATGCCAAATGAATGGAGATTAAGTAACTTGATCCCCTTATACAAGGCCAAAGGGGACATCCAACAATGTCACAACTATAGAGGCATCAAACTATTAAGTCACGCCATGAAGCTGTGGGAGAAGGTAATTGAAAAGAGAATCCAAAAAGTTGCTTCTGTATCGGCCAACCAATTTGGATTTATGCCTGGTAGGTCCACGATAGAAGCAATACATCTACTCTATAGACTCATAGAATGCTACAGGGAACGAAAATAGGATTCGCATATAGTTTTTATTGATTTGAAGAAGGCATATGATAGGGTTCATAGAGACCTCTTATGGAGGTGTCTGGAGGCAAAGTGCCTTCCTATAACCTATATTAACGTAATTAGGGATATGTATGAAGGAGCATTGACTAGCGTAAGGATGATAGGAGGCGACACGGAAGCATTTTCTATTAGTCTTGGACTCCATCAAGGATTGCGTTAAGCCCTTTGTTGTTCACATTAGTGTTAGATGAACTTACCAAACATATCTAAGGAGAGGTACCTTGGTGTATGTTATTTACTGACGATATTGTCCTAGTCGATGAGACTAAGGAGGGGTCAATTCCAAGCTAGAATGTTGGAGAGATACATTAGAATCGAAAAGTTTTAGAATGAGCAGGTCTAAGATGGAATATTTATAATGAAAATTTTCGGGAAACCAGATGGTACATAAGGCGACGGTAGCAATTGGTACTGACGTCATACCACAAAAATAAGTTTTAAATATCTTGGGTCCGTCATTCAAAGTGATGGTAATATCGATGTTGATGTAGTACATCGTATTATATCTGGATGGGTCAAATGAAAAAGTGCAAAAGCCATTTTATATGACAAAAAGATTCTTTTAAAACTCAAGGAAAAGTTTTATAAAACGGTGATCCATCCAACCATGTTATATAGGGCTGAGTGTTAGCCTGTCAAACGTAAGCATACAAGACAGTTGTTGGTAACAGAAATGCGTATGCATCGATGGATGTGTGACATTACCAGCAGAGATAAGATCCGGAATCAGGTGGTGAGAGATAGACTACAAGTAGCTAGCTTTGTCGATAAGTTGAGAGAGACTAGGCTTAGGTGGTTTGGGCATGTGCACAGGAGGTCTTTTGATGCTCCGGTATGAAGCTGTGAAGGAATAACCCTTAGTAAATACAAGAGGACAAAAGGGAGGCCTTACAAGAACTGGAGGGGAGTGATCAAGAAGGATATGTCAGTATTGATCCTTAATGAGGTAATGGCTAGTAATAGAAAAGTTTGACGTGATTGGATAAGGGTAAAGGATTAACCTTTAAAGTTCGTCAAAACAGTATAGCGGTTATTATGAGATGTTACTTGCGATACGCAAATTATCATGTAGGAAGTCATACCCAACGTCCTCTCTCCCTTCTATAAGTGTAAGTTTTGGACAAGACTTACGGGCATCCAACTTGGCTTCACAGGATAGGTGTGTGGGGAAAGTAGGACGTCATACCTTCAAGGTCTCTAAATAAGGACTCCCAACTTAATTAGAGATAAGAAGAGTCAGACTTTGCAGCCTCTCAGGTACTCGCAGATCTAGACCTTCAGGGCCTTTAAGTAAGGACTCCCAAATTAATTAGAAATAAGAAGAGTTGGACTTTGCAACCTCTCAAGTACTCACAGATTTGGACTCCATCAGGTATACCCTGTTATTTTTATTTTCATTTATTTATGTATTTAATGTAATTTTATTTACATAATAATTTATCGTGCTGGTTCTACCTTTTTCTCTGTAACCTGCATCATTCTTATATTGTCTCATTTGCATGTGGGTCTACCGGAAATAACCTCTCTACTATGTAGGGGTAAGGCTACGTACTATCAGATCTCCCTAAACCCCACTTCATTGCGAGATTTCATACTGGGTGTAATGATGATGATGATGACTTAGTTTCACTACAATTTGTTTTTATAGTAGATGCTAATTTTTGAATAAGTTACATTTAATATTCATAGCTAATAATTTTTGGCAATGAATAAAGTTTCATAACTAAAATACAAATTTGTTCTAGATCCTATTGTTGTTAGCTGCATTTTCTAACTAAAAAAATTCTTATGTAAAAATTTATAGCTATGATTAGAGGTTCATAGTGAAAAAAAAGAATCCAAAATAATATAAATGACATCATTTTCTCTACTTAAATGACATTGTTTTTTTGAGACTAATAGCCTAAAGACAAACTGATCTCCTCTAGTTTTTCTTCTTCTACCTTCATGTTCTGGCTACTCCACTGATGTCTTCGTCTTTTCTCTTTATGGTTTTCCTCTTCTGTGGTTGCGTTCTAGCTACTTACTTCTATCTTTGTGTTTGCCCTCTTCTGTCTCGTGCTTTTCACTTAAATGATTTTCGTTTCGCTTATTCACAAGTGTCTTTGTGTTCCTCCTCTTATGTCTTTGTGTTTCTAAGGTAATTGTCTTCTTCTCTCACCACGCTAATTAATTATGGTTTTGTTTTAGTTTTTCAAAAAAGTTTGACGTGTTTCATTCATTGTTTCTGAAAATTTGAAATAGACATATGCCTCCTCCTTGACATGAATTTTCTGTGAATTGGGTTATTGAAACCTGGATATGCCTTTTGTTTTCTTAGAAAACCATATACAGCTCCCCTTTTTTATATTGCTTCTATAATAACCTTATCTTATACTACCACTTTTCTTTCCATTTCTGCAAAATATGATTAGGAAAAACATGATTGCATACTTGATCGAGATTTGAAAAACCATCTTTTGCATATCCCCTAGCTTAGGTTTTTGATAAATGAGTTTTAGTGTTTCTAGATGTGATTTTACTAGGTTATACAAGGTTGTTAGTCTAAATAATGGACCTCTACTAATGACAGTATTAGTAGCTATTGAATCTACCTCCTTCATTACAGAGACATTGGTGATAATCACTCTTTGAGGAAGAGGCAAGATAGCCTTAAACATGATGAAGATACACCCAGAAAAGACACACCAACAATGGGAAGAACACAAACAAGGACGAGGAGTGGTGGAGAAGTTGACAACAACGTTGGAAATAGTGGAGGTAGCAGTGCAGTGGGTAGCAAAAACCCTTATTTGGAAAGAAGATAGGAGTGTGTGTCACAAGAGGACAAAGTGTCAAGTGTGTGCTATAAATGGTTGATGTTTACAAGCATCTCATAGAAAGGTTTTGGCACATGCACTATACAGACTAGGCAGTTCCCACTCAATCTTGTTTTTAAAGTTTGTGTGTTTAAATCCTTCCTGTTAATTAAATTAGTTTTATTAAGATAAATTGGTTTAGATACCTAATTACTAAAAAAATATTTTTAATCATTTGAAAATTATTTTCAAAAGAGTTGATTTTATAATGAATAATTGTGGAACTTAGTTTATTTTTTTAAGAATTATATTATTAAATTAAATTAAATATCAAATCAATAATTAGAATCAAACAAAGGTTTTAAAATATTTTCTTTCATAATTTTATTTTATTAGAAATGATTAATATGATGAAAATATATTAATTTAGAATAGACTTGATTTTTTGAAAATTTAAGTCTCTCAATTAAATAATAGGTACATGTCAAGAAAACGATAGTTGCCTTCTATTATTTAAGAATAAAAGCAGAGTTCTATTTCTTATAAGACTTGATGAGTGACTAAAGGTCCCTTTAACCTAAATATGATTTGACTTAAGTTAGTGGGTCCTAATTAATTAAATTTATATGATTTAGATTAATGACTCACGATCATATGATTTAGATTAAACAACAACATATAGGAATATGTCTCAATGAAATGTCTATGGCTTGCTCTAAGAAATTCTCTTACAGATATTACACAAGGACTGTTAAACCAGGCTACCTAACTGAAATCTAATAAACTGATTTATATACTTGCTTTGGGATTTTGTATATATATCTTATAGAGAGAAAGGAATTCTAGATGATTTGGAAATAAAACCTCACCAGCAGAGTCTCTCCAATTAGAGATCATCAATAAGATCAAAGATCACTAATGGAATCAGGGAGTTAGTGCTACTAAAAAAATACTAATTAGAATTGTTGTTCAAAATTGCTCTCTTTTCTAAACATCTTATACAATTCTTTCCATTTTTTTCTCTACTTCTTGCATATAGATGCAAGGATGTTTTGTCACTTGTATAAGGGTACACCCTATTCACTATGTCTTGTTTGTAATACTTTCTTTTATTTATTAATTAATTACCATTTTCCTTTTAAAAAATAAGTTATTACCTACTAGATCTATGAGTTACATAAGATGTGATTGATAAGAATGTTATCCACTTAATTTAAATTGATTTGTTTTGTTAAGTGCCTCAATTTACCTTAGTCTGAATGGGATTCTATCCAACTAGGAAATTATTTAATAATTTCTTGATTTAATAGTGAGGGTTATTATTTTGAATAAAATAATAAGAGTAATTAAATATTTATTAAAGCCCTTATTTTATTTGATTTTGTCTTATAAACTAATACTTTCTCTTTTTATGTCTTTTAGTTATTAGAAAAGATGAGTACTAATCTATCCCTAAGGAGCATTATGGATTTTAACAAGCTTACTATACCTAATTCTCATATTGGTTTTGTAACTTGAAAATTATTCTCAAGCAAGAAAAGAAACTATATGTTCTTGAATTGTTGTTCCACCAAAGCCCAGTTTGGATGTAATTGATGAAGTTTATGAGAGATATAAATGTTATATTGATGAAGTTTATGAGAGATATAAATGTTATATTGATCCGGTTGAACAAGTATATCTGTGAAGTTAATTAGTATATCTCTTAAACTTTAAAGGCAACATAAAAACATGGATGCTCCTATTATAATTGTAGCTCAAATAATTATATAATGCATAAAGTAAGGTGAAGAGGCATTAATTCTACAAAGTATTATTCCAATGCAAGATGGAAGAAATATCTTTAGTGTAATTACACAAACTAAAGATGATTAACTATATTAAAAAATGAGGTCAATTTATGGATTATGAGTTAAGAATTTATATAGTGCTAAATTCTCTTAGTTCAAGCTTTTCATATTTTGTTGTGAACTTCCATGTTAACTAAAAGGATATGTTATTACTTGATGTGTTGAATGTGCTCAAGACTGTAGAGGGATGCTTTTAAAAGGAACCCAGTTATGTTCTTATTGTAGATTCTTTCAAAAGCAAGAAAAATGGCTCTACAAAGAATTAGAATAATAAATAAGGCTTATGTTAAAATAGCAAAGCCAAGATATGGTGTCAAAAAGAAGAACAATGATAAGGGCATATGTTTTCATTGTGGAGTTTATGGATATTGGAAGATGAACTACAAATCTTATCTTCCTAACCTAAAAAATAAGAAGCTTAAGGAAGCTCCATCTTGATTGATATCAAGCTTTAAACTTCTATTTGACATTCATGGGTATTAGATATTGGATGTGGTTCTCATTTTTGTAATAACATATAGATTTTAACAAGTAGTATCATTGTGGAAAGGCAAAGTGAACTTGCGAGTTGGCAGTAGAGCAAAAGTTGTTGCATCAGCTGTAAGAACTTATAGTTTAGCTCTTGTAATATCTTACCTCCTAAAATTATTAAGAGATTAAACTATTAGATTGAGTCACATGAGTTATTTCATTTAAGAAGAGATGCATTTCATTCACATGCATAATATTCGTATACACTTATGAATCATGATTTAGAAAATATTACAAGATAGTATATGAACTCAATTGGCATATTCCAGGGTATGGAATGAAAATGAAAATGATATGAATGTGTATTCCCAATGTTTTGCATTTTGAATTACCAATAACATGAATTTATGGATTATAATTAGTGAATTGGTAATTTGTTGTTACAATTGAGTAATTGATGAGGTGATATGTGCATCTAGTCTAAGAAAATGTTAAAGAGAAAGACAAATTGATACATGGGAATTTAGGTTGATTCGGCCTATGACAAATGGAATAAGTGGCATTAGGAATAAGTGACAAATGGATCAGTTAAATGGATGACAAGTGGCTTGAGTATAATTGTGACAAGTGGCCTTTTAAGTTTGTGACAAATGGCACTTTAAACTTGTGACATGTGTAGCTTTACAAATGGTGACATGTGTAGCTTTACAATTGGTGACATGTGTACCCTTACAAGTAGTAACATATGGAGGCTTAAAATGAGTGACATGTGGAGCCTAAAGTAAGTGACACATGGACCAATAGAATAGTAACATATGGACCAATAAAAGGATAACACATACACCAATAGAATGGTGACACATGGACCAATGGAATGGTAACACATGGATTAGTTTGACCTTCTTGAATTTTCTAAAGAAAATGTATGAAAAGGCAATAGAAGTAAGAGTGAAGGTCTGCCATAAGGTTAGAAGAGGGAGAACAACGAGAATGAGAAGACGAGAGTAAAAGGGGAAGAGAAGAGGAGAAGGAAACAAGTTATTAAGGTAAGTTGAAATTCTAGTTTTAATTTCATCTTTCTCTTTCTATCTGTTTTTCATCTTCTTAGAGCACGAAACTTAAAGAATGAAAGTTGTAGATATAGGTCTTAATTTGACATCTGTGAAAGTGGCTTAACAAAATAGTGATTAGAATTCAAGTTATGCTTATTTCCCTAATACTGCCTGTGATAGACCCCTATGCAGGAACCTTGTATGATTTCCTAAATTTTATGTCCTTAAAGTTCAAATTGGTGAAAGTATAAAACATGAAAAATGATTATAAATGTCTTATTAATGATTCTATAAATGGTTTTGTTAGGATATGTATTGATAATGATTTATTGAGGGTTGAGTAGTGGTTGCCAGTTTGTTTCTTACCAGAAACAAGGCATAATTTGGATGGAGATTATATTTTAAAGGGAGACGTTGTTTGTGTAATTTTTAGATATAATAAGACTAATGAAAGTCTAGTTTTGGGGGGTATAAGAATCATGGAATTCAGATTTTTGTAGAGAGGGTTATGATTAAAAGAAGACATCTTATTCATAAAGGAACATTAGGAAGAAAAGGATGTAAACATTGCATATAAGGTTAGGTTAGCTTAATGGTTGAGGAGACATTGAGCTGAATTAGTAAGTGAATTATTGGCCTATTGACTTATGTTAGAATAACATTTATGATGATTGATTAAGGATGAATTTGGTTGTGGTTGTACAAGAATATGAGATACATGTTTAAGTAGTAAATAAATTGCATATTTGTATGTATAAAGGCTCGGAAGCTGTGGATCAAAGAGCGCATACCGAAGATTGTTGAAGTCAAGGGAGTGTATACCTTCCTTTATGGGGAAACCATATCTCTCAAATGGGATTAGAGAATTAAATCTCAAATGGATGTTAGTATACTTGTGTATTTAATAAGTCATATTGAGTGCAACTGATGTTTTTATTATGTATTTTGAGAAATGATATTGTTTTTAACAAACCTGCACTTGAAGTGCAAAGGATAACATTTTTATTTTCTGAAACTACATTTTTGAACAACTTTGCACTTGGAGTGCAAAACATGATTTTTATTGCATAAAATAATTTTTTGAAATTTACATATGCATAATCGAGTCATATATGCTACGTGTTTGTGTTTCTCTTTTGGCTTAGAGCCATGATAAGGTTCCATTTTATTGGTTAAACTGATAAATAAAGGTATGGTACCTTACTTGACTTTTATACTTAATATTTTTATATGATTCTTTTTGTGATTGGTAAGGTGATGATTGGCTAATCGTGTGCTAGGAACAATAGATTAAGCAACCCCTGTACCCTTGACACTGGTACATAAAAGTCAAGTCCTCTTATCAATGCCTTTCTACACAACTTGCAGGTGATTCCATACCTAGGATCTGGACACTGACAAGGTTATTACCTAAGGTTACGATGCTTTTGTTGACTGTAGTCTGGACTCACCACGGATGAAAGTCGAGTCAACACCAGGAATCAGTGGGTGTGCATACTAGTTTGGTCGACTAGTGGTGACATATATGATTGTTTTGGCTTATTCTGATATTTGTTTTTTGATGAGATTTGATTTATACATAAGACGTTTTTTTGCATTTGTGTAATGGAACTAGAACCTATGTTCACCAGATGAGTGATTATTAGGCTAGGCCTATATGATTCCTAACCAGTATATGTTGAGTAGTAGGCTAGGCCTATGTATTTCTATTTCATGTATGTTCATTTCATAGGTTATCTACACCGTCTTCATATGTACCAAGTTTTGTTTGCGATAAATGCTTTTCCTGCTCACTAAGTACAAAGTGTACTCACCCCCTCTACTTTTCAACCATGCAGGTTAATTTGGTAAGCTTGAAGCTCTGAGCGTATCGTGCGGTCTTTTGACATTATCAAGGCATTACCACACGTGGGTAGTCTCTGTTTTGTACTTTTATTGCATAGTGGCTCATGAATTGTTTTTATTAAGTTGGTTATATAGATATACTTTATGATTTTATAAATTAACTCTTGACTGTCTTGTAGTTTATAAATGATCTTATGTATGAACCTTTTGTACTATTGTTGAGATGATTCTTGAGTGGACTTAAAAGTCCAGAAGTTATGGTAGAGTTTTAATGTGAATATAGAATTGCACTTAAAACTAATTTACAAGTATTTTAATTGAGTTTTGGGATTTTCAAACAACATTCATTGTACTGTCTAAGTGTTTTCAAAGGATATTCAGTTAGCCTTGCATAATCAGGTTAAGGGTACCATGAGTATCCTTAGCCTGGGTATGCGGTAATTGTCATGTGCCTAATGTGGTACCAGGTCGTGACAGCTCTACCTTCTGGTCTTATACTAGAACTAGATCATTATTATTATGTTTTAATCATTACTAGAAACATTATTTCATTGCTTATTCATATTTGAATGTATTAATCTTTATTATTAATAATATGAGTTGTTTTTTTTATAAAGATAGTATTTCTTATAGATATGGATTACTTATAAATGATTTGGATGAATTAGGTTTTGAAAGGTTGATCTTTAACATAAATACGTAGAAAAGAAAGTTAAGTGACCAAAATCCATCTTATTTATGGCATTATAGGTTAGGTAATATTAATGAGACTACAATCACAAAGTTAGATAAAGAAGGATATTTTGATCCTTTTGATTATGAATTATATGAATCTTGTTTATTAGGAAAGATGACCCAAGTTCATTTTAGTGGAGAGGGAGAGTGTGCCATTGAGTTATTGGAGCTTACATATTCAAATGTATATGGCCTTATGTCTGGTTGTGCAATAGGTGGATACTCATATTTCATTACGTTCACAGGTAATCATTCCAAATATGATTATGTGTACCTACTAAACAAAATTTTGATTCATTTGAAATTTCAAAGAATTTATACTTAAGGTTGAGAAATAAACTAATAAGACTATTTAAGGCACTTAGATCTTATCAAGGTGGTAAATACCTAAACCATGATTCTCTTGGTTATTTAAAAGAGTATGAGATTATCTCATAATAGACTTCTTTTGAAACTCCTTAACATAATAAAGTTTATGAGAAGAGAAACTGTACTTTATTAAATATGGTAAATTCCATGATGAGATATGTAGTTCTTCATGTCTCCTTTAAGCAATATATGTTCATAACTATTGTTTACCTTCTAAATAAAATTTCATCCAAATTTGTTGACAAGAATCCCTATAAGATATGGAATGGTAGTAGACCAAACTTATGATACCTAAAGATTTGGGAATGTGATGCTTACATGAAGCGTGATACATGTAATAAACTTCAAGCTAAGTTAAATAAATGCAATTTTATGGGATATTTGAAATAGTGTGTCAAATATCAATTTTACCATCCTCTTGAGCAAACGATGTTTGTCATAAGATATGATACATTCCTTAAAAGAGAATTTATTCCCAAGGAAACTAGTGAGAATGAGGTAGAACTTATAGAAGTTCAGAAACTACAAATTCATATTCAAATGGAATAGGAACCTTAATTTGATACATTTGATGTACAATTATGGGTTCAAGAGATATATAATCCACGATGCACTAGTAGGATATATCTTCCCCTATTAGATCATATCTACATATTGAAAAGGGGAAATATATTACATCTCTCATAGATTATGAGCCTACTAATTTTAAGGAAGCAATATCTAACATTGATTCTTTAAAAAGGCATATAGCCATAATATCTAAAATGCAATCCATATATATTAATCAAATATGAACTTTGGTGGATGCTCTTAGTGGTATTTTACCTATTAGATGCAAGTAGATTTTTAAAAGGAAAATTGACATGGATGGTAATATAAATACATTCAAAGCAACGTTGGTAGCTAAATGATACAAACAAAATAAGAAGATGATTTTAATGAAACCTTTTTACTAGTAGCTATGTTTAAATCCATAAGTATCTTATTGGCTCTAACCATATATCATGATTATGAAATCTGAAAAATGGATGTCAAAATAGCATCTCTTAATGTGAATTTGCTCAAGGAGGTATATAAGATATAACTTAAAGATTTTGAATCCTAGAGACTTTCAAAAGTCTATTTATAGACTTAAGTAAGTGTCATGAAGTTGGAACACTCCATTTTTATGATACAATCAAAGAGTTTAATTTATAAAAATATGGACGAATCATGTGCTTATAATAAGGTTAATAGGAGTGAAGTTGTCTTCCTTGTGCTATATGTGGATGACATATTGCTAATTGGAATTGACTTACCAATGCTTCAATCTATAAAGATTTAGGTGTCTAAGAAACCATGAAGGATATGGGAGATGTAGCATATATTTTAGGAATAAAGATTTATAGAGATAGATTAATAAGGTTGCTTAGCTTATCCCAATCCATATATGTAGACAAAGTATTAAAGAGGTTCAACAATGTAACATCCTGTTTTTCGCATGTTAAAGGTTAGATAGAATACTAAATATGAGAGATAATATTAAGAAACTAGGATATGCATTTCATGCTCGTGCATCATTTAGCATACATACATGTGAATTTGATAATTGCACATATTACAATGCCTATACATGCACTCATTTGACATTTATTGAGTATAGTTGATCTTAATTGATTTATAAATGTGATCATAATGTGAATAGTGAATATTTTGTCTTGAAAATTGATTTGGTGAGTAAAATTATCGATTTAAAATTTTTTGTGAAATTTTGAAAATTTTGAGAAATTTTGGACTAGGAAAAATGTCAAGTGGTAAGATAATTGATTTATGGTAATAGAAATAAGTATCAAATGACAGTTGAAATAATTGGTAAATGGTATTAGGAATTGTTGAGAATGTGACATTGAAAATTGGGTGACAATTGGATTAGAAATTGGAGACAAATGAATTGGTTGAGAAAGAAGACCCATTAGAAACCATAAGGTGGTGACATGTATACACACCCATCCATGATATTTCCTTTCATTTGAAAGACTATCCTTTGTCTTTCATTTTCATTTGATGCTTTCTTCTGCTCTCTTCATTTCCAATCTTCATCTTCTACATTTCTTCTTTTTCATTTCCACGATACCTTCAACTCTCATCATTGTGAACTTTGCCATCATTTTTCACATGTTTTTTCAAGAAGAATCTAACCTACTCCACCTTTTATGATGATGATCATGTGGTTCAAGGAAAGCTAGGGTTAAGTGATATTTTGAAGATCTTAAAGTTATACAAGTAAGTATCATATTGTTCTTCATGATTTGTTGAATGAAACATGTATGATGATAGTTAGAGGTTAAATGATC
>JAOSBK010000004.1:25897355-25909160 GCA_027568895.1 Erythroxylum shatona
AGAGGCAGGGAGGGAGGGCAATTTTGAAAATTTTGCAAAAAAGTTCCTCAATTTTTTAAAATTTTCGGTACCGGCCGGTACGGCCAAAATTGGCCGGTACCGACCAGTATTTAAATCCGGTACCGGATTTAAGCCGATAGGGTACGTTCCGGCCGGAACGAAACGGAATCCGTAACACTGCTAGTAAGTAAGAAAAGATTTTAGCTATTAATACCGTTCCGGCTGGAACGGAACGGAATCCGTAACACTGCTAGTAAGTAAGAAAAGATTTTAGCTATTAAAGAACCTAAAGCAAGTGTTTCTCTAAGAACAAGAATGAAAAAAAAATCATCTATCAGGTATTGATTCAACAAAAACATAAGATGTCCATTATAATCAAAAGAAAGCCTCTTATAGGCACAAACCCCTAAAACTAGAATCTTAAAATGAAATAATAATCTTGATATAATCTAATTAGGAGACATAACTTTGACAAGTGAGTAAATCCTTATCTAAATTTGATATAATCTAGTTCGTTTTATGACTTTTAGCTTACATCTACGACCCAAGTGGAAGAATATCATCTGTTAGTTACCTAGCAGTTTGAACATTTTGATGGATCATCTCTGTTACTTTTATTTTGAAACCTCACAACTTTCCGCTGCGAACCATCTTCTCCACCTCTTGTTTTAATGGAAGACAATAGGGAGTATAAAAACTATGAAATGGTATTGAGTCCCTTAGCTTGACATTTTTTCTGCACACACCATTGCATCTGTTAAAAGCTTAGAAGAGTCCTGTTACCTGGTTGAATCTCAATGTTAATGGTAACAAATATGATATTAAAATTCCGCAATTCCATTTTTATTGTAATAGACATGTTTATGGTTTAAATTCATGTCTAACATATTCATATATATTCAACTTGTTTTATTTAATAACTTTGAGCTTGGATAAAGGAAATTCAGGTGGGTTTCAATTACTCTAATTCAAATTTGGTCAATATTGAGACATAATATGTATTTAATGTACAACTGAAAAAATTTAACATAAGAATCCACCAACATTAATATATAGTTTTTAAGAAATGGAAATCTTCACTGGAAAATATTAGCTGGAGCATATTAATGGTGCAACTTAATGAATGCATCCTTAATTATAGTATATTTATCTTTAAATGCCATATAAATTTAAAATGTAAAGAAGAATATTTTGGGTTTGTTTTTAGGTTTTATACTTAAAGCCTAAAAACAATTTTGTTACCCTCTTCACGTGCATTTACGTTAACTAGCTGCGATTATTCACATACGAAACACTAATTTAGCTTATATGCCTAGATGGCAGTTAAAAAAAAAACACTTTTTAGTTCCGAATTAAGCACTCCGATAGCTCCTAGAAACAGCTGGCCATGCGTCAGACCTGGTGATGTATCGCTTTGTTTAAGATTATCCGATATTTCGACAGCATTGATTTGACCGTTTCTATAACACTAGAAAAATAAGTGTTATTAGCATATGCATGAGGGTTTTTTTTTTATTTTATTTTTGATGCAACATATGCAAGAGGGTTAGTATATATTTTATTAGGCTAATTGTACTTGTTCCTCTGATTCACCAAGAAAACAGCGGTCCCTATTCGAGCAAAGTCTTGGGTAGATTATTGTCAGAAAAGTGCGACTAGGACTAATCACTTTCCCAGTCCTCCAGAGTTGGACCTCACATTGGAGAATTCTTCTATGATGAATCCGAAGCACCAGAAGTTAATATTATACTATGTTCTACCGGCTATAGTATGGTTAAATTTAATAGACCAATTCTGCGATTTGGCGTCAAACAAGTGTTGTGTGGTTGTGCATATCACACCCATAGCTATCAAACAAACCATGAATGCTTGTTAATGATTTTATGACAACAGAAATTTAAGATGAGACGACTTGTTATGTTTGGTTAAATTTTCTCCACAAAAATAATGTTTAAAATGTTTGTGATTGTAGATGCCATTAATTTGTGCAACGTAACTGAAGTGAAAAAAGTAAGAAACTATGAAGTGACATGAGCATAATTAATTAATGCGAACCCTTTAAATCACCCTAAGGATGGGCCTCTTTATTAAGATTAAATAAATCTCTTCCTTAAGAGGAAAACAAAGCTATTGAATCTTGATTATCCGGACAATATTTATTGGTTGTTAATCATGATAAGCTTTTCATAATTCATATTGAAAAAGAGAAACCCAAAACCTTGTTGGAGCATTAGTAGTGGATAAAGAAAGTAAAAAGTAATTAAAAGTGGTTTATTAAAAGTTTGAATTGAGATTTTTCAAAACATGAAGTTTGTCACTCAAGATGGAAACGAGTTGAATTCAGAAAATATCATGTATGAAGGGAGGCATTAGTTGGATCCACCTCGTCTTGTTTGGGTGGTTGTCCTTGAAACCACCATACATGTCGAAGAAAAAGAATAGGACAAGGCTAATTAAATTCATTTACGTCATTTTCTATTAATTGGCTTTTGGATTTCTGTTTTCATTCTTTACAATATCAAAGCAAGCAAAACAAGTTAATGCCGGCTTTCTACAATATCAAGAACTTTGGAAAAATATCATTACCCATAGTATAAAAGAAGTACAACAAAAAATTGAACATCGTAAAGGGCAGACAGAAGACAACCAATTAGCTAAAACAATACCTTTAAACAAATCATCGACTAGCCAAAGTCGAACTGTTAACTACTGTAATGTCTGGTAGATTATTGTGAAACAATATAAAAACCTTGTAACAATCGTTAAGTTCTAAATACGATGGCCGAAATACAAAGCCTTTTTCTCTACGGGCACACAACTCTCGACTTTCCTCTTATAAACTTTACACTCTTACAACTGTTTTTCTCCTTTTAAAATAATAGTCGTAACAGTACCTAATTAATAATTAATAATAACAGCATCAATAATAACATATACAGGAAAGTCACGTGAGTTATTTATTAATTGGGTTGATAGGTTTCAAATAAATGTTGCAGAGAATACCAAAATTTATTACTTTGAGATTTTGAAGGCTTTCCAGTCGATTCATCTTAAGATTTGTGTAAGATTTTTTTTATCAAAAAGTACTTGATGTCTACTAAAGGTTAATAGAATAAATCGGAGTCGTTAGATAAATTAGGACCGATGCATTCAGGACATGTTAGGAGAAGGATGAACATTAGTATAAACTTAATTAATTAATAACAATAAAAGTTACTGGAACATGCAACAGTAGTTATATATATAGTTAATAATAATAAACATTTCTAATGGCATAATTAACAACCAAATAATAATAATTATTAATTAATAATAACACAATTATAACTAAACTAACAATTAAATAATAATATGAAATGAATAATAAGAACATGTCTATTTATTAATTAACAATAATCATTAATGTGAAAAAAAAACAAAATAACATGCACCGTGCATGAGAGTCATGTCTATGACTGTTAAGTCACAGGCGTGATTACGGAAGATTTGTCTAATTTCAGTTTTTATATATATTTAAAAGTTATTAGAAGAAAATGGAGGAGT
Source organism: Erythroxylum shatona (assembly GCA_027568895.1). Lineage (NCBI taxonomy): Eukaryota > Viridiplantae > Streptophyta > Magnoliopsida > Malpighiales > Erythroxylaceae > Erythroxylum > Erythroxylum shatona. The sequence continues at coordinate 25,900,899 of JAOSBK010000004.1, forward strand.
TTATTGTAAAAATTTATAATGACATAATTAACAACCAATTAATAATTAATATTAATTAAAAATGACACAAATAAAACTAAATTAATAATTGAATAATAATATCAAAAGAAACGCATATACATACTTAATAAATAATAATATGAAAAGATTAATAAACGTTAGATAGTTAATAAGAACGTAATTCCGAATTAAGTAATAACTAATAATAAATAACAATTAACTGACATAATTAATTTAAATAATCATAGTTGTGACTTATTAGTCCCAACTGTGAAAAATGACACAAATAAAACTAAATTAATAATTGAATAATTATATCGAAAGAAATGCGTATATATACTTAATAAATAATAATATGAAAGGATTAATAATCTTTAGATAGTTAATAAGAACATAATTCTAAATTAAGTAATAACTAATAATAAATAACAATTAATTGACATAATTAATTTAAATAATCATAGTTGCGACTTATTAGTTCCAACCGTGAAGAGCGATATTGCACTATCGTTAGTATATAGTCCTTAATAATAATAATAATATAATAATAATAATAAATATTGAATTCACGATTAGTCACAACCGTGAAGAGCTACATATATATATACTTAATATTAGTATATAAGATTTAATAATAATTAACAATTAATAATGCAATGTTATGACTAAGACATATACTTAAAATTCATATATAGTACATAATAATATAGTAATAATAATTAAATTTTAATAATTAATAATGCATGGTCAACAAAGTGCGTAGAGCTTGGACAACAATGGGTGATGAAAAAGTTACAGAAATAATAGTTACAAATATATATATAATAACATTCAAGGTCACGATTGTGACTAAATAAGTCACAGGCGTGACAATGATAGGTAGGGCGTAAAGAATTGGAGCTGTGGGATAGAAACTGTTCATGCGAACAAGCCTGGCAACAAAAAAACAAAAAAAAACATGCGAGTCACAACTGTGACTAATAAGGCACAAACGTGACGATATACTTAACAAACTTAATAATCAACATAAATAATAATAATAATAAAATAATTTTTTACACCAATTTTTAAACGTGATCATAATTTGTTCATGCATGCATGCAAGAACTTTTTAACGGAACACTTTTTTATGTAAACTTTTTTATGTTACCTTTATTTGTCCATGCATGCAACACTTAATTAACTGAATAATAATTAATAATTAATAATAACAATTAATTAATTAATTAGATTTAATTGATTAAACAATCACTTATCGTTTAGTTAGTTAACTAATTATATTTTTATATGTGTTAAATGTAAACGATCTAGAAGGGAGGGTTGAATAGATCTTTGAATCTTTTTCGTAAAGTTCTACAAAAAATCAGACGTTAATACACACAAAGCAATTTAAACAAATTTAAATGCAAAGAGTAGGGAAGAAATGCAAACACTGTTTTTATAGAGGTTCGGTGCTAAGACCTACGTCCTCTACCTAAGCTTCCACTTATGATTTGACAAATCACTTTACTGCACATTTTTTAGTTCAGTGTGAACTTTTACAACACTTCTTGATTTCCGGCTCAAGCAACCCTTACAATTAATTTGTTTTCCGGCATAAATCCTACCTCACAAGTGATTTTCAACCAATCACTCAACTCACAAAAATAACAAAGATAAAGATAAAGGAATAATGCTCAATATAGATTTGAAACAAGCTAAGAGCAATTGAGAGTAAATTGGTAACTATAGTTGTATGCTTTTGCTTTTTGAACTCCTATTTGTAATCCCTTGATGTTCTTCTATTTATTTGCAGACTCTAAGGAGATTATAGTCGTTGGAGAAGTCTAATAGCCGTTGCTGATTTTCTCATAGACGTTGCAAGATTGTCTCCTTTCCATTTGTGATTGATCTGGACAAATTTTGTTCAGCTTCACCTAATAGTCGACTAGTCGAGGTGTTATAGTCAACTAGTACCAACGTTTTTCAATGCAGGTTTCATCTATGCTCTTCGAATAGTCGACTAGTGTCATGATAGTCGACTAGTGCATCTATCTGACTGATTTGTAGTCGACTTGTAACATACTAGTCGACTTGTTTCATGCCCCATTTGATGAATCTTAATTTATTAGTCGACTTGTGATATGTTGGTCGACTTGTACTGACTCCAACGGATAGATTTAACAAAATCTTCCCATAATCTTTATGTTTGAATGTCTCTAGCACGTTGAAGAATATTTCCTTCTTGATTTCAATGATTTATATCTTGCCCATTGAAGATTAATGCTGTCTTGATTTATTTCAATCCAAAACACCTAAAAATAATTTCTTAACCAATTCTATATATTTTATTATTATCAAAACAAAAGTAGGATTTAATTTGTCAACCACCATTGGTCCAACATCACTTATAGGAACCGAAATCATGCATAAGAAAATTGGCTCTGATACCAATTGTTGGATTGAAAACATAAGCATGCTATATTTGGATGAAATGGTAGATTTCAAAACTTTTTAGAAATCAAAATTGCAATGGAAGCAATATAACTAAAACAACATGTCAAGCCATATATAATACAGTATAAGGGAAATAATTTACCTAATAATAAGATAGAAAAAAATTTTGCTGACTCCTTCGCTACAGTTTTAATTCCTCTATGGGCTTTCCTATCTTTGGTAATGTATCCACTCCAAGGTGATGTATCCTCTTCTCGTTATTGTATCCTTGACCAATCCGATATACCACTTGTTATCATTGGACAACTAGGTTAACAAGATCTTTTAGTGGGAAAGGAGAAGAAACACTTGGAGAGATTTTTCCTTAGTAGAATGAAGCCAAATATGAGACACCTCTCATGCCATTTTTTGGTTTTCACATGCAAGATAGGAGAGAGAAAGATAAAAATTCAACAACATCTTGTCTTTCTTGTCTCAATTTTGGTTATTGTCTCAAAGGAAGAAGTGAAATGGAACCAAGCATCACCTCCTTCCTTAATCAATCATAAAGAAGCCAATAAATGAGACTCTTCTCATTTATTTTAAGATGACTATATGAAAAGATCGCTAACCTAAACATTACACCTCATTTTCAATTTTTGGTGATGAAAGAAGGAAGATGGTCCATCAAATGCACCTCTTTCTTCTTTAATTAATGAATGCTAAATGGTTACATGATATCATTAAAAGAAAACCATAAACCATTTAATGATAGGATCATTACTCCATTTAATGATGATAAAGGATGTTAGAAACCATCTTAAATATAGCAAACCAATATTAAATGTGCAGCTACACATTTAGCCCATTAAAACCGGAAATCCACCTCCTTTTATCTTTAATAACTTTGCTTTAATTTAATTAATCTAATGAATCAAATTAAACAAAAGTCTACCCCATTTCTAAATGTTTATATGGGCTTCTAATTAACAATTAATTAAAGTTGGTCTAACATTCAATCATAGGTTTTAAAACCTCCATTTGTATTTCTTACTTTGCTTGATTACCATCCTAGAAGCCAAATTGGAAATCTAATTGGGCTTATATAATTCAAGATCCAATAATCCTGGAATTAATTTAATCTCATTAGAATTAATTCCAGGTTATTAACTAAATGTCATTCCATTAAAGGTAATTAGTTGAACGCTTGAATTACTAAATATTATGAGAACACATGTTTTAAATAAGATGTCCAATTGCAAACTCTAATATGAACCATATTATAGCCATCTGCACAATAAAGGGTAAAATTACAGTTTTCCCCTTATATTGGTTTTTCCTTCTAGATCTCCCATTTTACTCTATATGGTGATTAACATACAAGATCTCATCTTTGTTTTAAGACTTGATGGGTAGCTAGTCTATTAAAGTACTGGTGCTAGTTTAATCACTAGTCTCCATAAAATATCTAGAATTGATTATATCACTTTAAGCTCTTTATTTGAGTGAATGTTCCCTGATATATGTTTCAATTAATAATTCCAACATGCAGACCTTAGATTGATACAATGTAAAAATCCATTTTGATCATATCAAAAATTATAATGAAACACATATGAGTTCACCACTCATGAAGGTTGTGGTCCATAATAAATGAATGCTTAAGTTGTATGCTTTAAGATTAAAGTAATGACCCACTTTATTCTTTAAAACATACTTGATTATAGATTCATTTATTAGTGTCATTATCAATAGTCAACTACTATCATGATATGAAACTCATCATTCCCTTGAAGTAAACTCTTTTACTAACTCGGAGATAAATTGAAACACTATAGTCTGGACAATAATCAAGTGACCAACTGGATTATTCAACTATTAATAAGTTATTTTAGATTCTAATGATATACATGTTTCCTATACATCTCTATGTATATGTATATTACTTACAAAAGAATCTCTGTACCTTATGACTAGAGATATAATGCTCATACAAATAAAATCAAACTCTTTTGTTTTATTAATAATAAATATTTTCATTACAAAAGTAACTGGAAGAAAATTAAGTTATAAGTAAATACATTTGCTTTCTAAGGCACTATATTTACATAACTCCAACATTTATGTGCTAGTAACATTTCCCTAATCCAATTAATAATAACATCTTCTAGCATTGCAATTTCCTTTCTTTGACCTCTATAGAGCCTATAATTTGGTTCCCTCCACATGGAATAAATGCAGCAAGATAATGCAATTTTAAGGATCATCCTTTCCTACCTCAAATGTTTGCAAATTTTATTGGCCTATAAAGCCATATTTCTCCATATTGCAATCTATGAATAGTGGATCTACATTATGTTTTGAATTCACTTCCAGGTGATATGTGAGTAATTGCATTGAAAAATAGATGTGAGATAGGCTCCAACTTAGCACTACAGAATAGACATTTAAGATCATAAGTTCTTGAGCTTCCAATACACCTATCCTTGGTTTAATGCAATTCTTAGTAGCTAACTAGCTAATAATTGTAGCCTTAGGTGAAAGATTTTTTTTTGAAATCAAATCATACTAAGGGACTTTGGGTTGAACATCTGTTAAGATTTTATAACATAATGCATTGCTAAATTTTGTAAAGCTACTCTCATTCTTCTCCTTCCTCGGGTTGATGATTTAGTCCATCCAACAACCTACCAATACCTCTGAGGTTGGAATCCCACTATCCATTTAAGATGATGTTGCTTAGCTTAACTTTTATAGGTATTCCTGAGCTCAAAAATATCATTTGATTATTGTTGATAAGTGGACTGACATCCAATTTTCAATCCAAAACCATATTGACTCTCCATTAAGAACCTGCCACCTTATCCAAGGATAGACTTGACTTATGAGATTAAGCATCTATCTAAAGTTCTAAGAATTCTCCTTCCTAACATAAAACTACTAAAAACTTGTGCTTTTTAAAGTAATATTCATTAAGCCATTTCAACCAAAAGGGTTCTTTATCCTCAAAAAGTCTCCAAATAATGATATGTGCTTAATTGATTGTTTAGTTATTTTATAACACTTAACGATTAATGACATGAAATTGCTTATGATACTCACTTTAACTCATATGTGATTTTAGGCACAAATTGGAAGCAAAGAAGTTAAAGTTAGTCGAAAGCACGATATTTGGGCCACTTTCTGAAGAAGCCTTGTCTTCATGGAGTAAGAAGAAAAAAATAAAGACAAGAAGAAGACAAAAAAATGAAAAAGAAAACACAAAGAAGATTTAAAGTTTCTCACGGCACATGCATGAAATTTGTATGCAATTATGTGAATTAACTATAGATCATGGAACATGTTTTATGGGAGTTAAATGAAGACAAGAGGTAACTAAAAGAACTAGTATGAAATGATAATAAGTTGGAAGCAAAATGCACTAGCAGCTATGAAGCAAGGGGTAGATGTGCGACATTTGCGTTTCACGTGGATGTCGTGCATAGTGTTCGCATTTGACATAGATAACATCTGTGAAACTCAGATATTCATGCATAAAGCATTTTATCTAAAATGCATAATAACGAGGTCGGTTTTAAATGAGCATAAATAGTACTCATGAACTAGAAATTAAATCAAAAAGTAGAGAGAGGAGCAGAGGAGAGTGGGGTGGAGGCGCTAGGCTTTTTCTTTGTTCTTTCACCATCGAAGTAGCTATGGAGAAGATGGTTCATGCTTGGAGCATAAAAATGGAAATGGAAGACTAGCTTACTAATGCCGATTCAACAGGAATATCGACTCAAAGTCATGGTTAAGTTATTTTTATCATTTTAAGGTTATAATTTCTTTTCAAAATATTGTGATGTTGGTGTTGATTTGATCGGGTTTTGGGATGAGTGATCTTAGTACATAATTTTGATTGTTCTATTTCGAACCTATTGCTAAAACATTGAATGTAATCTGTAATCATTACTTTTAATGTTTGTGAGTAACATCGAATTATCATGTATCTTTAGGAACAACATAACTTAGGTTAGATAACCCGAACGTGTAAGGTTACTATTTATATTGATCGTTTTTCACTTCTTAATGCGGCTGCCAAATTAAATATAGAGATGGTATCTAGGGTTATTCGGTAGTTAGGTTTAATTAATAATCATATCTTGATTAAACAAAACTTAAGGGCAACCCAAGATTAGGAGAGCGTTCTATTAGTCTCAGGTCGATAGTTCGAAGATAGTTATAATGACGTTAGGATGATGAAAAATGCTTGATCGTGTTTAGGCCGAGATTGAACCTAGAATCGAACCTTTCATATATTTGAAAACTTAATCATTTTCGATAGCTTGTTTTAATTTGTTTTTATAGTTTGTTTTTATTTTATTTTCTAAATTGATAAAAATCCAAAACCCCCTTTTTTATATTTTCCTTGCATTAATTAATTTCATTACAAAAATTAAAGAAATATTTCTTGTGGACTGGATCCCGACTCACCATAACTACAAATTTTAGTGTGCAGAGTCAGGTAAATTTTGCAATGCACTCGACCCGTGCTATCAAATTTTGGCATTGATGTCATGGAGTGTGGTAGTTTAATTTTTTTATTTGATTTCGTTGGTGTTTTGTGAATATATTTGGTTATTTTTTATTATTTGTTAACTTTTAAAAGTTTGTGTGTGATGGTGTACAGTAGTGACCAGATCCCCTCATAGAAAAATTGAGTAACTTGATCCAGAGATTGAGAGAACACTAAAGAGGTTAAGAACAAAAGTAAGAATTGAAATTTATGGAAGAATTGAAATTTTGCACTATGCAAACTTGAAATGTTCTCAACATAACTATTTAGCTAGCAAAATGATTTCATTAAACTCTCAAATCTCAACTCAATAGTCTCATCAACTTCAGTTACATCTGATCATTTAAAAATTCCTATCTTCCTTTCCATAGCATCTCACTTATGCATATGTATATATATATCAACATTTATGTTCCAAAATCATCAACTGAAGTTGATTGCTACTTTACGTGTATCTAATTTCAACTCACATCATCGATGCACCATTCACATTTTATTAACATCAAAAGAATAAAGTTATACAAATCTTTAATGGCATTCCAAGCCACATTACATCATCGTCTCAAAATCTCAATTTATAAAAGGTCCTTGAACAAACAAACTTGTTGGTTTCCCAAAATCAACTCAAAATACAAAATAAGAAAATTTGGAGAAATTCCTTTGGGCTCTTAATCATTTGGTCTCTTAGCTATCACCTGAAGATGGGATAAAAGGGGGGTGAGTTTGGAAGCTCGTAGGTAACAATTTATTACAGAAAAGTAAGCAAAATCTTTGAAAACATTACTTGTCATAGAAAAACACAGGTTTCTCAAATTCTTATCATATAGTCAAATCCTCAACCTACAAAACATGACTATGACAAACTTGTTCACATATCATAAGCACATAAGTATATCAGAATGGTTTGGTTGGATCCAAAACAGAAAGTCCTACAAATTTCCCCTAATGGTCCTGTGTAGCGGTGAACAGAACATACTAAAACAATCACATATAATGGTTTTGTGTAGTCGTCAACTTACGGGAGTCCATGAAGGAGCTTCATGCCACCAGCGAGTAGGCAAAAAAACCCTTTAACTTAGTTAACGTACATGTGACTTAACTAAGGAGACCACCACAATCCCACATAACATGTAATTCATGACTTGTAAACTTGTTACCCAAAATGGCACTTTTCTGAATCTTGACTTTTCATAGACATGAGATATTTCGAAAACATGATTCCATAAACATGTATCTTTTCATAAAAATTCATTTTCAAAATCTTTTCACATATCAACACAATTCATATATCA
>JAOSBK010000004.1:25919452-25933057 GCA_027568895.1 Erythroxylum shatona
TCCAACGGATAGATTTATCAAAATCTTCCCATAATCTTCATGTTTGAATATCTCTAGCATGTTGAAGATTATTTCCTTCTTGATTTCACAATGATTTATATCTTGCCCATTGAAGAATAATGCTGTCTTGATTCATTTCAATTCAAAACACCTGAAATAATTTCTTAACCAATTTATACATTTTATTATTATCAAAACATAAGTAGGATTTTAATTTATCAACCACCATTGGTCCAACATTAAATATATTATAATTAATCAATCAATTAATTATGTTTTGATTAATCAACAAATTAATAATATTTTAATTAATTAATTAATTATATTTCATAAATTTTTTTATAAAAATATGTGTCATAAATGTGACTTAAGTATCACACCTATGAAACCTCTCATCTATTAATAATAATAATAATAATAATAATAATAATAATAATAATAATCATGGTTTTGACTTGTTAACTCACAATTGTACATCGAATTCACGCCTATAACTAACAAGTCACAGTCGTGACCACATTAATAACATAAAGAATTAGAGTCGTTGAATAAAACGGACGATTGTGCTTAGTAGTGACTAATAAGTAAGGAAGTCGAAGTCACGCCAGTGGCTTAAGTTGAAGTTACGGATATGACTAATAAGTCACGGTCGTGACGATGAGATAGAAGTAGGAGCTGTTAGACCAAAGGGATGGGTTTAGTTAATACACTTAATAATTATATTTTAAATATATTTAATAAATTTGTTAATCAATTAATTACATTTAAATTAATTTGATTGTAATTAATTAATTAATTATATTTTAATTGATTAATCAATTAGTTATCATGTAGTTAATTAATTAATTATATTTTAGTTAATTAATTATATTTTTATATGTGTTAACTATATTATAATTAATTAACCAATTAATTATGTTTTAATTAATCAACTAATTAATTATATTTTTATTAATTAATTATATTTTAACTATATTTCATAAAAAATTATAAAATATATATGTGTTACACATGTGGCATACCTGTGACATCTCTCATCTATTATTATTATTATTAATCATGACTATGACTTATTAACTTGCAACCGTGCATCGAATTCACACATGTGAGTAACAAATCAGAGCCGTGACAACATTAATAGCGTAAAAAATCAGAGTCATTGAATGAAACAGATGGTTGTGCTTAGTAGTGACTAAGTAAGGAAGTCGAAGTCACAGTAAGGAAGTCGAAGTCACGGCTGTGACTAATTCGTCACAGGTGTGATGATGAGATGAAAGCAAGAGTCGTTGGATCAAAGGGACGATGTGCCATATCTGTGACACATATATATTTTTATTAAAATTGTTTGAAATATAATTAATTAATTAATTAAAATATTTTTTAATTGGTTGATTAATTAAAATATAATTAATTGATTAATTAACTATAGTATATTTAACATGTATAAAAATATAATTAATTAAATAACTAAATGATAAGTGATTGATTGATCAATTAAAATATAATTAATTAATTAATTACAATCTAATTAATTTAAAGAAAATTAATTGATTAAATTTTTTATTTCGACTTCCTTACTTATTACTTATTAGTCACTACTAAGCACAACCGTTCGTTTCATCCAACAACTCTGATTTTTTACGTTATTAATATGATCACGGTATTGACTTGTTAGTCGTAAGCGTGAATTCAATATACAGTTGTGAGTTAAAAAGTCAAAATTTTGTTAAAAAAACCTCAGTGGCGTAACTCAACAAGTCACGGGTGTGACTTAATATGTCACATCCATGACATTCATTTTTATATCATTTTACTTGCGTCAACTTCTTAGGAGAGTTGACAACAAATACATATTACATCTGTCCCATTGTATAATCATGATTATAATGTTGTGTAAAATATATAATGGAATTGTTTTCTACCTTTTTCATCAACTGTTATAACAAAATCCCAATCATCACTTACATGAACTTTTTAACAAAGTTCAGAATAGGAATTACATGCATCACATTTATAGAGTTGACAACAACTGTTGGTGAGCAAAGGCCAACTCCCACTGTCAGTCCTTTGACGATTACAAAATGTGTCCCATTATATCCTATTAATCTTTCATTCGTTGTTATTATCTTAGGTAAAATATATAATGAAATTATTTTATATCTTTTTCGTCAAATGTTGCGAGAAAATCCCAACCCTGTGACTTGCATAGACTTCCCTTTATTGTTATTATGTTGTGTAAAATAAATGATAAATAATTTAAAATTTTATCATTGTACAATTGTGACCGTCACCACACAAATTTTTACTCGTAACATTTAACCTTTCAAATATGTCTTCTAAAATCGTTTTTTTTTTGTTTTCTTCTTGTTGGCCCTTTCACAATTCAGGTATATTTTATTTTGTCAAATATTTTTATATAAAATTGTATGTTATCTGTCCCATTTATCAACTTTTCGTTAATATGGTCGTTACATTTACCTATATGAATTGTTAAATCATTAGTTTTAACAATAGGTTAAATATACAATTTTGCCCTTTTAATATAGTCAGTTATATCATATTGGCATAAAATAACCTTTTTTTTTCTTCTAATCATTTGTTAATTTCACACTATATGTGAACAATATTATTAAGCTGACTTTTTAAAATTGTTACCTTCTTTTTTAGATAATAATTTGGTAAATCTTAGACCAAACGAAACAGATTATTACTTGATTAGGTTTGGAGCAGTTAAAAAAGGCAAACATGAAATCTTACGGCAATATAGGTCCAAAATGGTTATACGAAGAACGAACATTGGGATTGTTTTCTAATAAAGACATGGCACAATTATGGTAGTATAAAGAAAATCACACTTGAGAAATCCATTTATTTAAAATTATTTATGTTTAAGAATATACACAAGTGCTATATACTTTTGATATTTCTGATAGGCCATATTTAAGTGTCAACAAAAGTTAGCCCCAGCTACATGATAACATATAGCTAATCACCCATCCAGGCCTAGAGAATGGAGTTATACTTTACATGCTCTTAAAAAATCTAACCCAAGATGTATGAAGCAACATTTTTAAAACTTAACTAATTATAAAAATTAATTTAAATCAATAAATTCAAATTTATAATTTCAATTTAAATTTGGGCTTAAATTCTTAAATATACAAGCTTTAATAAATAATTATAAAGTAAAGGATTAAAATGAAGAAGACAAATAAAGAAAAAAAACTCCCCCTCATCAACCTAGATTATACCTTATATAATTGAACATATTATACTATCATCACAACAACAATTAACTTTGTCTTTCTACAAATGTGACAAACAAACTATAAAATGAAAAAAATTTAAGTTTTAAGGAAAGTTAGCAAGTATCTCATCGACAGCTGATGGTAAACGACGTGTTGGAGCAGATATTGAGGAAACTAAGGCCATGAAAGAAGGCGGTGGCAAACTAGAGGAAGTGGCAGGAATCACCGGAGACCAAATTTAAGGTTGAAGAAGAAGGTTGCAACGGGCATGATATTTGCTTGTGCGGCTCAATTGGATTATGTTAGGTTTAGGGATTTCAATATTAGTCTCACGGGTGTGACTTATTAACTCACGCCACTGACTTCTTTTTTCCTTATTTTAATTAGCTATTTTTATTAATGGATTTTAAATATTCTTTCAGTCATGAGTTACACTCGTGACCTTACTCTATATATTTTATCCATTTATTGCAAATACATTAAACTATACGTTTCTAAATTTTATTTGATTTTTTCATTTTTAATTTTATGAACTAATTTTATTAATTTATTTTAAATATTCTAACTTTTATATTTTAACTTATTTTCTCCCGAATAATTTTATCCACATTCATAAATCTTAATCTTTTTAATTCCTTCCTTACTATACATTTCCAAATTTTTTAATTTTTAATTTTTAATTTCAACTTACTTATTTTATTAATTCATTCTAAATGTTTGAACTTTTATACTTTTACCTCTTTGACAAAATTTTATCCGCAATCACCCAATTCTATTTTTCCCACAAAATTTTAAATTATATAATATTCATTTACACATTAGCTTTAAATAATATAATATATTTATAAATACTCCTTAATTCTAAATTAAGTGGGTATTATATTTTTTGAATTATCACTGCGCATTTGTGCAGTGTCCATCTGCAAGTTCATCCATACAAAGGTATAAGGATTGCACTATTAGATGCAGTTGGTGCGTCACTATTTGAAGCTGCATGCTATTTTCCAGTTGTTGCGGAAATACTTGGTTAGTCTTGGAAAAACTTTGGAAGGTTTTTTCTTTTCTTTTCACTCCATACTGAGTGTACAATATTCCCTAATGCTATTCTAGTTAGCATTAACTCATCTTTTCTCAAAGTTAGTTTCTACCAGGAAAGCTAGTTTCTACTTGATATAAGTTATCCCTTGTGACGTCCTTATTGCATAACCATCAAACTCGGCTCCAAATGATTTGGAGAAATTATGGAGGAAAAATAAGTTTCATTAGATTCAGATTGTTCACTGCACGGGATGCAGGTTAAAGAGATACCAAGATATTTCCTTAATTACCCTATCCTTAGTATTCAACTTATCCTGATATGCTAGCTATAGGTACAAGAAACCGCTAGTTTAGCATACTTATGACAAACCAATGAGTGCTATCGAACACTTAATAATTTTTTTCTAAGATATAAATAATAGATTTTTTAACTTAGACTATACTAATATTTTGACTACTTAAGATTGAAAAAGTTTCGCTTATCAAACTCTAGACATAAATGATAAACCAGGGAATCGTGTACCGTAGATAAGGCAGAAGCTATCAACTGGATATCCTGAGCTGAAATGATCCCCAATGCTTTCCTGACATGCAAGTTCGGGTTAAATGAAGTACACGTGGAAACCCTTTGCGGGACTCTTAATCAGCGTGCCCAAGTTGAAGATCAAAAGCAGGGGAAAAAAAAAAAAAAGGAAAGAGCAGAAGAAAATGATTGCCAGTACCGTCTAGGCCAAGTTTTACTTTTCGTGGTTGTATTCAAACGCAAATGAAAAAAAAAGGGAAGAGTACTGTTGAAGAATAGAGACGCTGAGGTAGATATTTGACATAAAATAAAACTTGACGCTATGATTACATTTTACTAGTGGGAGAGTAGAAGGGTTAAGAGGGCGACATATTCCACTTTGATTTGCATCCTCAAGGTGGGATTATGATGAATCCAGGAAGATTGTGCGAAAGACGCTTTGTTTCTCCACCACATTAGTGGTCAACACTCCATGGGAAACCATTTTATTTTCCCTCCATCAAAGCTTCTTCACTATTAACGGACCAAAATCAGGAGCTAGCAAGAGTATGTATTCAGCTTTTCCAATCTCATCCCAAGCAGGGTTGATTTTCTTCTTTTAGTGGTTTGTAAGGACTAATTCATTACTTGGTGAGCTTGCTTGCGTACACAATTTTGAATACAAACAAGTCATGGATATATGCGTTGGTTGAATAAATTTGATAAAAGAGAGATAATTCTTGAAAAGGTAGTCGTTTTGCAAACTTTTTAATTTTATTGCAGACGTCTCTAGCATAAACAAAAACAAAAATAATAAAAAAAGAAATAACTAATAATACCAAAAATTTGGTAATGCAGCTCGGTATACCTTATCTATATTTGCAGGACCTCACCTAACTTAATAACTTTTACTAAAGTATAGTATATTTATCTAACACTTTATTGAGCCAACACTACTCAACCCTTGACACTATCTCTCAACCTTACTTATCGTGAAAAAATTCACACTCAATAATGCGATTGATTCGTGTTAACCTCGCAGATAAATTTTCTAACTACTTTTACTCAAACAATAATTAATAAAAAATAACTCAAGTACTTAATTAACTAAGAACTGAATGACAATATACTTGAGATAATAGAAGGACTTCTCTATGGTTTCATCTTTTCGAAATAATCCTTCAATTGCAATGATCGATTCCAACTTTGATAGCTTCAATTAAACCATATGAAAGTATAAAAAATAGATGAAAACCCGGAGTATTTTGCTCACAAAAACAACTCACAACCCCATATGAAGATGTCTGAAAAACATAACTGACAAGCCCACTGCACCGTATCCAACACACTCTTCACCATAACATGTCTCACTCTTAATGCATTAGTTTTTTTTTTTTCCATAACTATACTCCTTATTTGGACAGTCCCTCTTAATATGCATGCCTTGCTCTCACTTATAGCACCATAATATCATTTAACCCTCAGATTTAGATCTAGAACTCCTTTTAGATGAGTCATTCTTATTTTGCTTTCTCTTGTGATCTTAGTTTTCTTATATATGTAGTCTTATACCTTCAGAGCTTTCACTAGTGTTTTATCTCTATTAGTTATGAACCAATAGTGTATTGATAATGCTTTCCACACTATTATTTTCTTACCTAATTTGAGCATGCTTGGTAGATATTTATAAGAAAAAGGCAAAGAACAAAACAAAATCATTGCTTGTTTTTTTTTACAATAGTCACCTCAAGCTTTGGGAATCCATTGATTATTTATTTGAATGCAGTAGCATTTTATTCTAGATTTCTTCCTTTATTCATCTTCAACATATATAATTTCTATTTTAGATATAGCTTATTCATGAGAGAATTTTACATGTATTGAGTGTCAAACTTCTTTTATATCTCCTTAGAAGATGCAATATCTATGGAATGGTAGATGACCTTATTTTCTAAGCATAGTTGTATAATTATAGTTACTCAGCTTGTAAATTTTCTCAGTCAAATGCATTCATAAGATTTGGCTTATTCTTATGCAACCCTTTCAATGTGCCTTGCTATGCCAACAAATCCTTCACTTTTATTGCCATAATTTGAAGTTTCAAATTCCATTAAACTTTCTCATGTCAAACTTTGCAACTAAAGTCATTTTTACCTTAATATGCTTTAATACAAATTTTTGAATAAGTATATGCAGTAAAAATGGAGAATGAAGAAGGAAAATGAATAAGATGAAAGAAAGTTTTTAACAAGGTTCGAATTGGATATATTTATATCTTGGTAACACAAAAGCGGTTGATTTCATTGTTAGATAAAACTCACTTAATGAAAATTACAAATTTCCTATATATAGACTAGATTTACATAGCATTTACTAAAACCAACCTAATTTAAACATGAATCTAATAAGTTATATAATCTTTTCAAAGTTTAAAATTAACTAAAACTATGTTTCCAAATAATTTACTATGTTATAAACAAAGTCGAAGGAGTCACTATGAATGATGGCTCCACATCTTACAAGTTCATCTTCCATTTTGAATTCTTCTCTCCTAAAATTGAAGGTAGATCGAGAACCTCTGTAAGATAAGGATTGTATAGTGTTGCATAATTCTACCTTTTATGACATCACTCAGGGCTCTAGGCAACTTCATTATTAATGTCATGCTAGAGATTGGTAATCATATACAAAGCATGATCTACATAGAGACTATAAAGCATTTGACTTGTATAAACATTCATATAGAGAATATTGACGATAAACTTTACACTATCAAGGTTAAGGGAAGCTAAAATGTCCTCATACTTTGTAATTATCCTTAATATGGTCAAGACGAGTTCACTTAAATCCATATGGTCTGGGCAACCCTTCAGATGATAGTTTTGCTTATGCTCTCGATCTCATAATGCAATGATGACCAAATTGTAACTTCTAGGGTATGTCATACTTTTAGTTTACCTTAAGATCAATGGAACCTTTACATCATCCTCCGTATCTATAATCACAAATCAATAGGAAAGATGTATTTGTCCTAAGAACAATTGCATCTAATTACATAATAATATCACTATAATCAATCATCAAGATATACTCACTGTTACAATCTTGTTAGATATTAACATCTTATCTGATTTCATTGTTTCTAATCTGTAACACTCCTCCTACTCAAGTTAGAGCATAACTATTAATCATTCATAGCTTATTACAAGCATTAATGATTCGAGCTCCATTTAGAGATTTTGTGAAAATATCACCAAATTCTTCTTTAGTTTTGACATATCCTATAGAGATTTACTGTTGCATTATAAGATATCCTAGAAGTTTTAGTTTTTCCTAAAATCAAGGAAATCTTAACATCATCCTCCATATTCATAATCATGAACTTAATAAGGAAAATTAAATTTTCAACCCTAACTAAGACATCTTTTGTAATTGGGATACTTAATTGACTGATCTGCTAATTGAATTCTCATTTTAGTTGGTTTAGGTTCAACTAATCCTAATAACTTAAACATATCATATGACATCAAATTAGTACTAGCACCTAAGTCTACTAATTCCCTTTCACTTTACAAGCTACCCATATTATAGCAAATAGTAAAAATCCTTAGAACTTTAATCTTCTAGGGTAGCTTGTTATGCAAGATGGCAAAGCACTCCTCATTGAAAATAACCATCAACAACTCTTCGAGTCTCTTTTTATTAAAAAGGAGATAATTTAAGAATTTGACATATTTTTGCATTTATGAAGGAGCTTCAATAGAAGGTATGTTAAGATGTAAATATTTAAAAAATGCTGAAAATTTATCAAATTGGTCTTCCTTTCTATCTTTCTCAAGCCTACTCAAGTATAAAATTTTTGATAGGTACTCAATAACAACTTTCTTCTCTTGCTCATTTTTCTTTTTCTCCTTTTCATCATCCTTCATTTTTTGTATAGTAACCTTTTTCTCTTTAACTTTTAGCTCCTTTCCACACTTTTAAAATTATTGCATTCACTTGCTCCCTCGAGTTTGGTTTAATTTTTTTTTGGTAAAGAGTTTGGTTTAATGTTGCTAGGAAAATACATACTTGCCTTATGGAGACATGCTTAACAAGTTATTTAATTTGAATTTCTAAGTTGTGGATAGATTCTTCTTAAGTTTGAAGAGATGTTTCAGTACTTTGGAAGCAAGCCTTGAATGTGGTCATGAATTTTATCATAAACTAATTGAGAATTAGCTTCCCTTCTTGCTGTTATTATTATTGAAATCAGTTGGGTGGAGGCCCTTGCCTTTGTTATCCTTGATTATTGGAAAAAGGTTTAATTTTCCCTCTAACATTTAGCAAAACTTCTAAAATGACCATTGTCATCATCTTCGATAAACCTAATGTTTCCAAAATGGAGTAATTTGCCCAAAAATGCTCACTCCATCAAATAAATATTACATCCTTGTTAAGTTGGGCCACTTAGGCATGCCAAATAAAGTTAGCTACCAATGTAGAAGTTGACGAGTAATTAAATATTAAATTATTAATTTTAAATAAATAAATAAATTATTTATTTCTAATAATTAAAACCTAAAACTTAATTTCATTTACTCTCGATTGCAACTATCCCTATTTTCATCTAAAAATTAATTTCACTAAATGAGTGTATCAGGCTCCAAAACAAGCTCAAATTCTTATAACAAATTAAAAAGAAGTCATCAGTTATCCATGTCAATGAAAACAAGAAGCTTGGATAAAATAATAAGTACTTCGAGAATCAAACATTATAGGCAACCATCAAATGAAAACAAGATATGATTCTATGCCAATGTGGTCCACTCATGTTAATTTGCATTTTTTAATTAAATATCTTCTTTTGTGATTATTTCTCTTTTCTTCCTCATTCTTCTTTTCTTTTTTCTTTTTATCTTCATATGCTTACATTGTTGATTCACCATAAAATTTCTTTTCTCGATTATTGATAGAGGTTTTGAAACCGAATGTTGAAAGAATACTACTATTTTAAGTTATTTTTACAATTTGGTGAGAGTCAAATTCCAATAATAGATCTTATAGTTAGAGGAAATTTTCAAAATAGGGCAAAAGACCAATGATGGGTATGTAGGATTATCATGAGCAACCTGTCACTAAAGGAAGAAGAACCACGAAGAATAGACACCCACTAATTGAAGAAGATGATATAGGAAAAGAAGAAATAATTTTCCCTTTGTCCTTGGGTATTAGGGATTTACTACAAATTAGGGAAACCAAAAGAAAATTAGGGATACATGCAATCATGTTTAAGTTCATGTTGGAGAAAAATAGCTGACTTATAATTTTTACCAAGACCATTTTAGGAGACATTTTTGGCAAGACCATTTTAGGTATTATATTTTCAGGAGGTAAGGGTTTCAACCATGATTTAGATCTATGTCTTATTGTAAAAGGAAACCACCTTAACCAAATATAATCCTTTGAAGCTCCACTAATCTTAAAAGTGTTACACATCTCTAAAAAATTGGTGATATGTGTATTTGAATCCTTATTTGAGAAGCCATATAGCTCCCAAGAATCTTTTTATGTTTAAATATTTCTTGATTAAATTATTGATCCTGGTTTTTTGGTCTAATAGAAAATTTAAAGTTATAACCATATTCTTTCTTAAGATATGCAGCCTCTACCCCTTAAGTTGATTAATTAAATTCTCTTTGAAATCAAAACTTCTAATTATACATTAACTCATTTTATGAATTCTTGTGATAGATTTGAATCTTAACCCATGTGATTTATATGGTCTTATCTATAGGATTCCATGCATATTTTGTTATTCATGCCACAATCTATCTATACGTATGATTTCTCAAGCCTTATATGTGAAACTTGAAATTGAATCAAAATGATATGTTTCAATTCAATCACATTAAGTAATCTTAAATATTTCACAAGGAAAGATGTGTCTTTTATTAAGTCAAAGAACCGATCACGAATACTAGATCTATCATATTTACTTCATGCTAAAGGAAAAGAAACTGATAAACATTAAGTAAGAATACAAAATAGAAGAACTCATTCTCATGAATCTTGAAATCTAATGTTCTCCATTTGAATCTTGATGAAAATTCTTTCTTTTCTTTTTGAAATTGCTACCTTCTTATCTTAAGATGCTCTAATTCATCTCACTTATAATGTCTTTCTGTCTCCCCCTGAAATATGTCTTTTATTTTTAAGAAATCTTTAAAAATTCAAAGTGTCTCGATTAACACGAGTCAACTATGTTGATCCCTTGTGTTTCTTTGTCATGTAAAAAATTAGAATTTATGAAAAATTACTACCAAATAGGTCCAGGACATGAACTTATGTTAAAACTGTGTTCCATAAAATCTAACATATCTTAATAGGATGCTATTTGGTGTCATATATTGGGCATTTATTCCTTTAATATCATGTCAAAGCTTATCTAACTTGGCTTTAGCTTGTTGAAAACTGTTCCTTCTTTGTTATAGAGGTAAAATAAGGCCTATAAACAAAATATAAGTCAAATCAAATCCTATAAAAATCATCTAACTATAAGAATTGTCAAATATCTAAATGGAGTAAGCAATCCACATATTTTGGTCTGTTTACGGTAATCAAAATTCCTAGATATCTGAATGGAGGGGCAAGAATTTGAAGTTTTGTTAATCTACTTAACTCCTATGCATTCTACATATCTGAAGAATTATACATACAACTCTTTAGGAAGTTAATGTTCAAACTTGGCAACTTGCTAAATTCCTCAAGAATCCTTATCATCATATTTAAAGAATATTCATTAGTTCCATACACCAAAAGTAAATCATCCATGCTAAACGATTTAGCCTTAGCACTTCACATTGTGATGAAATTTGAATCTTGAATTCTCAATGGTAAGGGTCGTAAGCATTCTGGAAAGGATTCAGATGGCTAGAGAGAATAGGTAGGGGAAAGGGAATCCCCTTACCTAATACCTTTAAAGTTCTTAAAGAATTTAGTAGGACATTCGTTAATTAGCAAACTAAAATTTGTCGATGAAATGCGTTCTACTATCCACTTCATAAAAATTTATGGGAATTCAAATGCATAAAGACAATCAATGACAAATTCCCATTTAATAGTATCAAAGGCTTTAAAAATATCAATCGTTATATAGCAACTCTTGATGGCCTTTATGAAAGTGTATTCCCTCGTCAACCCTTGAACAAACTAAGATGTTATCCCCAAGGCTCCTTCCCTGAACAAAGGCACCTAGGGAAATACTGATAAGAGGCTCCATTTATTTCTTCAATTAGTTCACAATAATCTTTGAAATGAGTTTATAAATGGTGTTGTAACTTGTAAGAAATGGGGTGAAAATCTTTCATGCTAGAAGGATTTAGAATTTTTAGTATGAGGTATATATAAGTCTTATTGATTTTCTTAAGAAGTTTGATATTCATGCATTACTTCCACCACCAAGTCACCAGTAATGCTCCAAGCCTTTTGAAAGAAAAAGATGTTAAAACTATCCCGAGAGCCTTAGAAGGACTCAAACTAAAAAGGATGTTTTTAATTTTCAGCACTAAGATTGGACTGATTAAGGCTTCCCTAGCTTCTAGGCTAATTTTTTGCTTAATAGCCCAAGAAAAATCACAACCTCTACTTGTTTTTGACGTACCCATCAGCCCCTTAAAGTAATTCATCACAATATTCTTTATCTCAACTTGATTGGTACAAAAATTGCCCCTGTCATCAGCCAGCTTCATGATTTTGTTTCTATTTCTTTGAGCCAAAATAGTGTTGTAGAAGAACTTCATATCAGCATCACCATCCTTAAGCTAGTTACTTTCGGATTTTTTTTCGCAAAATGGAGTTGTGAACATTCAATGCTGAATTATTCAAATATGTTGTCCCTAGAATCTTCAAATTCCCATCTTAAGGAGAATTGTAACTTTTTTGTTAGATTTCAAGTAGTTTTGCAGTGAATTTGTAGATTCCACGTTATTTATTTTTATGAAGTCTTTTAATGCAAGCTTAACCATTTGCAACTTCTTGATTGGATGATAAATCTTATAATCCCTCTCCTCCGAATGCCATATACTACAAACCAACTCTTTAAATACCTATCTTTCAACAAAGCAATTGAAAAACTGAATGGGGCTCTTTTGAGTTTATCGACTTCGATATTGTGAACTCCTATCCATAAATGATCTGAGCATCTTGGTTCACTAAAATGAGCATAAGATTTGGCAAATTTATCTAACCAATGCTGATTTACCATAAAGCTGTCCAATGTCCTTAAGAAATACTACCCCTGTTGTTTATTATTCCACGTATGAAGAAAACCGACAAACCTTAAGGCATTTTCCTACCGAACTAGCCAAGAAAATTAGCCTTTCCAACGTCCAAAACTTAAGAGATACATTGTAAAAAAAGATCCAAATAGAGATTCAATCAATGCTTCTCCTATCTAAGCACATTCCAAGCATCCATTTTTGTAAAAACATTAGTTGACCTTCTATGTGCTAAGGACACAATTCTAACATCTCATTTGTTGGAAAATTTAAAAAAGAACGTGTCTTCCTTCGTTAGCATAGTCCTTCCAAGCCCTTTCTTACCCCATTTTTCCATCACCCATTTTTGTACCTACGCGTATGAAGGCCTCTTGTTCCAGAAGTAACACAAAGTTCCAAGGTGGAGTTAAAACTCCATCAATCATAATATCTTTGAAATGGGTTAACTTGTGCTTCACCGTTGAGGCTGCTACCTTCGACCTTTCAACGTCTTCCACTTCTTCGAGCCTCCCTCTTGAAGCTTCTTCTCCAGTATCGTGCGTTAGTCCCTCGATCTTGT
>JAOSBK010000004.1:25956370-25970413 GCA_027568895.1 Erythroxylum shatona
TACACAATTCAACCCCCCCTTCTTGTGCATTTACCTATCGTATTTACAGTATCATATTAACATGTGATTCACTTCACAAATTAGCTACAACTTATCTGAATTTGTCCATCCTTTATTGGAGAGGAAAATAAAACCTACAAAAAATATAGGCCATATTGAGTAATAAATCCTATAGAAATCATCCAAGCACAAGTAAAATCATTCTAAAAGTGTAACCTAATTAGCACTTATTAAATTCCCCCATATTTAAATATTTTTCCTCAGACAAATTAATTTTATCACTCTTAAATTAAATAGGTGGCCAGTCCATGAAAGAACTCAAAGAATTAATCATATAAATTAAGATCTCCATTATTCATTCTATTTCAAAGTTCATCAATTTACTAAACATTTAGTTATTTGCATCAATTTATAAATCAATTCAATTTAAGTCCACAAACCTTCAAACTTTAATTTGATCCATATAATTTAATATAATACACAAAGTTATCATACATGAGAAAGATGCCTCAACTTCAAAACAATTTCAAACTTCTTATTAAACAAGTAAAAACACTACCTTTAAAAATCACAAGAGCATTTAGAAGCTTATTTAAAAAGTTACATAATCTTTTGACACTAAGATAAATACTTTGTCATGAACACTCTTGAGTACATATTAGCTCACTATTTCGAATGGCTATAGTACCACTGTTTAACTTCAAACTTTTTCCTTAGTTTGAAGTCATTGCATTGAATTTATTAAATGCTCTATTCACACTTATTTTTCTCTTTTTAAGTGGAATAATGAAAATGTTTAAAAGTAATTCACTTCTAACTTACTTGTATATACAAATTATACAAAAATTATCATATATGAAAATCAAGTATCCATTTTCATAATTAATAAAGCAAATTAAAATTAATTTGATTATCAAAGCTCATAACTATTTTCTTAAACAAATAATAATATAATAACAACCAAACTTATAATGAATTATCTTGATCAATATTTTAAAAAATCCCAAATTTTTTCCTATTAATATAATTTTAATAAGAATAACGGTTAATTCTTTTTCCCACTCTTAGTTGTACATTATTGTCAATGTACACGACAGGTAAGAACAATAAAAATATAGAAGATAATGGAAAATAAGTAAGGATAATTAGCAATCCCCTAATATTCTATTGCCTTCAAAATCTATCGTAGTTAGGAGAAATTTGATTTCTATTCTAACGCTTCAGGGTAAAGCTGCCTATATAGCCTACAGAACTCCATCAAGTCTCATCTTAAGTAGAATAATGAACTCCATCAAGCCTCGTCTCAAACAGAATAATCATGATCTAATCATGTAAGAATATAAAAATAAACTTAAAGTCATGAGTCTTAAAATGCTAAAACAAACTAAAACTATTGCTCATGATCCTAAAAGATAGCAAAATAAAATAAAAATATTTAAATATTAAGTTGTCTCACAACAAGCCATTCTTTATGATTCTTTTAGCTAAACTTCTCCTTGAGCACTTCACTCATCGTAGATCCACAATCAGGACTGTTGCTACCTTTATTTATAGTTTAGGGCGCATTAACTTCCTTATATTCCACGTGCTCCAATATAATAGGGTCATATGGTATCAAATTAATTTTATCTACTAAGTATGCTAATGCCCTTTTAATTGACAAAGAAAAATGAAACTCTCTCATTCTTTATTCTTCTAGGGTAGCTTATTCCGCAGGATATAGGAATACTGTTCTCTTATAGTGACCTTAGGTAACTCATCAAGAGCTACTTCTTATTAGAAAGATCCTTTAAGTACTTGATATATTTTAACATTAGCGAAATTGTTTTATAAAAGGAATTTTAACTTGTAACTATTTAAGAAACTTTAAAAACTTACCAAATTTATCTTCCTTCTATCTTTCTCAATTTTACTGATATATGGAATGTTCAGTTAGTACTCTCTACTTACTTCCTTGTTTGGATCCTCCTCTTCCTCTTGCTCCTTCTCCTTGTCCTTAATTTCTTTCTCTTCCTCCTTTTTTATCATCCTTTTTAATTGATTTAGTTTCTTATATTTTTCTAAAAAAGTGTTAAGAGGATAATTTGATAATAAGTTGCTTTATTTTATGTTTTTGTTTTAATAATTTAAATAATTAAAATTTTAAAATAATATATTTCATAAAATTCATGTCAATGTCCATATGACCAGAATTGTACAGTTGATGAATCGGAAATCATGGATTAATAGTATAGTGAGGGAGATCTCACGAGAACCTAACAAAGTTAAGTTTGAAGGGTGTAAATCATATCATTTTGTAAATGTTAATGTGACGACAATGACTATTTTAAACGTTATGTGAAATATTAGAGTGTGAATCATATTCGTTGCTTAAAATATTGACGAAATCAAAATTTTAATATAGTTATGTCAGCATCTTCTGTTATACCACTTTTCATAGATAGACTTAAATTAGATGGGGCAATTCGTGTTATGTTATAACGCAAATTATTATCGGAGATGACAACATAGAATATCTTCAATTTTCTGTGATCTTTACCACTTTGTTACTACTTACTAGGATGTGTAAATTTTATTTTTTAGATGGTTTCGCACTACAATTAAATAGAAGAAACGCAAGTTGGTAGGTAAGATATATTTGGAGATTAGGTGACAGTGAACAATATAACTAGTTCATCTGTTACTTCAGTTGATCGATGGGAGAAATAATTGATAAAAGCAATTTGACTGCTTGTCCAAACCAAATATACAAAGACCGCCAACCGAAGAAAGGTTTCCAGGCTGCTTAAAGTCAACATGCATCTGTTGGATTTAACATGTCCTTCTTGTGTTATTGAGAAGTCTTTGCCACCGCAGACCTTGCTTCTGTTGCTGTGGTTCTTCGTTTGAGATTTGGTTAATTATTTTTATGGCAATTGAAGAATCAACTCATTAATTGAGTAGACGTTAAACCTGGTTCGTCATGCCTCGCACCAATCATGAAAATATTATTTTCCTGTTTTATCTTCATAGATCACAATACCAACTTGAGCGATTTCCCAATTATTAAAACGAAAAAAGGGCCTTGACGAGCAACAGTGAGACTTATAATGCAAAGTCTCGCAAGAAAGTATGAACAGATTTACAGAAGGGATTACCTTGAAGATAATTAACCAATTAATGTTGCTCTTTGGTTTTTGATCTTGAACTAGCTTTTAGAGCCATCTCTTCCCAATCTTAATCTCTAACAATACCAATCATGCACTACAAAACCACCACCAGTCATTGCCACTACAAACCATTCTCATTCTAGAACTGTCTTATTTTATATAGACCACCGACTATACAGAAAAAGAATAAAGTGTTGTTTTCGTGTTTGATTCACGAAAACACAAGGTTGTTCATAATAGAAACAGAAAATCATCATACCAAAAAAAAAAATACAGTGATGAAAAGATAGACATGTAATTACAGTGTCTAATAACATAACAACAAAGCCTCTCTGGACGTCCTTCAACTTGAGCAATCTCTTACCAATGTGACTTGCATCATAACTTTTTCTTTTCTGTGAAGAGCAAATGCAAGTAAAACTTTGTTGTCAAACCCAAGAAACAGTATTTTAAAAGATTTGGTTGTTGAAGTAATGTTCATTGGCATGTGGTAAAATGTGAATCATGTCCAAAAGCTCCAAGCATTCTACAAGCTACTTCCATTAACTTCCCTGCATCAGCATTAAAAAAAGAAAAAAAAGAAAGTTGAGGTTCAGGTCAACTACTGTAAGGCATAAATCACAATTAAGCATATATACATTCAACTGCCAGTCCCTGGACTAAACAATGCAACTATACATCGAAATGGGACACCATACACACCAAGGCCGGCATCTCAATAATTAAGCGTACAGAAGGACCATAGTATGTGTGTGCATTATTCTTGGAAATAATTGCTAGTTGCTATCCACCTAATCATTTAAACCACACCAAATGCGAATAGAGAGAGGATTGCCAGCCTTGTAAGCTAAGAAAGCTCAAAGTCTCAGTTTGTCAAAAACAGCTAGTGGAGACCGTAATTAACTAATAGTAATAGGCAGTGGAAGATCCTTTTTCCCATCAAAACAACATATCCAACAATGAAAAACCATTAAATTCACAATTAAATGATACCAGACGAATAAGCTATTTTATACCTCTCCTTAGTTTCGTTGCAACTTTAACAGCGGTTACCGGTTTTGTAATCGCATCCTCTTTCTCCGTCTCCGGGAACAAAACCCCATCAATACCCTGAACAGAAATCCTCCCGTCGGTGTAAATATCTGGGTCAAACAAATACGCTGACACATCAGCTGACCCGAATTTCACCGTCCCATCAGCCTCCTGGGCCACAACCTTATGCGGTAATCTCAAAGTATCATACTTTATCTTCCCAAGTCGCCTCACCGCATTATACATGCTCTCTTCAGTCTGATATTCTGGTATTATATGATAATATATAATCTGCTCCGGTGCCCCGGGTTCACTAAGTTGGTCCGTCGTCAGCTTCGCCATAGCTTCGTCGTTTGGAGCCAAAACTGTGAGCACATAACCCTCTGAAACAAGCCGACCCATTTCGGTGGCCAAAGACGTTAAGTTGACTAAAATATCCGCCATTTCATTGTAGCCACCATATAGTAGTAGTGTCTGAATGAAGTCTTTGACTTGAGCTTCGCCATCGAAGTGGTGGTGAGGCCCACCAGGGCCCGGAGCTGGGGCTGGCGCTAGGGACGGACCCGGTGCCATGGCGTCGTAAATGGGCAGCGCCGGTGGAGCCCCGGCAGGCGCTGGTGGTGCCGGTTTTTTCAATCTGTGCGTTCTTGGATCCACTTCCGGTGCTCCCTCCGGTAGCACGGCAGATATGGATCTTAGGCTTCGCCGCCTATTGAAATCTTCTTGTACTGATTGTGGGATTAGGAGGCGTTCAATTCCGTGGATGACTCCGTCAGGTCGGGTCACGTCGTCGGGTCGGACAATCTCAGCGGAGTCAATGGTTTTCTTGCCGGAGCCCTTGCTGGTTAAGTGAACATGGTCGTTGCAGAGAGTGGTGTGCTTTCTCGGTTTGGACTTGTTGGTCGGCCAGTCATTGGATCCAACTCTCGTCGGAATAATGTGAAACATTAAGAGGGTTTGGAGGGACTTAAGATTGCCGGGTTCGAGCAAGAATCGTTTGAACTCGGGGTCGAGTTGTCGCTCCAAAGCCTCATTTCTCGGAGCAAATATGGTGATGTTGTGCTTTCCGACAGCTTCTTCGAGGGTCTGGAGGAGGAGGGCTTTCTCTACGAGTTCTGCTAACTCGGTGTAATGCGAGTCGAGAAGCGCCACGAGGACGGAGTTGGAGTTGATTGTTTGAACATTTGTACCAGAAGAATATGATGAAGTTGAAATCTTTAAAGATTGGTGCTTTTGTTGAGACAATGCAGAAATGGGAATGTTGAGAGAGACGCAGAAAGTGAGAGAGAAGAGTAAGATCTTGCAGACACCACAGATGGGAGGACCCATGGTAGTCAAAATCTAAAAGAAAGATTGAAACTTTGGACGAGTAGTCTACCGAAGCTTGAGTATTTTCCTTTCTTGGTAAAAAAGAGCACCACGCCGCCGGCGTAGTATTTGGTGACTGAGAGTTGCGGCTACAATTGGCATGCGGAAAGATGAATTTGGTACCAAATAGAAAGCGTCGGTGGGATGGTAAATAATTAGGCCAACGCTTTATGTCTGTGTCCGTCCGTCCGTCTGTCTTGAGTTTGGTATTGCTTTGCTTGGGCGAGAGAAAAGTGGGACAGGTGGAGAGGAGAGAGTTGGGAAGTCATGGACTCATAAAAAAGAAGAAGAAGAGAGTAGACTTTGGAACTTAACAGAGAGAGAGAGAGGGGGTGTGTGTTTGTAAGGGACAGGCTGGAAGTGGGGATCACACGGAAGACTGGACTAGACTGAACTGAAGGATTACGTTTGTTCTTCTCTCTTCATGGATTTTGACTTTCCGCCACACCCACCTGAATTCACTTCCAAGTTCTTCTTTTGCATTGTTTATTTGTTTTGTGCTTTTTCTTTTACCTTTCTTCGATGCAACTCTACGCAAGGAAAGGATCGAGTGAATACGGACAGGGGGTGAGCATTTGGATAATTCGGGTTTAATTTTTACTGTTTAGGTCCGGCCTGAATTATCCGAAATTTTTTTCCATCTTATCTGGCCCGAACCTGAAATTTCATTACCCGAATTTACTCGGCTTGAATTACCCGAAATTTTGTTCGGGTAAAGCCTGAATTATCCGAAATTTTGTTTGGTTCTCTTTCAAAAATTACACAAAATAACTAAATACTTGAATTACATTTTCATATTTCAACAAATAGTTGAATTCATTAATAATATAACCAAATATTTCAATTAACTAGCATAATTAATCTGTTAATTCTACAAGAAAAATAACGAAACGTATTTTCATAATTTTTTTAAACTTAATTCGAGTAATCGGGCTGGTCCAAATTTTTTTGGAGTTACCCATCCCGGCTCTAAAATAATTCAGGTAATACCCAGCCCGGCCTAAATTATCCATAATTTAATATTTTTTTACCCAAATTAATTAGAACCGGGCCGATCCGAATAATGCTCACCCCTAAATACGGGCGTCACTTGTCAACCTCCTTTTGCTTTCGCTATTTCGCTGGGGTTAATAGCAAAGGTTAAATTTTGTTCAATTTGTAATCTGTTATTTGTAAAGTAATAATTTATTTTTAATTTTTTAAATTTTAGCTCAAATTTTAAAAGTGGTAATAAAATATTTAAATTTTTTATTTTCTTCAATTTTAGCCTAACATTATCTATTATTCTCCTAATATTCTCAACCATTTATTTTCTATTTGCTCTTTTGACATTCTAAATTACTTATGCGTTATACTGTATCAATAAGATTTTTGAGATTTTGCAATCTGATTTAGTTCACTTTTAAACTTAACAGAAACACTAACGTTAGACCAGAATTGAAAAGCATTAAAAGTTTAAACGTTTTATTATTATTTTTAAAACAAATTAAAAGTTTAAGCAATTTATTACCTTTTTTAAGTTCAGATCATAATTAAAAATTTAACAAAAGTTTTAGATTTCTATGTAATTAACCCTTATTTATATTAACTCGTTTATAATAATTTATAAATTATACATTTAATGTGTGCCCTAAAATATAATAATTGAGAATCTTTCTTTCTTATATAAAAGAAATATAATAATTACTTAAAACTTAAAAGACACTTGGACTAAAATAATAAGCTAGTTTCATTTCCTAGTCCCTAATTATTCAAGTGACAATACGAAGATATTCGTAAAACTTATTATAAATATGCCATTTATCTCAAGTAATAATGAAGACCCCGCATTTGTGGTTAACATAAATTCTTATAAATGGAAATGAGTAACAAGTGAGTATACATACGGAGGTTTTTTTTTACCTAAATATTTCGCTAAATTTAATAGAAGATATTTATTTTTCTAATTTCAACTCACCAAATTATTATAGAGTAACTTTTTGGAATTTTTTATTTCAATACAAATAATTTAAAATTTTTAATAAAGTGATTAATAGAAATGATAATTTAAATTTTTTAATTTGTCTTAATAACCTTGATTTTCGAAAAAATAACACACAAAAATTTTGTAATTGTTCTAATGCGAATATTATTAAATTTTGTTCATATTTTCAAATAAATAAGATATTTAAAGTTTAAAGGTTTAATTAATATTATACTTTAATAATTTCAATATATAGTAAAGATTGAACAAGATTAAAAAATCTAAAATATAATTAAAAAATTAATGAACAAGATTAAAAAATCTAAAATATAATTAAAAAATTAATTAATTAATTTTTAATAATAAGATCACTTCATCGGTCCGTAAAAGTTAATCAAATTAATTTTTAATAGTAAACAATTATCAAATCAGGATTAGGTAAAAATTAATCAAATTAATTTAAATAATTTTTAATTTTTACGGTTTGATCAATTGATCCTGATCTGGTAATTGTTTTAAGACAGTTCAAGGCAGGAGCTTCAATAGAGAGGGCATCACATTTGTTGCTTCAAGGGCAATGTGTCGGCGTCTGAGATAAGCCTGTTGACATCACACGGTTTTGTCTTCACTTCACTCGCACGCGCCCATTGCTCTGTGTACGGAGGCCTTTGGGTTCGACCCACATACTCATTTACCATTAGCATCCTCAAACGGCGATGTACCACCAGTCGGTGGATTGCCTGTCTGTTTCTCCTCATTTCACACGCTTGCAAGTGATACGGTGGGTAGGTGCCCGCTTGTTTTGTCTATTATAATGTGCAAGTGGACCAAGACGCAAGAGAGATTAGTCATTTTCTGTCCGCACAGGTAACTCAGTTGGTCATTGGTAAGATAAATTGGTCCAAAATTTTAGGTTTGAATATCAACAATGAGTATAAGGATCGCTTTGCTGAGAAGTTAGCTAAGATCAGACCGTGATTTATCCACCTCATTATTCTATCGGACCGGAGTGTGGGAACACCTGAGGTGGGTGATTCCACCTTTGGTCCAAGATTAGTCATTTTCTGTTCATCACCGTGTTTATTTTCAAGTTTAACAATAAAGTAGAGTAAGGTATAATAGTATATAACTTTAATTTTATATACTAGAGAAGTTATTTTTGGTAAACTCGTATATAAATGTGATAATAAAAAAATAATGCAGGTTAAATAGTAAATAAGTAAAATTGACACGCTAAATAATTATGTATATAAAATTATAATAAATATATAAATAAATAAAAATATAATATAATCAAATGATATACTTGATAGTGTCTAAATTTGTTAGTGTCTTATAAGTTGTAATGTCTGGCTCTTTTTATCATTGGTTAATCCTTTTTTGTTATTTTCCATTATTTGTTAGAATACATTGGGATTGATTGATTGGACAAAATAAAAGCATATCATTTTTAGTTTTGAAAGAGGCACCTAAAACTTACTTTATTAATAGAGAATATTTTAAAATTTAATTTAGTAAATATTGGGAATGGGAAATAATTTTGTTTAATATAACAAAAGTAAACATTTATCTAGCCAAAAAAAAGAATTTATTTATTTTTAGTTATTGTCATATCTTAAAGATTTTTAATATTGATGTTAGGTAAAATGATGCATGAACAATGGAAATATTAATTTTAGCCACTGATTAAGAACTCGATTATTGTGAGTGTTTAACACTACCCTCGTTAAGGTATCAAAAGCCATTGCTTTGTCAGTCATTTCATCTCCAATACAAAAGCGGGACTTAATTTTAATTTGTTAGGTTATAGCTTAGAGGTTAGAACTCGATTGCCTTAAAAATTGCAACATCAAGATTCTTGATTAGTTGTCATTCTTTGTTTTGCATTTTCTTGCCTTATTTATAACTATGAAACATTGCAAACTTGTCACACCAATTCTCTCTAGTGCAAGAAGAATAGAAAACGTTACGTGAATACGAAAAAGAAGATGTATAATATTCCCAGACAAATAAGAGGAGAGTCCAATTTAATATGAAAATTTTGAAGAAACAAAAGTTCAATACTGAGTCTTATGTTAAAATATAATAATATATACTATACAATCAAATAACTAATGTTATGTTTAGTTGGATGTAAAATTTTTAATGAAATGAAATATAATATAATAAAATAAAATAATTTATAATAGAATGGAATATAAATAGATGTAATATTATAAAATTGTTATTTGTGAGGAATGAAAAGGTTCATAACATAATATAGTGAAATGTTGTTTGGATGAAATATTTATAATGTAATATAGTGCATCATTTACATTCCACCCTAATCCCCCCATCCCCTCCCCCCTCCTCAAATTGGAGGTTTACTGTTTAGGATAGAATGAGATGTAATATGAAACCCTTTTCATCCATCTCATCTCATTTCATTGTATTATAAAACCTCCTCCTAAATGATATAATAATATTTCATTTCACTCTATTCCATTATAAAACCCCCAATCAACCATAGCCTAAGAGTAAACTATAAGTCCAATGGATTTTGTATAGGAAATACTATCAAAATTTTGGAGAAAACATTTATTACGAAGTCTCATGTCTAAAATATACTATACAATCAAATAATTAATAATAAACCAAAAGTATAATCTTCTAAAAGAATATAGATTTTCATATAAAGAATTACTATCATATAAGAATCTATCGGAATATGAAATAGTATATAAAATGAAACATTAACTTTTATATCAACAAATTTTGGTGAATTATAATTTTAACTAATTATCTTTTTCAATATAGATTCGACAAGCATCATCACCGACATCCCCAATCCTTGAGGAAGGTGGAGCATCCTTTTGGCTGAGGGTCTTCTTTAACACATTTTATACATTAGCTTGTGGCTAAATACAATAAAACTCCTGTCTCACCAACCCTATTCAATTGGATTAGATTGAGTGAAAAGCATTTGTTCTTGTCATAGCATAACCCAGCATGACCTTGTACCAAAGACATGGAACTAATCCCTTGAAATAGAATCAGAAGAAAAACAAACATCTTTCGTTGTAAAAGATTTCGAAGATGGGCTCTTCAATCTTAGGTGTGAGAGGATAGAGCTCCTGTACGCAGAAAACTTCTTCAATTTGTTTTAAAGATATTTGCTGCGAGGCTTTTTTGGTCTCTACTCTCTTCCAGAGGCGACTTAAGATTTGTAGAAACTTATCTTGATTTAACGTAGAATGATTACAATGCAGTTATTCTTCTATTCAATTATTAATGCTCGTGCCCTTCTAAGGAATAATACAACTCCATCATGAAATAAAATGTAAATGTTGTTCCTCTTGCTGGAACCTGAATTCTCCATTCTTAAGAATGTAAAGCTCTCATAAGCATATGTCCTCTTTTTTCTCTTTTGCTTTTCCAACTATGAATTTGTTAGAATTCAAACCTATGTAATACTCTTTTGGGTTCTTTTAGACACGGAAAATGAGTTTTATTACTTAGGTTTATCACTTTGCTAGTTGTCAAAGTTCATTAATTATAGTTGTTTATTAGTGTAGCTATTTTGAGCTGTCACAATCGGTAAGTAAATCAACTTTCATGCCTATAAAAAGACCATTGTATTTGTAATTCATGCATGAGAGAAAAACAGAAAGCTCATATAGGAGCAACTAGTGTAATGTTGTTATTATCAATATATTGTTGTTTGATTTAGAATTGTGAGTCTACTATGTTTCCAACAAGTAGTATTAAAGCAAAGTTCGTGATTACATTTCAAGGACGTAAAAAATGACTAATATGATTCAGCTTCAAATTCTAAAATTAACAAAGATAAATTATGAAAACTGGAGCATCCAAATGAAGGTACTGCTTGGATCACAAGATTTGTGAGAAATTATTAAAGAGGGTTACACTAAGCTTGAAGATCTGACTGCTGAAGCATCTTTATCAAACACATAGAGGACATCACTTAAGGAATCATGCAAGAAGGACAAGAAAGTCTTGTTTCTCATCTTTTAATGAGTTGATGAATTAAATTTGAAAAAAAATCAGAGTCAAAAACATCAAAGGACGTATGGGGAACCCTACAGAAATCTCTTCAAGGAGTCAAAAAAGCTAAAAAGTTACGACTCCAATCTCTTAGAGTTGAATTTGAAACATTAAAAGTGCAGAGTTCTGAAAAGATTATTGATTATGTTAATCGTCTGAAAATAGTGGCAAATGAGATGAAAAGAAATGGAAAAGCTTTTGATGATGTCAAGGTAACGGAAAAACTCTTATGTTCGTTGAGCGATTATGTTAATCGTCTGAAAACGGTGGCGAATGAGATGAAAAGAAATGGAGAAGCTCTTGATGAAGTTAGTGTAATGGAAAAATTGTTACGTTCATTGACAAGGAAATTTGATTATGTCATCCCTGTCATTGAAAAATCAAAGAATTTGTCACAAATCTCTATTGATGAGCTTATGGGAAGATAATTCAAAATGAAAATACTAGTGGTTTGGAACAAGCTTTGCAAAGCAAGTTATATATTGGTGCCAACCTAACTACCAACAGTTACGAACAAGGTAGAGGAAATTGAGGTAGTTACAGAGGTGCCTTCAAAAGTGGACATTGTGGAAAATGATATGGCGGATGAGGACATGATGGGAGTTCTTTTGAAAGAGGTCAAACAAATGAAGATTATCAAATATATGGTTGTGGTCCAGGATTCCAAAATTGAGGAAGAGGCGATTTTTACAGCGAGGTAATAAATTATAAGTGCACTGTCATAACTGTAACAAGTATGATTATTTTAATTACGAGTGCAGATCAACCCCTAAGAGGGAGGAAACAAATCACAACATAAGACAAAGAAGATGAATAAGCTATTTTCTTAACATACAAAGGAAATGAAGAGTGCAAGAAAAATGAGTAGTATCTTGACACCGATGCCAGCAATGATATGCGTGGGCCAAAAGAGCTATTTGCAAATTTGGATGAGACTATCCAAGGAGAAGTTACTTTCATTGACTCATCAAAATTTTTTGTTAAAGGTAAAGATAAACTTATGATTACCTTAAAAAAAATGGAGAAAATAGGTATATATATATATATGATGTTTATTATATACATATATTAAGAAACAATATTATTAGCCTTGGTCAGCTATTAGAAAAAGGGTACGACATACATTTGAAGGAATCCTATCTTGTCTTCAACAAAGGTGGAGAATTAATTGCTAAAATTGATATGACAAACAATCATCTTTTCATACTTGATATTTAGTCAGAAGTACTGAAACACATGAAGTCTGTCATTAAAGATGAATCATGGCTATGACATTTAAGGTTTGGTCATTTTGGTTTTACTGGTCTAAAATTGTTATCAAAAGCAAAGAAGGTAAATGGACATCAAGAAATTAATCAACAGGATCAATTATGTGAAGCATATATTAAAGGGAAACGATATAAGCAAAGTTTTAAAGTTGGAAAATCATAGAGAGCCAGAAGATCGTTAGAGATTGTTCACTCAGATATAGTTAGACCATTTGATATATCATAATTTGGTGGAAATAGGTATTATATTACCTTAATTGATGATTCCAACATAAAAAAATTGGGTGTATATTCTTAAAAAAATCAGAAACCCTTGATAAATTAAAGGAGTTTAAAGCAATGGTAGAAAAACAAAGTCGACAATATTTAAAGATATTTAGATTTGATAGAGGAGATGAGTTCATGTCAAAGTTGTTTGAAACATTTTGCAAAAGCATTGAATTGTTCATTAGTTGACAACTTTACACACATCATAACAAAGTGTCATTGCAGAAAGAAAAAAACGTATGATTCTTAATATAACGAGCAGTATGGTGAAAGGAAAACACTTACAGAAGAGACCTTTCTGGGCTGAAGTTGTTCTATGTGCTATTTATTTGCTAAATCGGTGTCCAACAAAAAGTGTAAAATTCAAAACACCAATAGGGTGTTTGGTTCACCTGCTGGAGTATATAAGGAATGAAATAGTTATTCTTAGGAATAGAATAAATGAGAAATATAATGGAATGAGTATTACTTAGTTTAGTTTATTTCTAAGAATTTTTATTGATGATGTATGTCAGTGTTTGGTTTGAAAACATAAATTTAGAATGACAAAAGAATAACTAACAAAAAGACCAAAGTATCTATTATAGTCCCTACTAACTATATTATTATTATTATTATTAATTTTTCTTCTTGTTGTTGTTATTGTTGTTGTTGTTGTTCTTATTGTTGTTCTCATTATCATTATCATCATCATCATCATCATCATTATTCACCACTACCATTCCAAGAATAGGTAAAGATAGGGATGGAAGTATCTTTATATATTCTACAAATTTAAAAATAACTAAACCTTAAGATTATCTATTTTGTATAATTTTTTCAACTAAACAAAGTAACAATGTTGGACCCTGAACTTTTCTTGAAAATTAGAAATCATTAAATGGAATTAAATGAGGAATTGGGTAGTGAATGTAGTAAGTTAATGATGAGTGGGTAATATGTTTAGGTTATT
>JAOSBK010000004.1:25978815-25999167 GCA_027568895.1 Erythroxylum shatona
AGATTCAATATTTATGTGCATATATGCTAACATTATGCATAAGCAAGAAAAATGCATTTCCTTAATCTCTCTTTGAGCTCACATGTACTAAAATTTTGGGTCCTAACCCGTAATATGGGGATGGGAAGTTATATTTAAGGTTTCTATACAAGTAAATTCTTGTCTTTCTTCAAATTAAACATGTTACTTAGTTGTTCTTTATCTCTCGCTACATCAGATGGTATCAAAGCAGGTTGAATCACTCCCTCTATGTTAGTGATGGTAACAGAAACAAAAATCACATTATAGATAACCCTAGGTCGGATGACAACGGGAGGCACTAAGGGAGATGAAGCATCAAATTATCTATCGATTAAAGGATCGTTTAGAGGCACGTTTTAGGGAGATCTTGGAGCACCTCAATGCCCTTAACCGTCTTGCCAATAGGGATAGGAAAAATGATGAAGATCATGTTAGCATTACAAGAGTTAAGACATTTAGTGACAATTTTTTGTGTGACTAACTATTGTTTAGATTAACTGTGATGATTTATTTTTTATTACTAATACAATAGTAATTGTGACAATTTAGTATCTTTCACAATTAAGTTGTAACTATTAACATATTAATAGTGTCAAAATTTCTTTTATTACTAAGTTTTGTCATTAAAGCCTATGCAATTTGGAGCCAAAATAATTTTGGCGGGAATAAATTGTAATTGTGACAGAACACATATTAGTAACTAATATTTTCTATTTGTTGTGACAAAATATAATTTGGTCACTGATATTTTTTTCTTTTTATTACGAAATGGTTAATTATCATACAATATTTTACTTGTTGTGACAAAAAATTTTGTCAATAAATATTTAATTAATTAATGTTTATTTCATATTGTCACAATAACCGAACTATAACTATGATCATAACTATTCATAATTTAGTAACAATTTTTTGTGACTAACTATTTTTGTCATCACAAATACGAGATTTTTTAGTGTTAAGACAATTGATTAACACTATTGTTTGGATTATCTGTGATGATTTATATGTTTGTTACTAATATAATGGTAATTGTGGCAATTTAGTATCTTTCACAATTAAATTGTCATTATTATTATATTAACAGTGTTAAAATTTATTTTATCAGAAAATTTTATCACTAAAAGTCTATGAAATTTGGCGTCAAAATAATTTTGACAGGAATTAATTATAATTGTGATAAAACATATATTAGTAACT
This sequence comes from Erythroxylum shatona, assembly GCA_027568895.1. Classification (NCBI taxonomy): domain Eukaryota; kingdom Viridiplantae; phylum Streptophyta; class Magnoliopsida; order Malpighiales; family Erythroxylaceae; genus Erythroxylum; species Erythroxylum shatona. The sequence continues at coordinate 25,980,037 of JAOSBK010000004.1, forward strand.
AATATTTCCTATTTGTTGTAACAAGACATAGTTTGGCTACTATTTTTCTTGTTGTGATGACACGGTTTACCGTCACACAATATTTTACTTGTTGTGATGAAAATTCTTGTAAATAAATATTCAATTAATTAGTGTCTACTTAATATTGTCACAATCACCAAAGTATAACTATTGTTACTACCATTTGTAATTTAGTGATAATTTTTTGTGACTAAGTATTATTTCATCACAAATACGAGATTTGTTGTGACAAAACAATTAATTGACACTATTATTTGGATTAACTGTGATGATTTATTTTTGTATGACTAATATAATGGGAATTGTGACAATTTAGTACTTTCACAATTAATTTGTCACTATTAATATATTAATAGTGTCAAATTTTCTTTTATCACTAAGTTTTATTACTAAAAGCCTATGTAATTGTTACGATGAAAACATTTGTCAATAAAAATTCAATTAGTAGTGTCTACTTAATATTGTCACAATAACGAAACTACCATTATGTTCATTACAATTTGTAATTTTAGTGACAAGAAATTTTATCACTTGACCAACTTTTTGTTACAAAAAGTTATTGTCAATATAAATGTAACAAATTAATGATAAATATTTGATGTTATAATAACATATTAAAATTAACCACTGTAAAGATAAATTATGTCATTATTGTAAAAATTTTAGAGACCAGAAACTATTTGTCATGATTTTTTCTTTAATATGATTATTTGCAAACAAATTTAAATATTTTCTTATAAAATACTCAAATTACATATATTGATAATCCAAAAGTAATATTTTACATATCAATAGATATTTGGTATACATAACTTTAAAATTTCATCAAATAGAATCAAAATAATTAAATGTTGAAATATAATAAAAATCTTGTTCCAAAATATTGACCAAAAATCAACCTATTGAAAATTGAAAACAAAGTTCTTGCCAATGCTTAATCATTGTCATCGTCGCCTTCCTCATCTTCACTTACTGAATATATTTCATCAACATCCATAAAATTATCTTCATTACAATCAGGTTTGTCATCTTCTCTAGCACTCATAGTATCAATATTTAACGAATTTCCTTCAATAGTTGCAGCATTTAGATCAGACCTATCCAAAGATATTGTATCAGTATCATCCTCAAAAGTAGATTCGTGAAGTGTAAAGCCAAAATTTTCATTTTCTTGGCATGGCTCATCTCCTATATCATCATCACATCTCCTATATCATCATCAGGAAGATCATACAAATCATGAGACTTTGTCTTGACAACAACCTGCTAATTGAGCTCCTTAATATCTCTTACATGGTAAACTTGTTCAGCTTGAGAAGCTAAAACATATGGTTAATCAGTTTTCAACTTGCATGTGACATTTACCATAAGAAACCCAAACTTGTCAACCTTTATGATACACATCCCACCAGTCAGCCTTAACTAAAATGATATTATTTTCCCATGATAATTTAATTGTATGATATCTATCAAAATGCCAAAATAATCCAAATTGCCTGTATTCATATCACCTTTTACAAAAATTCCACTATTTTGTGATTTCAATTGCAAATCTTTGCCCTTTGTGTTAAAACTCCAACCGTTGATGATGAAGCTTTTATATCGATAAACTCGCTTGTCTGGCCCATAATCTAAATGTAATAATTGATCACTAACCATTACATTTCCTTTATCATGCAATTCGGTGACCTATCATGAGTAATGAGCATTAAATATTTATATTATGTAAATTATAATTTATAAAAAATTATAGGTGAAATATATTTATAGTACTTACATATTTCTCGAACCACTGATGGAATTCTTTTTTTATATCTTCTTTCTACATTTCTATGATCTCCCCTTTTGAGTTTTTCTTCGTGCATGCTTCATATTAAAAATAACTAAAATATTAGTAGTTACTTCAAGAATATATAAACTATAAAACAAATTATGTAAAATGACTAATTTCAAAAGTTAAGAGAACTTATTCCACAAAGTCTCTGATTTCTTCACAATTTTCTAGCACATACATTCTAGCTTGAGCCCATTCAACTATGCTCAAACCATCATTTTTTTCTAGTAAAGGCCTAACAACTTGTGAGAAAACTTGAAACCTAAAATGAGAATGAGCATCACTTCCCTCATCATTTCTTCCAACATGATTCAACCTAGTTTCAGTTCCATGCAAATACCTTGAACAAAAATATATGCATTCTTTCACAATATACGCCTTAGCAATTGATCCTTTTGGACACACCTTATTTCTCACATATGATTCAAGCATATACCAAAATGTCAATCTATAGGATACATCCATCGATATTGTACTGGCCCAGCAAGTTTAGCCTCACTTACAAGATGAATGGTTAAATGCAACATTATGTCAAAAAATGAGGGAGGAAATATTTTCTCTAATTTACAAAGTGTAAAAGGAATTGATTTTTCAAGTCTCTCCAAATCATCAAAATGCAAAACTTTAGCACATAACTCTCTTAAATAAGCACACAACTCAAGTAATGCTTTGTACACTTCTTTACCCAACAACCCACGTATAGCCAAAGGGAGATATCGATGAAGAAATGCATAACAATCATGACATTTCATTCCAAAAACTTTGCATTCAGTAAGACTCACACATTAAGAAATATTGGAAGAATAGCCATCGGGAACTTTTAAATCAATTAAGAACTGACAAAATGTTTGTTTTTCACCTTTAGATAGTGTATAACATGCAGGGTGAAATGCATACCAGCCATCACTTGTGGGAGTTGCATAAGGCTCAGGACATATACCCATATATTATAAATCAAAACGAGTATTTATAGTACCCTTTGTTTTCCCCTTAATGTTCAACAAAGTCCCCATTATTATCACATATATTTTTCTTGATATGCATGGCATTCAGATTATGTTGCAACTTAAGGGTTCTCCAATATGAGAGTTGAAAAAAATTACTCTTCTTATCCAAAATTTCAAGTAATAGAGCATCTCCATGCTTTCTTTTCCTTATAGTTTTTCCAAAATTCATCTGTTTAATAAAATAGTGGAAATAAGAAAAAAGAATACAAAAAAATATACACATAATTTAAAATCAATCAAACTTCACCTGAGAAAATTGATTATATTGTTCATCATCATCACCACCTAATAATTGTTTTGGTGCATTTCAATTTTCTTTGATACCATCAAATGTTTTAGCATTTTTCCTCTAAGAATGATTAGTTGGTAAGAAGCGACGATGACCAAGATAGCATGTTTTATGTCCATTTTGAAGCCGGTGAGAAGACGTTTCAAGATTTCAAATAGGACATGCTAACTTGCCTTTGGTGCTCCATCCTGATAAATTACTATAAGCTAGAAAATCATTTATGATCTATATTAGAGTTGCACGTAACTGAAAATTATTCTCTGAAAATGCATCATATGTCTCTACACTTATCTTCCAAAGGAATTTCAACTCATCAATCAACATCTCTAAGTATACATCAACATCATTTCCAAGAGCTTTCGGACTAGGAATCAAAAGTGACATCATTAAATAAGGATCTTTCATACAGAGCCATGGTGGAAGGTTATAAGGAACTAACACAACTAGCTATACACAATAAGAAGTGCTCATATTTTCGAATGGGTTAAAACCATCACTTACTAAACCAAATCTAACATTACGTGGGTCTACTGCAAAAAAGGGGTTCACAGTATCAAAACTTTTCCAAGCTGGAGAATTCGTTGGATGTCTCATAAAACCATTATTACATGGTTTATCTTGATGCCATCTCATATCTTTAGCAAAATTAGATGACATGTATATTCTTTGCAAGTGAGGAGTTAACAGAAAATATCGCAAGACTTTTTGCAGAATCTTTCCATACGGTCATGCTCATTAATCATATTCCCAATTTTCCCATTATTCTTGCATCTATATTCACCACATGACGGACAAGATTGAGTATTCTCATATTTATTTCCGTAAATTATGCAATCATTTACACAACCATCTATCTTCTCATATGAAAGCCTTATATCTCGAGAAACTTTCTTACAATCAATACATGAGCTAGGAACTTTATTACCTTTAGGAAACCATCTTTTCATTATTTGAAGCATTCCATCAACTGCATTTTCACTAATCTCATAAAGACACTTCTAATTTAATACTTCAACAATGAATGATAGTATGAAAGATTCATCGCAGCTAGGATATAACTCTTGCTCCAATTCCCTCAATATTCTATAAAACTTAGTAGCTTCCTTATTTGGACTGGTGGGGCCACCTCTAATAGGATCATCAGCTTCTTCATTTAGATCATAAGAACTATCCCTCGCAAGATCACATATTATATCACACATTCCATTATCATTTTCACTTTTATTACTCTAATTACTATCATTGTTGTCATCAGAATAATATTGTAGAACCTCTCCATGATGGTACCACTGCTTGTAGTTTTTGTTTATCCCATTTAACATCAGATGTTCATAAATTGATTGATTTGTCCTAAATAAATTATTGTTGCATTTTTTACAAGGACAACGAACTGCTCTTCCTTTGTCAAAATGTCTAAATGCAAAATCTAGAAATTCATTAACTCCTTTTCATATTATGGCAATGCTATATCAGAAATTTCCATCCAAGTTTTGTCAATCATCATTATCCTACAATACAAATTAATTGAATAGGTTTAGCAAAATTTGACACAAAACTTGATAGGATAGGGAACTTTATAAGCATTAATATTTTCCAAATAAACAGTGAGGCATTACTAAGAATAAATTAAAATACACCCATAAATAAGCCAAGCTCGGTTAGCTGAGACACCCAAATAAGGAAAAAGAGAGAAGGCGATAGAGAGAGAGAGAGAGAGGGAGGGAAAACCTGATGAGCTTCAGCTTCGACAGTGGAGGAGAGGAGATAACTCCATCTATATATTAATTTTTGCAAGCTCTGCCCTCTTTCCTTTTTATCAAAATCGCGTTGTCGACTTTAGGATGAAGGTAATCTACCCTCTTTCTTTTTTATCAAAAATTGCGTTGTCCGCTTCATGTATATATTAATTTACACAATGTCATATTGGAGATTATTTTTCTATATATGTAAAATGAAGAAGAATAAGAAGGGTAGTAGTATTCAATAAAATTTAACAGCTACACTTAGTTTCATTGTCGTATTGGAGAATTGGAGTGTTTTTCTAGTATTAAATAAAAATTAACAGCTATGCTTGGGCTACATGGGAATGGGCACATGGGTCTGATTTATTATAAAGGGAATGGACACAAAGGAAGCATCGTATGATGAAATAAATATCAAACAACATTATCTATTCATTTAGATTAATAGAAAATATTTAATAATTCAAAATAAATAAAGATAGAAATTTAGAGATTTTTATAAGACAAATTATAAGTTTATGTTTTTATTAAACAATAATAAAAGAAAAGATAAAGTTTTTAATCAACGAAAACTTCTTATCTTTATCTCTCCCAAGTCACAATATATTGTTATTGAAATTTGATTATTTGACAATTAAATATCTAACATTTTTATAAGAAGTAAAATCGCAAGGTTATTATATGCTATCTTTTTTAAAACAAAAAATATACATTAGAATTTAAAGAATATATATATTAAATTTATTTTTAAGTTATTTATATTAAATATATTATTCATAGAATGTTGAAGGAAATTTCCTAACTAATCCAACATTAATGTAACCTTAAAATTTTGGACACCAACCGAGAAAAGTCATAAAAGCTCGATCAAAATTTTAAATTTTAAATTGACCAATCGAAAGTCAGTATTGTGGGAAAAAGATAAGGAAGACCACACCGAAGTTTATGAGATAATCTAACACAATCTAAATTGAAGGTTTCAATCAAAATGGTGACGTATTAATATAGACCACACCGAAGTTTATGGGATAATCGAACACAATCTAAATTGAAGGCGGTTTCAATCAAAATGGTGACGTATTAATATATTTATAGCCAATACGACAATATTACAGAGCCATAATCAACTACACGCAGACAACCATCAAGCCTTAGGCGCCAAACAACTTAGAAACATCATATAAGATTTCTTTCAAACTTGATTCGACTGTCTCATCTAAATTTTATGCTTGCTTTGCGTTTATAGATGTTGGTATACTTTTATTCCTTAGTAAAGCTTAATTTTATTATTTATAAACAAATTTAAATATTTTCTTCTAAAATATTCAAACTACATGTATTAATAATCCAAAAGTAGTATTTTACATATCAATAGATATTTGCTAAATGTAAATTTGAAATATTTATTTATTTAAAATTTTCTATACAAATTTTTATCTAAAATCAATTATTTTTATTAGATGAATAAATTCAAAATTTTTGTAACTATCCCACTAACATAATATTTTATGATAAATAATAAATTACTTTCATCTATATTTATTATGTATTGTAAAAATATTAGATTTGATTTTAAATTTATAAAATATAAAATTTTATTATGAAAATTAAACTATTACATAAAATTTTAAAAATTTAAGATGAAATCATTTTTTAAATTAAAAAATTGGTAAGTAAGTACTGAAGATTGTACTCCTTCATCTGCAAAATGAAGAAGAAAAAGGACAGTATTATTAAATGAAGCTTAACAGCTACACTGAGTTTCGTTTTACGCGATGTCTCATTGGAGATTGTTTTTCTATATGTGTAAAACAAAGAAGAATAAAAAGGGCAGTAGTATTAAATAAAACTTAACAACTACACCTGGTTTCATTTGCAATGTCATATTAGAGAATTGGAGATTGTTTTTTTATGTGTAAAAGGAAGAAAAATAAGAAGGGTTGTAGCATTAAATAAAATTAAATAACTACATTTGGTTTTCTTTTGCGCGATGTCAAATTGGAGATTTTATGCGTAAAATGAAAAAGAAGAAGAAGAAGAAGAAGAAGGGTAATACTATTAAATAAAGCTTAATAGCTACACCTACTTTCGCGTGAGGAGATCTAAGTAATTGTGAAACAGTAAAGTTGGTGGAAGAAGATGAATCGTGAATAATCGCGTATTCGTTATGTGCAGTGTGAATAAATTTCATCTTCTTCACGTGCGCAGTTCTCCACTCTGCTTCATTGCATATCTTCGGTTACAGTCTTCTCTCCACATCTTCCAATTCCTCTACTCAAATACTAACAGGTAAACGACCATTGTTATTTGTTTAACTTATTCTTCTAATCTTGTTGTTTGATGGGTTCTTTACTGAATTTACTGGAATAGGTTACACATTCATGAATTTCCCCAAGAATATTAACCTCAGCTTACACATTCTTTCACGATTTAGTTTAATAAATTAGTTTTTTTTACAATTACTCTGTTACTATAAACTTAAAATACTCATGGAACAATTTCTAATGAAACTACTTGTTCTCTAACCATTGAACTACTCATGGAACTACTCTCTCTGAACATCGATTCCCACTCTCTTTGTTACTATAAACTTGACAGACCTATTTACTTTGAATGGGTTGCCTCTGGATTATAAATCTTTTATCACAACAGTAGAACAGAGGGAAACCTCCATCACCATCACTGAACATTGCATAGAACTGCTTTTTCATGAACAATGTCTCCTATTATGAATGTGTACAACGTCTTATTTATGTTTTCCCATTCAATGTTTTACACCACTTAACACTTTATTCAACGTCTTATTCAATGTGTAACCCATTCAATGTGTAAAACGTCTCCTACACCACTTAATGCTTCATTCTATCTTCTTTATGTTTTCCCTATCTTATTTGGAAATTGAGGACTTGTATCTAGTATAAATTATGTTCAGTTGTCAGCTACGTAGACTAGAAATATGTAAAGGTATCAGCTTTGTTGCAGTTGCTGCTTGAGTGTATATAAAGCAATTGTATGCTTGTGATTCTAAGTGGGGTGAATTGTAAAATAGTTAAGGTTATTGTTGTTATCGTTAATTTGAGTATATAAAGTGGAAAGTGACTCAAAGATGTTTGTTTTCTCTTGATTTTTTTCTACTTGTTGACTTCATTAATTTTTTCTTACAATTTGTTTTAGCTGCGTATGTTGCTTGTTCCTAATACGTATTTATTTTTAAAAGTGCAAGATGGTTAAAATTGGTAATTATATGTGAAACCGCAAGACTGTTAACAATGGTAGATCTTTATCAAATATGGATGATGAACAAAATAAACCTAGTATAGTAGAGGAGTTAGAAGCTATAAAGGCTCATAATCAATAGTCCGATGCTACAGGTGGAACTTCAAATAATGCACTTAGCCTATAAGGACAAGTTATTAGTACTAGTAATGTGATCTTTAAAATTATATGATTGTGCATTTAAATTTTTAATATAATATTTTATATATCTATTAATTTTTTTAAAATAGGAAATGTAAATTCTAAAAAACGTGGAGGACTACCAACAATTAATGCTAGACTTGCCAAGAAGAAAGCTGAAGGAAAATAAATTGATGTTCAATTTCCTCCTTTTGTACTATAAGGTATGTGGTAAGCATACCTGCCTTTTTAAGTCGAAAGTTACTATATGCATTCGGTAACTTGCACCACTTCGTGTATCTATTTGGAAAGAGATTTTTAAGCATGATAAGAAGGCAATGTGGTTATTTTTAAAGGTATGACACTTTTTTTAAATGCAATAGAGTTTGGTTTAACTGCAATAGAGTTTAATTTTTTTGTTGCATTGAATTTATTTCTTAATTTTCCTAACTATATTTTTATATGAATTTTATGATAAATTGAAATTTTAGTGCAATCTTATGTGATGCAACAAGTGCATGCATAGTATAAAAAATCGACATTATCATTTGTGCAAAAGCTATCTCAAGAGCAAAGATTGCCGAAAGGATGTGGAAGAAGGTGACTGGAGAAGAAATAATGATATGAAAGTTATAGTCAAATTAGATTTTTTAAAAAACTTTAAAATTACTTTACTAAATTTTCAAATTTTATCTAAATATGAAGAATAAGCTTTAAGAAAAGGGAGAGAAAAAAAGATTTCGTCTGCACCTCTACTACTCATTGAGCATTTCGGTCTTGTCATAAAAAGAAAGTCAAGCTATTTATGTTGTTTAGATGTTAAAAGGATAACATCTAAGTCCTGAAAAAAAAAGTGAAATTCTAACTAAAGTTGAGGCTACAAAGTAACGTGCAAGTGATTTAGACAATAAAGTTGCAAGATTTACTGAAATCAAAAAAATACAAAATGAAAAAATTCAAGCTCAGGATGCAGCTATTGAGAAGCAAACTATAGAAGTGAAACAAATTTCAGTTGTTTTTGCATATTTGGCAAATGTTGGAGTAATTCCTAGTTTGTTACTCAATTCTTCTGCCTTAGTTGAAGATCCATTAAGTGTCACAAGATCAAATACCCCAACCACTCATGTAAGTTTATAAATTTATAAAATCTAGAATAGTTAGTATCATTTCTTATCATTACCATTATATTATTATAAATTGTTAGTACTAAATTTATAGCTTAATATTTTATAAACTAATAAACTAATTTTATTTTTATTTATTTTGTAGGAAACAAATCAACAGTGACCTTCATCTTGAAGAATAGCCAGAAATTTTACCTTAGAGAGTTTTACCTTAAATTAGTATGTTGTAGTTTGAGATAATTGTAATAAATAATTTTCTTAGATATTAAAATTTTCAATTTTATATATTGGAAATTAGAATTTTGTACATTTTGGCGATTTTATATATTTTATATATACTAATAATTTTTATTTGCCTGTCTGATAATATCTTGGCAGTAAAAATCTATATCATTTGTGACAATTTCTATTTTATGACCACTAATGCAAAAATTTTTATAGATTAAGTAATTAAATTGTTAAATTTAATAATATTATTTGCGACATACACAAACACATTAGTGATAAATTAATTGTAACATATATTCTTTATGTAGTGACAACATTATTGTAACATATAACTTTCATACTTGCGACGAAATATGTTAGACAATATAGCCACTAATGCAAATTTCTTTTACAGCTAATGTAATTTCGTTGATGAATTGATAGTTTTATTTGTGATAATAATAAACACATTAGTGATAATGCTTTTTGTAAGAACCAATTTTCATTTTTGTGACGAAATGATGTTGACACTTTTTTGTTATAAATATTAGTGACCAAGAAGTAATGGACACTAATAAAAAAATTATTAGTGACATATTTTGTCACTATTTATAATTATTTTAATGGCAATAATGTTGTAATAATAAAATGAAGTACTGTTATGACTTCATTCGTCACTATTTTATATTATTTGTGTCAACAAATTTGTCATAAATATGTAAATTTGCTGTGACCATATGGTGTTCTCACACATTCCATAGGTTTTAGTGTCGACACTTTTGTCACAATATAATGAAATATTGTCACAACTTTATTCGTTACTACTTTATATTATTTGTGTCAACAAATTTGTCATAAATAAGTACAGTTGTTGTGACCATATAGTGTTGTCACACATTTGATAGGTTTTAGTGTCTGCAATTTTGTCATAATAAAATGAAGTACTGTTACGACTTAATTTGTCACTATTTTATATTATTTGTGACGATAAACTTGTCATAAATATGTAAAGTTATTGTGACCTTATAGTTTTGTCACATATTTAACAAGTTTTAGTGTCAGTATTTGTGTCACAAAAGTGTTGCATAATTGTGACCATTTTTTAAATTCGTCACTATTTCATTAGTGACGGAGGTATTTGTGACGGGAGGTGACGACTTCAAATATTGGACACTATTAATAATAGTGACAAATATTATTGCTTTTAGTGACAACTTTTACTTTCACTATAAATACAATTCCTTGTAGTGACTGATTTTTAAAAAATAATTTAAAAAATTAAAAGTATAAAATAAAATCTTTTTTAATTGGGTTCAGATTTGGGTTGTCCAGATTCAGGCTTACTTGAGGCCCAACTTCTTTTAGCAAAATGATATAGTTTTGTTTAAAATAGATGGGCTTCAGAGGGCCTAGACTTGGGCTTGGGCTATGGATTGGTCCATTAAAAATACATGAATTTAGGCCCATGGGCCTCCTATTGCCATCCCTAGTCAAATGTTGCATCATCATATTTCCTAGTGTATATTTTACCCCCTATTTTGTAACTAATCATTTATGAGAAGATTTTAAATATTGATAATAACAAACGTTATAATTTAAACTCCCCGAGTGTAGGATGATGAAACATATTGGCATTTTTTGATCAAACTGCCTCGAGTTTCCTCTCTTATTCTACTGCCTCGAGCAATTCTTGGCTGCTAGAATGATTACATTGTATTACTTAAAAGATGCAAGAACAACACAATTATAAAAAGAAAATACAAAAGCAATGTCAGTTAAAATCGTCCTAATTGGATCCTTCAGATTAATGGCTTGCAAACACATTAGACATTCAAAACTTCTCTAAAACCTACAAGGTAAAGTCTTAAGTATATCAGGAAACCTTATCTTTCTTTTCCTCCTAACCTCATAGACTTGCAAACATTGAGTAGAAATGACAATGGGCTCGACTGAGCCGGAAGCAGAGGGTTCGAGCTTGAGTCCAGTCTGACTTGGCCAGTAAATTTTTTTAAAATTAAAATTGCAAAACGACGTTTTTTTTCTTAGAAGGGTCAGGCTGGGCAGGGCCTAGGCAATCTGAGCCCTAGCCCGATCCAAAGGCTAGTCAATCTAGGCTTGACCTATTGACTTAGAGTTGGGTTAGGTTTGGGTTCATTTGCCACCCTTACCCATTAGTCCATAAAAGCTAGTAACTTGTGCTGATTAAAAAATTCGTATAGTTACAAGAAACAAAAGGATAGATAATGCTAACTCCATTAAGCTATATATTAATTATCACGAAATAGAAGAGCAAGTACACTAGCTTACATAGAACATATAGGGAGGGTTTGTATAGTTCACTGCACCTAAAATTGCTAAACATGCATTAAGATTTAGACAATTGAGTGGTTATAACTAACTTCTTCAATTGTAATGAACAATAGGTTAGGCACCTAACCATGAAACACGACACTAGTAAGAAGACTTGTTAAAGATTAGAGTGTGCCAAGAACGATTCATAAGAGACACAAAATTAGTCAATGGAAATTATAATCTCTATTGAGGAACTAACTTACAATTGCTTAGGTATGTAATGCTTCGTCATCCTAGAGAGCAAATTATAGACAAATGCTCAATTGCATATACATCATCATATAAATGAAAATTAACCGCATTCTAATTTAAGTTAAGTACACTTATTTTGTCCCTTTCAATCTTTCTGTAATATTCTCTCCTTCCTTTATAAAATCCAAATGATTTGGCTTGGTTGGATGAAAACCATATACTAGATTATCACCAATAAAACATACCAAGTTACCAAATGGCCAATGGGTATCTTCCACTAAACACGAAAATCATATGTCAACAGTTTATAATTGACATACAAAAACAAAAAATAATTTAGAAGGGAGATAATGGGAGGAGTTGACCAAATATACTTGCAGAATGATGGGGTAAATAAAAAACTAGAAAGCAAGAACAGATGCATTAAATCATACCATTCAAGGATGCACTATAGATGAAACTCATACATACAACTTGTCACCTACAAGGTAAGTCAAAACTTGAGCCCCAACAACTCACCAACAGTATAATGAACATAGCACTAATCTAGGACAAGAAAAGGAAAATAGAAAAACTAATAGTTGAAGGATTGCTTTCGCAAAATTCCATAAGGCAAATGCTTCAGGCATTATCGTAAAAGTCTTAAATTCCTCCTCCAACAAAAACAACAAATGATGTCATATGTGCTTCAGGTTTTATGGCCTCATCTCTGGAGAAATTGAATAAAACACAAAGATGGTTAAAAGTTGCAACCAAACAGAATTTGCATCTTAAACAATGAGTTGGATTTTGCCTCAACGCATTTTCAGTATTTGAAGGTGAAGATTAAATGCAATTAAAATTTTTATGAATACCTGTGAAAGCTAAAGCTTGTCTAATTCTAGGTGAAATTACAGTGGAACAAAATCAAACAAATAAATGATTCAACTTCTATGGTTGTTTTAGGAGATAAAATTGTACTGTAATATTAGGAGTATCACTATAGTTGTTAGGTTGTTCTTATCGTATCCCTTAGACTCCTCTGTAATCCATCACTTTGTTGTAACTAAACTCCTATTATTATGTAACAAAGTGTAACAACTTCATGTATATAATGGAGAAATACATGAAGGGATGATTATCCAAGAAATCACCCTCATTCATATTCATATTATTAAGTTGGTATCAGAGCATTATCGATCCACTTATTATGGCTCAAAATTATGAAAATCCCACACCAAACTCTACCAACATCCTATCCTTTCTTAGCAATTCATCAACCAATCTTACAATTCCAAACATATTAGTACAACTTTAACTTGACAATCATGTTTCGTGGCAACAGATTGTCAATCAAGCTCTTAAAGCCTTTGAACTTGATCACTTGCTTGATGAAGTCAGTTCCTCAAGTTACTGTCGAGGTGCTAAACAATAATCCACCAACAACCTAACTGAATCCAGCCTATGCAATCTAGAAGAAGAAAGGATGGCTTGTTTTGCTATGGCTAAAGTCCACCATGTCACCTCGTATTCTTGGCTACGTGTCCTAAGCAAATACTACTCATGAAATATGGACTATTATTGATCAACTTTTTCAAACTCAAGCACGCTCTCGCATCATGCATGTACGATATCAATTGCAAAACCTTAAGAAGGGGTCCCTTTCTATTCTTGAATATGTCAAGAAGAAGAGACTTCTAGCTAATTCTTACTAAAGCACAGATCTTTATCAACAAGGAAGAACTAATTTCTTATTTTTGTTTAGATTGGACTCCAGCTACAGTCTATTTCATACAAGTCTTGGCATTCATCGAGGGCCTATTTCATGTGATGAGCTACTTGGTTTGTTTCTTTAAGAGAAGCATCATCTAAATGAAGAATCTCAACTTATTGAAGTATCTGCCAATATGGCACAACGATCAAACACATAAGGTTAGGGATTTCAGAAGAACAAATCTAGCTCTTCTTTCTTATTCTCCAATTCCTACAACACTAATTGCTCTTCTCAGCCCACTGATAATTCATCAAAGGGAACACAAATTATATGTCAAATTTGTGAAAAACCTAGATATGGTGCTCATAATTGCTACCATTAAGATAATAAAGACAGTTATCCTCCTCGATGATAGTCTCGTTATGTTAAGCTTGCTTCTGCTACTCCCAGTGATATATTAATTAGTTCCATCTCTTTCTAATGTGGGATTCCTATTCAAACTTGACCTAAAACCTTAAGACATTAGGTTTATAAGTCCTTTCCACTTATATGTCCTTCACTAGTTCCATCTCCTTCCAATGTGGGATTCCTACTCATACTTGATAACCCAATAGTTTTGTTTATCTCCTCAAGCAGTATTGCCTTAAGGAAAACCTCATGAATTGTTTCTTTAACTAAGTTGTCTATTTTTGCCCAAGTTTTGTCAGAAAAGAAACTATTCAGCCCATTTGGCCTTGGTACCTTCAATCCTTTCAATTGAAAAATAGTAGCTTCTATTTTCCCATCTTCAATTGGTTTAACAAGGTTTGCTGACTCCATATTTCTCTTGGTGATAAAGGTTTCCAGTTCTTAAGTAGAAGATGATATTACTTGGGTAAAGACAATGAGACCTTTTTTGTAACTAGCTACGTCTATTGAGATATCTTTATAATCAATAAGAACCCTTCCCTTTAAAGTTGAGATTGTAGAAATCCAATTCGTATTCCTTCTTACAATAACTGAATTGAAGAAGAATTTTGAACATTTATCTCCATAATTTATCCAATTAATCCTTATTATTTGTTTCATTAAGGAATTGTGATCCATAATGGCTTAAGGTTAGGTTTCAAGTTCTTGCTTCTCTATATCTAAAAGATGAGAGTCTCTTAGGTGCTTAGAAAGGAGTTGTTAAGTAGAAGATAACTTCTCCTTAGCTTTCTCCACTATAGCCTTGTATTTGGTTTGCTTCTAACATTGAGCATTTTAGTCTCATCCTTAATAACCTTTTACTTTTGCACATATATAAATTGTTTGGTTCTATGAATTGGTGCCTTCAATCCTCTTAACATTTTTTTTGGTAATTAAAAAAATGTTAACATTGCTTCCTAAAAGCCTTCATTTTTCACTAGGAAGTTGTTGAATTTGAAAAGGTAGTTCCTGGGATTTATAGGAAATAAATTATCGATTATAAAAGGAGTATGATCAAAAAAGAGGGGATCTAGAAATCTGACATTGTATTTAGATGTCATAATTTGATTATAATGTAACAATTTCATTGATTTTGTCTTTAATATTAAAACATTAAATATAATTAATAAATATATAAAAATACATTAATGAATATATAAAAATACATTAATGAATTAAACTAATAATGTTATATTTAAAATTATAACCGATCGATTGAATATAAGGATATAAATTATCATATAACCGAGTACAACATTCCCTAAAATGGCTTGCTATTATGGATAGGGGTTAGCCTCTTAACACATGAAGGTACTTCACAGCTAGCTGGAGATAGACCTTGGGTGGAAGGTTAGTTGGATTACACACATGACAGAGGCATGTGAAAGCTCCAAGGTGATTTAGCATGTTAAATTAAGCAGGGTGTGAGTTCTGGCAGAGTTTCAAACCATGTATGAGCTGACAAGGCTAAGGCTAAGTTCTTGATAGACTAAGGACTTTGTGGGTACTCAAATGGACAGACCATGGCTAACGGACTTGACATGGGTAAGCATTGGACTAGACTAGTATGCTATAGCTGACTTTGGGATGACTCATCATTAACAAATATAGATCGTGAGAATCTTGGAAGATGTGGTGGATAAGATTACGAAAGATAAACATCAGTGTTAAAGGATAAAGACCACGCGAGAGGATCATTTGAAGATAGTGGACATCTTTGTGGATAAGGATAGATCGTATGTGATCTTTTATCTTGTTAGTTGAGATATAGATAGGCCTTATCAGATAGAGTCCTATTTAGATGAGGATGTAATCTTATAGGATAACGATGTAATCTGATATGATAAGATATGATCATAGGTAGTAGAGTTCTATTACGATTCTTACTTGTTCCCCAAGCTTTGATGCCTATATGTAGCTCATTTGAGCCTTGCTCTTTATATACAGAGTTGAGGCAGCATTCCTTTGTACACTTTGAGGGAAGTAATAAAGGTTGACAGTTTGCTGTATCTCTTCTTCGCTTTATTGTTGCCTTTGAATATTATATTGCTTTTGTAGTTTCTTAAGAGTGTAAGAGTCAAACACTGTGAGGGTTGTGAGGTGTTCTAAGAACTCGATTGTTGGTTGACGGTCACGTGAGGAAGACTGAGTCTTGCTTAAGCGAATCTAAGTAAGATTGTCGTACAAAGGAATGGACATGACTTGCGAATAAGTCTGGTACTTAAAAAGACCTTTGTAACAATAGGCCACCAAGAAGAGTCATTAAGTGTCTGACAACGTGTAGAATTAGAGGCACAATAGAGGGATGAGATCTTCTGTTCCCCTTAACCAATTCTTACTCTATTCCATCCCATCTTATCCATATATTTTTCTCTGTCCTATTTAAATATGTGGATGAAACGAGATGAAATAAAGTAGGAATTAGTTAAGAGGAACTTAGGATTTGTTCCCCATAGCAGATGCATCACTGGAGCATAAATTCTGAACATTTATTAAGAAGTAGAGAGGTGGCCTTTGTTCTTAATCCTAATATTGAAATAGAAAAGACTTGCATGCCCAATTCCAACTACTCAAAGGTTAAAAAGTTCAGTTGGCATAAATTTTGGTGGTAGTTTTCGTCTTTTTGCTATAAATCTCAAAATAGGGATATAATAAAGATGATGGAATTCTATTGATGGAGCTATAGGAAAGAACAATTCAACTAATCATAGTTGTTATTGCATTATATAAGGACAACTATTGGATAACAGAAAAGAAGGCCGTGTGATCCTATGACTAAGCCCATTTGGGCACATTGTAATTCGTAGTAAGAGCATATTGTGAAATAGATGAATAGCAAGCCCATTTGGGCACATTGTAATTTGTAGTAAGAGCATATTGTGAAATAGTTGAATAGCTATCTCAAGAGGAGCCTCTCTGTTGCAGACAGAAAGAAAAGGAAAACATTGCGTGTTAGAAATAAAGTCCGTAGACAAGCTGGCGTAAACGTTCTTCATATAAGATCACAAGAATCTGGTCAACTTATGACGATTTTCCATGAGAGAGAGAGCTAGAGGGCGATAAACATGATCCTCTCTACATTGTGTGTGTGTGTCATATTTCTCGTTTGGATTACCTAAAGTTAAAAGCATTAAACGTTAAAAAGAAGAATGAAATTAGCAGTACAACTTCATACAAAAGCAGGAATATAGAAAACAACATCCAAAATTACAAATTTAACTGGGCAAAACAAGGAAATTGTGAAATTGATCGAAGATCAAAATCAAGTAGACGCGTTACACCCTTTGAGGGCCTTGTACTGAATGATCCCTTTGTACAACAGTTGTCTGTTAACTGGCATACCATCTAACAAGCTTCCACCAACAATACTGCTATGAAGTTCTGTAGCATCCTCCAGTTCTGAGAATTGGTCGCTTTTTCTTGTTATCCGGTGTTTCTTCCTATACTCTTGATTGTTGGACAAAGGCTCTGCAAATCTCACCTTCTTCTTTGGTTGGTATCTCATTTTTGATCCTGTATCAACACAGAATTGACTTTAAGCAAGTATGGTCCAGAGTCTGACATGAACTGTCTCATCACTGTATGTAGCCATGAAGAAACTGAATGAACTTTCAAGAAGTAGAACTTACCACCCAATTCAAATTCGATCTTCTTCAAGAAATCGGAGAGCATACGCTTGTGGACTTGTCGAGCAATGAGAACCAAGCTTCCTGAAACTGCAAAAGCAGCCATGAAACCAAGTCCCGTTGAATCAGACATCTTAATAAATTTCTCTGATTCTCTCTTCCTCGAATTTCTCTAGAAAGAACAGAACTTTAGTGGTACCCAACACTATAAACACCTCCACCTCCGGATCCCAGAATATTCAGACACGAGAGAAAACACGGTCAAAGAGGCACCATCATCTGAGTGCAGAAAAAGAACAAGAAGTTGGCGCGTCATGTGTGTGAAAAGGAAAGATATTGAGAATCGGTTCAAAACATGCCAACGGATTAAACAATGAAGAGACTTTTGACTTGTATCAAATGCAGTAACGTGAAAGTCTTTCTATAAGGTGATTGGCTAAAGATGTTTTCTTTTATTCTTAGACAATGGCAATTTGATTATTAATAAGCTGGAAAGGAAGTACCTCAAAAGTCACATGCATTGATATGTCATTTTAGGACATGTAAACAAAAAACAAGGGGGCTACTAAATCATGAACTCCGATTTTGTTTATGGTTATGTTATCCACCTTAATTTTCTCTTTGCGTACGTTAAAAGTACATTTCCGAACTTGGATGTACGAGATTTGGCACTTATAGAAGTTGTTGGTTCACAGATGGATGGTGAAAGAATATTTATATTTGGGTTAGATATAAGAAGCAAAATCCTAAAATAAGTAGAATGTTTAAACCAATTCTCCTTTTATTGGTTTAGGAAAAGATAGCTTTCATGTTTTTATCATTAAACTATTGATTTGTTTATTCTCGTAACCTTTCATAATATTGGGGGGGATTTAGCAGAAAAGGATTAATTAGATCATACAAGTCCTCACCATATACAAGGACATAAGTTCAAGCCCGGGTTTTACGTCAATTAACGCTCAATAAATCTAACTTTCGAGAGTGCGTCCAATTTTTGTTAAACTAAGGGCCCGTTTGATTTCACTTCTGTTTTTCTGTTGTTGTTTTTAGTTTTTGTTTCTGTTTTTGGTTTCTGATTTTTGGCTTAAAAAAATGAAAACCTGTTTGGTTGAGATTTGTAACATAAAACTGAAAATAAAAACCTGTTTGGTTGAGATTTCTAATAAACTTATTATTATTATTATTATTATTATTATTATTA
>JAOSBK010000004.1:26010437-26022614 GCA_027568895.1 Erythroxylum shatona
TTATGGCCAAAAGAATCCAATCTGGTTTTATCCTCAATCAAATTGAACCTATCGTGGGACAATTAGTATAACTTTCTCTAGAGATATCAGATTTAGGTGTTCTTTAGATGGATTGAAATAGGACTTCAATAGCTATACCATTCATGAAGATCTCAAAGACAAATTCCATCTTTTGAAGGATCAAAAATGGAACAGAAGATGTAAGGTGAACAGTAACCCAAAAGAAGTTTATGAATAGTAACACAAAAGAAGCTTTCAATTGTCATAACTTCCTCTGCAGATATCGAAGTTAGGTTTTATTTGGATGGTTTGAAAGAAAACTTCAAGAGATACAACTTTCATGCAGACCTCAAAGACAAATTCCATCTTTTGAAGGATAAAAAATGGAACAGAAGATGTAAGGTGAACAGTAACCCAGAAGAAGTTTATAAACAGTAACACAGAAGAAGTTTGCAACTGTCATAACTTCCTCTATAGATATCAAATTTAGGTGTTCTTTAGATGGTTTGAAAGAGGATTTCAAGAGATATAACTTTCATGAAGATCTCAAAGACAAATTCCATCTTCTAAAGGATCAAAAATGAAATAGAACATGTAAGGTAAATAGTAACCCAGAAGAAGTTTATGAATAGTAATATAGAAGAAGTTTTAGGCATAACTTTCGATTCCAATGTCCAAAATTCTCATAATATATACCATTTGAAAGATAACAGAAAGATATACAACACTCAAGAAGGCAACTTTGCTAAAATCAATCTAGATCAATCCCAAATTTTCCTTAAATTCCGAAGATGAATTTTACATTCATCCACCAATGTACTACACTCAGTTCTCTACTTCATGACAAATTTTGAGGATCTTAAAAACAGAATTTAAATTTGATGTCTTCATAAGACATATAGCCATATGTTTCTAATTTAATCCAAATTAAGAATCATCTCTTTTGGATAACTAGAGAAAAAGTTGTGGCTAAAAGACTGAAGTATACTCCATGAACATTTTCCATATCAACCATCCATTTTTGTTTCACAATCTTTCCTTAACACAAATCATACTAAGATCACCTTTTCTATTTCATTTGCTGCTCATTCTGAACTTCATTTCAAATCAATATTATACAAAGAAAAATTTATAATCCATGACTAATCATGAACACCAATGATAGAACATACACCTATATACATATCCTTCATCAACTTACTATACAAATTCAACTTCATTGTTGCTTCTAACTTTCACCCTAATTCTTCCTATCTTGAAATCTCTTATCCACAAAAACACCAAAGAAAAATATGAATCTATCCACATTTCTCATTCACTACTTTACCCTTGCCTATCATTTCTTGGTTCAAGAATTTTCACCATTTGTTCTTTACTCATGACTAATTACCAAAATTTCTTATTTTCAGTTCTAACTTCTAAGAAACGTTCGGGGTCCAGAAAAAATAGTATGATTGAAAGGCAAAATCACACCTTAAAGGACATAATAAGGTCAATGCAAAGTATGACTAATTTACCTGATTACCTTTGGGTGAAGCTATAAAGATTGCCTTATATATACTTAACAGAGTCCTAAGTAAATCAGTTTCAATGATGCCTTTTGAAATTTGGAAGGGGTGGAAGCCTAATCTCACGTATATTTGTGTACAGGACTACCCTGCTAAGGTACGTGTGTATAATCCTTATGAAGATAAGTTGAATTCTTGTTTACTCGTTATTTTATTGGATATCTTGATCACTCTAAGAGATACAAATTTTACTACAAAGATGGGGGATCTAGAATAATTGAATTACAAATAGTTAAGTTTTTAAAGCATAATGTATATGATGAGGGTGGTCATTCTCATCCATCAGATGATAAAAGGATGGATACTAAATTTATTTAATATCTATCATTCATATAGTCAAAACTAGTAGTGGATTTAAGTCTTAGTATCATACTAGTACAAGGATAGGAAACCATACTTGTACAAACTGAGGTTCTTGAGGTACAAGAGCATACCAAACTAGTTTAATTAAGAAGATCCATTAGAGTAAGAAGACCTACAATCTCATTTGATTTCATAGTCTATTTAGGTAAACAAGACTGTGATATTGAATATGTAGTAAATCTAGTCACTTTTACATAAGCTATTTTTGGACCTCATGCATGTTTATGGTAGGATGCAAAGAGGGATGAGATGCAATCCATAAAGTATAATAAGATATGGAAGCTTCTGGTATCTCATAATTGTAAACTTATCAGTTGTAAATGGATTTACAATACCAAAAAGGACTCTTAGGGTAAAGTTGAGCGGTTCAAAGCCCATTTGGTTACCAAAGGATTCACTCAAAGAGAAGGGATTGACTTAATGTTACCTTTTCTCCTGTATGCTCTAATGATGCATTTAGGTTGATTATGGAAACAGTGACTCATTATGATATGGAGCTACATTAGATGGATGTCAAAACTACTTTCTTAAATATATACCTTTGTGAAGAGGTTTATAGGGAACAACTTGAAGGATTTTAAGATAAAGATAAAGCTGGCATGGTTTGTAACATGAGGAAATCCATATATGGTTTGAAATAAGCCTTCAAAAAATGGTAAATAAAATTTGACAAGGTTGTTACCTCATTTGACTCTGTTAAAAATAATGTTGAAAGATACTTGTATTACAAGGTTAAAGGGAGTAAGGTTATCTTTCTACTTTTATTTGTGGATGATATCTTGCTCTTATCAAATGACTTGACCGTGTTACGTAAAGTTAAGTCGGCTATGCAGTTTGATGTTAAGGACCTTGATAAGACATCTTTTGTCCTAGATATTCAGATTCACAAGGATATGTCTCAATATTTGTTAAGTCTCTCATAAAGAGCATACATTGAGTAAGTGCTATTTTAATATGATTGATTGTAAACTTGTTACAAAACCTACCTCTCTTGGCGATATTATCTTTGACACAATATTCAAAGAATGATACAGAAAGGGAGGCCATGAAGAATGTGCCTTATTCTAGTGGAGTTGGTAACCTAATGTATATCCAAGTGTGCACTAAACTTAACATTGCATTTGTGGTTAACTGTTAGGTAGGTGTCTGGCTAACCCAGGAATAAACCATTAGAATGTAGCCAAATCAGTGTTGAGATATCTGAAGGGAACAAAGGCTTATATATTGAATTCAAGAAAGTCAACAGTTTAGACCTGATAAGTTATACGAATTCAGATTTTGTTATGTGCCTAGATGATAGGAAGTCCATATCAAGGTATATATTTAAGTTAGCAAATGGTGCAATATCATGGGAGAGTGTCAAGCAAACACTGGTAATTTCCTCAACTATGCATACAGAGTCTGTGGCATGCTATAAGGCTGCTTCACAGGCATTTTAGCTTAAGAATATGGTTTCTAAGTTGTTTGTAGTTGATTCAGTAGCTACACTTATTTAGTTATATTGTTATAATCCTTTTACTTTAATGTTTAGTAACAATAATAAGAATATCATAGGGTCTAAACATTTGAAGTTTAAATATTTGACTATAAAGGAATTAAACAAAAAGGTGACATTAAGGTGAAGCATTTAATAACTGAGTGTATGTTTGTTGATCCTCTAATTAAAGGAATTCGCCCAGTTATTTTTGAGTGACATGTGTATAGTACGGGTTTACTGAAGTCCTTAGACACCATTAGTTAGTGATCACTGTATTTTCTCTTGATATATTTGTACAAATTTCATGTATTATGACATTATATTTTTAAATATTTTTATGATCATCATTTTCTTCTCAGTCACATAGCTTGTTATACATTTTCATAATATAAGTGAAAATCTTAAGATCTATGTTGATATTAAGCATTTGTAAAAGGTCATTAGGCATATATATATAGATTAACCTTGAGCCTATGTTTGTTGGACACATACTAACACATATATAAGTCCATAGATATGATAAGACCTAGGGGATATTTTCTCTAATGTGGTTTCGCATTCGATAACAGAAAACAAATTTCTTTGATATGGTTTAACATAAAATTTGAAGAAATTGAGACCAACAAAGGAAATATGATACATTTCAAATGATAGGGATATCATCGTAGTTTACCACACTCCATTTTCTCATTCATGTTAGTAAGGTATTACAAATGCGTGATTGTATTGGATCTTTGTAATATATGACACATGAATTTGAATTTTTTTCGTATTGAAAATCTTACAGGATTGAATGATGACTTTCATTATCTTTGGATCAAACGTTTTAAATTTGTTGAGTTATATGTTGATTTTGCTTAATCGTTTTTGCTTCACAAGGAATCATGTCAAAGATGCTAGGTGTTATTCTTATGGATAGCATCATCTCCTCTATGATGAATGTAGAATTTACCATATTATTCTCACTCTTTACCACTAATTCTTGGTGAGGTGAGAGGCTTAACCATAAACATTTGATTAGGCTTGTTGGTTTTTGTAAAGATGGAGATGAGAGTCTCTTAGTTTATGAGGACATGAAAAATGGTTCTCTTTACGATCATTCACATGAAAAGAACAATGTTGCAATAAAGTCCTAGAAAATGAGAATCAATATTGCATTGGATGTTACTAGAGGTATTATCTACAAAATTATATAGTCCCACTGATGGAGGAGGACAACAAATGTAAAAAAACGGTGATATTTTTTTAATTTTGAACAGGTGAGTATTCTTGCTTGTCACATAGGCGATTCAAGTTCAATCCTTAGCAACGACATCCAAAACTTGTTGAACAAGTTTTTATATCTAATATAACCTTTAATACCCTCAAGTATATAAATTATATCTTGTAGTATGAAAGGTTATTGTTCCCAGGAGGATTATGCGATAGCTAATATTTTAAACCTAACTTTGTCTAAGGTGTTTAGAAATTGATTTGAATTAAATTTAAATAACCAAAACTACAATAAATAAATAAATAAAACAAAGCAAGTAATCAAACAATAAGTGAGCTGCCAATTAAAATTAGGGTTTCAATCAAGATTGAATATTTAGGAACAATTCTTTCT
The DNA here is from genome assembly GCA_027568895.1 of Erythroxylum shatona. Lineage (NCBI taxonomy): Eukaryota > Viridiplantae > Streptophyta > Magnoliopsida > Malpighiales > Erythroxylaceae > Erythroxylum > Erythroxylum shatona. Next base: position 26,015,452 of record JAOSBK010000004.1, read on the forward strand.
CTATTTTTGTTTCCATAGTCTTGTTGAATCAATTTATATGTTTGGTCCTAGATTTCCTAGATATTGATTAACCTCTCTTAAGATCTAATCAATTAACCCTTATTGAATTTGAAATTTTCATATTTGCAATCTCTCGATTCATAAAACTATTCTTAATGTCTTCAATTAGATCTAAAGCTATCTATTAGATAATCAATTTCACAACCAAGATCTCTCTTCGATTGATCGTTAATTTAATGACTGTGGGTCTATTAAATTCCTAACTCTCATTGTACAATCTAACACTTATTAATTTTGACTCAATCTCTTGATTTGTTGTCAAGTTTATGCATGAACAATTATCACAAGCATCCAAAATATATTAAATTCAACAATAAATAAAGTCACAAAATAAATCTAGAATAATTACTAATATAAGTATAGAACTCTGTTTAACATCTTATAATTCTAATTAGACGTCAGTAATAATAAAAAAGGGAAAAAGAGTAAAAACTCTATTTGCTCCTTGATATAGAATGCTGGAATTTTAAGATGCTCTTCTTTATCTCACCACTTTGATCCACTTTTTGATGTCAATTGTTATGTTTTTTTTTCTTTTTTCTTGTTCTTAAATAGTTCTTGAGGCTTCTAGGGTTCTTTCTAGGATTTTCCTACTTAATTTGGTTCTAAAAATAGCCATGAAATGTCAAAAGACCAAGAAAACTTGCATTTGGAAAACCTTTGACATGATCGTGCCTTTTGAGGCACGACTGTACTCCTGCTATTGTAGTCTCTAGCACGATTGCGCTCCTTAAGGCATGATCATGTCACCTTCAACCATTCTTCAATTTCCTAATTTCCAACACTCACAAACATATCAAACATGTCTTGAAACATAAAATTAAGATCTAATTCTTAATCTTAACCAAACACCCTTAACACATATTCAAACACTAACAATAACACAATTCTAATCTTATATACATGATAATCATCTAAGAAACACTTAAAAACACACTTAAACATATAATAAAATATAGTATAATCTACACCTATCAACATCCTCACATTTATAGCTTTGTTTGTCCTCAAGAAAAAACAAAAAAAAAACATAAACATACAATCATACAACAATACAATAATGATACAATGACATTAAGGGTGTGCTTGGTTTACTTGGGGAATGGTAATGAGAATTATAATGAATATAGTAAGGAATGGAAATTGATGTGACTTTCATTCCTTATTATAATGGGAGGTATAGAGTATTGCCCCAAAAGGTGATATAAAACACTATTCATCCAATTATAATATATTACTAACCATCCTTTTTCATTCCTTACCCATTCTTTTCTTCCCATACCAACCAACCAAGTACCCCCTAAATCTTATGAAATTAACTTAACCTCAAACATTAATCACTCATAATGTTCCAACATACTAACTTATTCCTTTTATGTTTAAGTTCCTTGAATATATATATATATATATCAATCAAAATATTAACGTACTATTCATACACCTATGACACTTGTAAGTGTGCATTTATTATTATTGATCAATCAAAAAGGCAAACTATCACTAAGTAACATTTCATGCAAATTTATGCTATTTGTGAAAGATCAGTATGCTTTATTTATTGTAATATCAGTTTTTCAAGATTTTCTTTAACCTAGTCTTTTGACACAAAGGCAAACACCATGTGATGAACATCCCTTGATTATTTAACTAAGTCACATTTTTTATTTAGCTTGGTTGAAGCATCATTCGAGCCTTCTGACGTGAAGACAAACATTTTGTTATGAATGCCACCGATTACTCAACTATATCATAACTCTCAACTAGCTTTCGACTCTGTTCTTAACCCAATTTTCTTAAAAAGGGTCAACAGAATAGTTATTTTATTTAATATATATTTTATTATATTTTTAATTTCTTCACCTACCTCATTTCTTCTTAATCAATAATTCTCATGAAAGGATACTAATAATGCTAACCACTTCAATTGACCACAATTATAAATGCATACCAACAAAAGCCATAAAGTGAAAAAATAAGTTTCATAACCAAATTAACCTACATATTCATCCCAAAGATACGTAAAAATGCAAAATTCATAAGTTACTATGCCTTTATGATTTAAATGACCATGTTCCAAGCTAAATTAATTCCATTCAGTTCTTGCTATTGACACATTCACACAAAGCACACTTCACATTGTCATCCTAAAAAAAACTAATAAAATGAAAATGGAAAATTCACACACATTTGATATATACAAATGCAAAATTCACTCACATATGATATGCAAAGCATATACATCTCCACACTTGAACAACACATTATTCTCAATATGAAAAATAAAAATAAAAAATAAAAATAAAAATCAATAATAACAAAGAAAAAGTTAGATCAAGAATACTTATATAGATTGAGGTGGTTATGGTCTGGGCGAATCAATTTAGAGACACTCTATGATGTAAAATTCCAACAATTCACTCCCAATAAAATAAACATAAAAAATAAAAATAACAAAATACCATTAAAATAAACTGAAAATAAAAATAAAACTTATCCTATTCTTTGATTGCCTCCTAAGCTACACTTGTTTAATGTCATTAGTTTGACGTAATCTTCTCATTTATGCTCAACTTGGGACTATGTTGAGTGGCTTGCTTCCACCCGTGTTGCCCAATTTCAATTTTGTAGCCTATAAATAAGCTACATATTGCAAGATAATTAGATGGACATAATTAATCAAATTAAGAAAACCTAGTAAGTTTAGTAATGTCCTTTTTTTGTAATAAACTATCAATAAAATAGGGAATGACAAAACTTCTTGAATCTTTGGTTGAATCCAACAGTTTGTCCTTTAAGAGGGTGAACTACTCACCAATCACCCTCATCCCCTCTTCTTCATCCACTTCTTGAACATAGACTTTCTTATATTCTTCAAGCTCTATATCCTTTGTCATATTTTGCTCTTCATCTACCTTTAAATATTCGACTACATCAATTCTCATGAATGAGCTACCCTCCTTTCGATTATTTAATATCTTATTCATTTTGAATTTTACTTAATCATCACCAATTCAAACGATGAGATTGCCCTCATGGACATCTACTGAAGCTTTTCCAGTGCTAAAAAAGATTCTACTAAGAATAAGTGGACAATTTTGATCCTCTTTAAAGTCAAGCACGAAGAAGTCCACAAGAATGATAAAATTTTTCACTTTTATAGGCACATCCTATACCATGCCAAATAGTTTCTTAATTAATTGATCTGCCAATTGAATAATCATAGAAGCTAGCTTCACATTGCCCCTCCTTAATTTCCTAAAAATTGACAAAGGTAGAAGATTAATAAATGCACCTAAGTTACATAAGCATTTAGAAAATTCTAAATTACCAACTACACAGGGTATAGTAAAACTCCCTAGATTTGTCAACTATAAGGGAGTGTGTTTAGTAATTATGGAGTTGCAACTTTCTATCATAGAGATGGTATGATTGTCATCCTAAGTTCGCTTGCTTAATAATATGTCTTTGAGAAACTTTGCGTATGTGGGCATGCTCTCTCAAGCTTCCATAAAGGGCAAGGTGATTTGCAATTTCTTAATCTTTTTCACAAACTTTGCAAATTGTATATCCAATTTATTCTTCTGAAGTCTTTGTGGGAATGTCAGTGGATATGGAGAAGGAAGAACGTAGGAAGGATGCTCATTCTTATCTTTATCCATTTTCTTCTTATCTTGGTGTTCTATAAGGTGGAGTTCATCTTGTTTTTCCCCTAGTTCTTCTAACACCTTCCCATTTCTAAGTGTGATAGCCTTAAGTTTCTCCTTCGAATCTACTTTGGTATTGCTTGGGAGGCTTCCCAAACTTCTCAAAGATAATGCATTGACAAGCTGGTCCACTTGAACCTTCAGATTGTGAATAGAAGAGGTATGAGTCTTTGCTACTTGCTTAAATTGCCCTTCCAGCCTCTTTTAACCCTCTTCCATAATCGTGAGCTTGTCTAATTTTGAATTATTTACATTGAACTCATCTTGTTGAAATCCTGGTAGACCTTAATTTCTCAACTGAGTGCCTGCATTGTTAGACCCAAAGAAATTCAAGTGGTTTTACTACCCAGGATTATATATGTTCAAGTAAGGATTATTACCTTCCCGATCATATTGTGCTCAATTGAAATGGAATTGCTGCATGTTGTTTTCTACTAGGAAGCAATCAGTTGTGATATGGCTCTCTTGTCTGCCTATAACTCGCATTTTTGATTAATTGCTTTGAATGGAGAGAAAGAGGTGGTTGTCAAGCTGTTTAATTATTTGGTGAAGTTGTCAATTTCAGCACGTAATGTTGTCACTGAATCTACAACAATCATTCCTTTTGAATCCTGAATGGTTGATTGCTGCTTATTTCTTTTCAACGTCTAAATACAACTATTGTTTGCCATCTCTTCTAACCTATCGTGTGTCACTTGCATCAGTGGTCGTGTAAATCCTTGATGATAGGTGTTGAACCCTGACCCCTTGAAGTCCATAAGGGTTCTTTGCTCTCTGTGATGTATTTGCTCCACCATCATTCTTTCTATCTCTTTTTGGCATTTAACTCTTTGGATTCCTCATTCTTGCCTTATAATGTCTAGAATGATGTGTCTTCTACTTTGTGTCTAAACTTTCTTTTTTTAAAAAAAATTCTTGAGAATGGGTCTTTAATCACACAAGAAAGGGTAACAATTTTTTAAATCAAAGGAATTTAAGTGGTCCTAATGCTAAAATCCCCAACAATGATGCCAAAAACTTGTTGAACAAGTTTTATATCTTAATACATTGCAAGTATACGGATCGTATCTTGTAGTATAAAAAATTATTGTTCCCATGAAGATTATGCAATAACTAACAATTTGAACCTTTGTTTATAATAACATGAAATTGATTTGAATAAACTTAAATAACCGAAATTAAAACAAATAATAAAATGAAACAATCAAACAATTAACAAGTGAGTTGCTGATAAACATTGAGATTAATAAAGATTGAATATTTAGGAACTATTCTTTCTCTATTTTCGTTCCCTTACTCTTGTTGAATCATTTCTTAAGGTATTAGTTACTTTCTCTCAAAATCTAATCAGTTAACCTTAATTGAATTCGAATTTTTCAGATTTGCAATTTCTCGATTAACAAAACTATCCCTTACATCTTTAAATTTATAATTGTTAATGAATTTCACAACCAAGATCTCTCTTTGATTGATCATTAATTTGATAATTGTGGGTTTATTAAACTGCCAACTCTTGTTGTTCAATATAATACTGATTATTTTTTACTCACTCTCTCGATTTCTTGTCATTATGTAGTAGATCATAATATTTCTTTAATTTGGTGTTTTTTTATTGACTTATTTAAATGGACCAATCAATTTATGTACAGTGAGAAATTATTAGTATAACAAAAATAATAAATATAAGTAGAGTTATAATTTCATATTTAAGTTGTGCATACTTATGTTAGATGTGCCATAGCTTTTGTAGATTGGACGTTAAATGATATTGTTGATTAACTTGTCATAATTTTTTAAAAAATTATTAAGTTTTCTAACTTTGTAAGAGAGCCCTATTTAGAATGGTTGAAACTCAATTAAATCAAAAGAAAATAGATTTAAAATTTAAATTTGACCTAATTTTAATTAAAAATTTAAATTGAGCCAGAGTTTAAGCTGAATCAAGTACTTCAATGTTAAAGTTCACTTCAAATTCAAATTTAAATTCAAAAATATTTTATTAAGTTTGATATTAAATCAAATTTCTTGTTGATTTCGAATTGAAACTTTTACCAAACAAACTTGGCGGCAGGGATGTGCTTGTTTCACCGGAAAGCACCAAGACCTTTACGAATGGAAGGTCTCCGTCAATGTTTGTTGTGCTATCCTCGTTGTTCAATAGAATGGGATCACTAAGAGGCTAAGACTACCCTAATAGTAACTCCTTAAGTTTTTTTTTTGATAATTCAGGTTTCGGGCTTCGCCCGACTATCTTGGGACCTATGAGCCACTCACTCAGACTCATAGATAGGTAAATTCGGATCTAATCTTAGATAGTATCAGAGGTACCTGCTCCGAAAGATGGGCCACTACCAGGGGGATTACATCACCTTTAAATAAAGGTTGCTCCTTGCTTGTTTCATCGAAAAGCACCAAGACCTTTACGAGTGGAAGGTCTTCGTCAATGTTTGTTGTGCTATCCTCGTTGTTCAACAGAATGGGATCACTAAGAGGCTAAGACTACCCTCATAGTAACTCCTCAAGTTCTTTTTTTTGATAATTCAGATTCCGGGCTTCGCCCAACTATCCTGGGACCTATGAACCACTCACTCAGATTCATAGATAGGTAAATTCAGATCTGATCCTAGATAGTATCAAAGGTACCTGTTCCGAAAGATGGGCCACCACTAGGGGGATTATATCACCTTTAAATAAAGGCTGCTCCTCCCAAAGCTCGAACCTACAACTTTCCCACAATCCTCTCCCCCTTTCTACCGCTGGGCTACCTCGTGAGGGGCATAACTCCTCAAGTTCTTAGAATGGCGTGTCGTACCATGGAGCCTCACCCGTGCTTAGTTTTTTTTTGTTTAGTTTAGATCTTTATAATAGGCCTTTTTTTATTTGCTTTAATTGTTTATGATTACAGTTCTTTATATAAAACGATTTAAATTAATTCTATAATATGGATTATATGTAAAAATATTTTAAGTCATATCAACTAGATTAATATTCCATAATTTGACTATGAATATGCTTTATGCTGAGAAGCACCTGGAATTGACGTTGAGAGCGTACCATAGAACGAAGTGCTACTTGGGTTTTTTTTGGTACATAACGTAACGTTTGGTTCCTGTCTCCGTTAGTGGGGACAGAGGACGAGACATAAAAAACCTGTCTCCAGTAATGTTTGGTTGCTATCTCCGTTTTTTTGTCCACCGTCTCTGGATGACAGGGACATGTTTTTTTGTACCTCTCAAAAAGCGTCCCTATCTCCCATCAATATAAGCAGCGTTCATGTTGTAGTAAAGAAAGGCATCTTCATGTTTTTAATGATTTATGTCCGTTTTGTTTTAATGTTTTGCTTTTATGTTTTTATTTTTAAATTTAGTGAAAAGTTATGTTTATTTAAAATTTTGGTTT
>JAOSBK010000004.1:26022714-26050211 GCA_027568895.1 Erythroxylum shatona
TTTTAACGAGACCATTGAAATTACATATATTGATTAAATATTGAGTACATGTTAAGAACATGGTTACTACTTTCTATTATTTAACTATAAAATTATATTTTTGTTTATTATAACTCTTATTAAGTAACTCAAGGTTCATTTTATTTCAATATATTTTATCTTAAATTAATGGACTTTGTTTAACTAAATTTGTATCATTTGAATGCGTAACTCATAATCATATGAATCTAGATGCAGGATTAGGGATAACATATAAGATATGTTTTGGTAGGAGTTGTTACTTAACAAATAGAAGAGTCACGTGAGATGTGATTGATAATAATCTACCTAATTTAAATTTAGTTGGTTTGTTGAGTAATTCAAGATAAACTAGGTCCACTAAAGAGATTAAAGTAATCTTTTTGAAATAGTAATAAAAGCTATTATTTTGAATAAAATGGTGGGAGAATTCAAATACATGATTATATTTTGAACTTATTTGGTTGTCCTGAGCTTTTAACTAGTTACTTACTTTTCTTATGTTTATAGTTTGTTTTGAGTTCAAATTAACTTTGTATAGTATGTTGATACTAAGTTTAAGTAAACCAAATTTCTTAGGCATATATTAGGTTTAAAAAGGGTTCTCAAAGTTAGCAAGGAAAGTTTTATATCTAGTATGCAATATTATTATTAATTCCTATTGAGGATTTTGACAACAAAGTTTTAAAGATATGTAATATCATATAAATGAAAAAATTCAATGATGTTTTAAGTTGACTAATATCTTATAAAATTTAATGGTAACATGAAAGATGGATGCCAACATTGTGGTTACACAAGGTAAACAATTACATGAAGTACAGTTTAAAGGTGGAATATTTAGATAGAATTGTTCTACTCAATTTAGCCTAATAAAAGCATAAACATATATAATGGTTAAAGAAATATGCTATATTACAAAAATAGTTATCATTAGAATAAAAATGATTGCATAACTTTTCTTGCCATTATAAGATATGGTAAAAATCATATATATTTCTACTTTTTACTTCTGAATATTTGATACTGAACGTAGATTCAACATTATTACAACGTTTAAAGCATGATAAAAAATAGAGAGCTAAGTAAAAGTAGTTGATCCAAGATTATACAAATAGTTTGTATATATTAGATCAAGGAGACTTATGCTTAACATAAGTGCAAGAATACAAAGATAATTAAGACTATCCTTTTATGTCATAATAGTTAAATCAACATAATGAGAATCATAAAGTTGTATAGAAGGATAAACCTTATCAAACTTATTAGGTTGAAGGATAACCAAATATCATTTGGTAAAAGGACAACTATGATATTAAATATTTAAATCTTATACATATGATGTGTGGGATATAATAATAATTTATAAGAGGATGAATACTTGTATTTCATTAAATTTACTAATAAGTTCCCATTATATAGTCATATTCATTAAATAAAATTTTGATTTAAAATTTTGAAAAGTGTAAACTATTTAAATCGAAGTCAAAATTAAGCATTAGGAATGTTAAAACAGTATGATAAGATCGACGTAGTAAGATTTAAATTTTTTAATTATCTATAGAGAAGAAGATTCTCTAGTAAATACCTCTACAACTAAATTTCATAATAGTATGAATTTGTACAAGGGGGATTATACAATATGAGATATTATATGATGCAATATTTATTTCTTATATAGTAATATCTAATAAAACAACTTATCTTCAATAGTTATAATTAAATCAGTTAGCAAGATTCTATATTATATATGAAATGGTAAGGCTCTAAAAAAGTTGAATTTAATAACTTTGAGATGTAATGCTTAGTTGAAGCATATATTTTCTAATAGCTATAGAACTAAATTGGATAATAAAAAGTTATGATATATCCAAAAGATTGAATGTAATCTTATAAACCCCTATTAAAAAAATGTTTGTTTCTATACCGATGATAGAATGGTTTTTAAGATAGCCAGTGAGGGCAAAATAATGTTTTAAATGTTTAGATCTTATGATAGTACACCCAAATAGAACTAGTATCTTTGTTAATACATTTGATGTATAGTCGAAAGGTCATAATATGTTGAAGATTCATTTTCTTGATGAATTTCAAGAGTTTATTTTAGAAATGATTATGAATTTATTATGTTTACGAAAAGGTTAATAGAAGTATGGTTGTTATCTTTAATGGGACTATGTAATAACATATTTCTCATTGAGAATAATAATTCATATTTTTAATTATTAAAGAAATAATAGTCTAAAAGCAACTCCTATTATATATGAAAAGATAATAATTTAATTCTAGGAGTTAAATATATAGATAGATAAAGAAGTTGTTTACTTATTCTAATCTAAGTACATGGATAATGTATTAAAAGTATTTAGTATTTAAGATATATAATACTTATAAAGTATTAAATATATCCATTATTCTATGTATAAGTTGACATTTGAGTTCAAGATCATATAGATATTAACTTCAATTTGATAGAAATACGTCATAGTTATGTACTTTACTTAGAATACTATTAAGTTAGAAAAGTTCTAATGGAGCATTAATTACTAATCAAGTCATAATACATATTTTCATTTAGTGAAAATGATTATTTAAATAAAAAAGTTCTTTAATGAAATTGGTATAGTTTCTTCCATTATTGAAACAGTAATGTATTATAGAAAACTAAACCTACTTTTCAAAAAGAAAAAGAAAACTAGTCCTCTTAGGCATGTGAAAGGAGCTAAGATATCATTAAAGATTCAAATATGAACCTGGTAGTTTCTCTTAATTATAATGATAATTAAGATTAAGGTTATAAGAGTTAAGTAAGCGCTCTCATCATAGAGAATCTTGTAGAATTATTTACTAAATCATTATCCCAACAGTAGCATGATCATCATATATGGTATAAGATATTCGATTGGCTACTACAAGCAGAAGATTGTTGGTTTATACCCAATAGCTAATAAGTTAGTAATAGTTTTTTTGTGACAAAATTATTCAAAGATATTATTTATCCTATAAATATTTGTTTGATTAATTTATATATAAGATGAAGTTTGTGGGATAAATGTACATTATAAATAAAATTGCGATGAGATCATAATCAAAAAATTCGTATGTTTATATATTAATCTAAAATTGTTGGTAGTTATTGTTTTATTAAGATTGGACATTAATAGAGCATAACAAGACTAATATGTATTATAACTTTTCCTTATAAAGGAAGTATTTGATCTTATAGACTAAAATATAGAGATCCTTACAAATATTTAGGTACTTATTAGAGAACAAGTTTACTAAAATAGCCCGATATGATAATTTTATTTAGATTATTACTTGTATGTCTATAAAAAAAATTCTCATTATGGTGATTATATGAATAATCATTTAGCTTGAGATCCTCAAAGTGTCTCATATAGGGCTTACTTATTTTGATATTACATTTGACCTATTCTTATAAAAAAAATAGCTCAATTAGTAGTCGTTTGATATAGCATGAACTATATGGAGCTATTTGAGTGATTAATATAAGATTTATTGCATTAAGGTAATTAGAAAGAATGTTTCATTGTTCTCAATTAGTATTAATACAAAAAGTCTTTAGCCAAAGTTGAATGATATTTTAAAAATAATTTTCGTATGCCATCAATAAAACCAATTATTAATGTTAAAGAAATAATATGATTGAAAACAAATAGTGTAGACATTAATTTTATGCTTTATGTCTAATCAGAATATTATATGATGAAATGATTGAATTATACGAAATAAATCAAGCATAAAAAAATTATTCAAAACCACTTTGATAGTCATAATATTTGGGTAGTTATAATGTGTTGTTAGACGTTAATCTTTATTTATAAATATTAATTAATTAATTACTTTAATTAAAGAAAAATTAAAGTAGGGTTATAATTTATATTTATTGCTAATATATTTAGGAATCTAATATCATACACAAAGAACAATTGAAAAAAAGGTAATTTAAACTAATTGGATTTTATTATAAAATTTGAGAAACTATAAAAGTTAATAATGACATGTTTAATAAATAAGGAAAAATATTAGATATTCTTTGAGTCTAATTCATATTTAATTAGAGTTAATTATTATTCTGATTAAAATTTAATTAATATGAACCAGTTAAAAGATTCAAACCTTGTAAATAATCATACAATCCAAAAAAATTAACACTTTTTACTTATATCTTTTTACACCATCTATAGATTTGTTTTAAGTGGTTTATATGGATACAATTAAAGATTGGACACATGTGCAACTATGATAGTCATAAATCAATTTCAAAAACAATTTGAAAGAAACTACAAAGAAAATGATCATACTATCCAATAAAATATAGTTTACGCAGTTACATTAGCTATTAGCTGATTGTATTAGTGATTAGATGACATTGAATTAATATAGCTTATTTGACCAATGAATAACATTAACTATTTATTTAAAGATGTTTGGTAAAATTAACTCCTTATGTGTAGAATAACTTATAAGAGCATGACTTTAAAACGATTTATAAAGACATAAGTATTATATTAAAAATTCCTCGATTTTTCGTCTGTGCAATTTACTCGATCATTTCAGTTATCTTTATGTTTACATTCAAAATTAAAGAAAAAAGCATATAATAGGATGATACGCAAATTTAATATTAATTCAACTTCAAAAATTAAAATTAAAAATATTAGATTTAAATAATAAACATACTATCTCTATCTTTATCTCTATCTCTTTGAGTAATTTGTAATAACTTTTAGATATAATAGTCTTTTAATTCCTTAATTTCTCAACCGCTAGAAAAAAATGCTCATCATACGAACGTTTTTAAAATTAGCAAATCAAGTTTAATCCAATCAACTGATTATTAAATATAATTATCAGCTATGTACAGCTAAAAAATTTTCAATCCACCAAAAAATGGCTTAAATGTCATTTACCAGACAAGTCTTATACATTGATCATATTATATAATTTATAATGATATTTACTTTCAAAAAATTAAATAAAAAACACACAAAATCAAATCTCATCCTATTTTCTCAACAGTAACGCAATACTTTTTTTTTCAAAATCATACCGCATAGCCAGCAAGTTTTTCCATCTTCTCTAAACAGTGCGGAAATTCATTGCATTCAGCATAAATCAAAATTAGGTAAATTAGACAACCGTTAAGTTATTTATCTGTCAATGAAAAGCTAAAGATACAGTCTTCATACAGCAAATCTTCTTTTGCCAAAGTTATGGTGTCTGATTTGATGTCGGAGACCTGCTAAGAGCTCAACGTAAGAAAATCTGGTTCTTAGTGACTGTGCCGGTTTCCTCTCTGAAGCAGGAGGATGAGCTTTCACAAGTTAAATCATTAAGCAATCGATAGAGGAACTCAACTTTCTGGATTTATGCTTTGAAGTTCATAATTTAAATCATTAGGCTCCAGAATGGAGCTTCATTCTCCTCAAAGAAATATAGGCTAAAAGGCGGTACCCAAAAACCATTGCCACCAACGCAACAACTTCGGATAAGCCGTGGTCAATTCTCGTCCCATTTACAGCGGGTGTCAAATGCTCGTATTGCACCCTGAGAAGAAGCTTATAGGTGTGGTAGTTGAAGGACATATAGCGGAGCCAAGAGACAAACACCGGAACTTTCTGCAGAATCGAAGATGTGTTAGTCGTTCCTGTTTTGGACTCATATTGGAGCTTCTGAAAGTAAGAAATGTCTGTTAGTGGCAGAGAGTTTATTTTCACTAAAATAACAAACTCAACTCCTGATTATACGCTCTGTGACCTCAACATTGGTTGTTGAAGTAAGAGTACTTTGATTTATTGTCGAAATGAAGTCAGCAAATTGCATCAGTTGTTGCAGAGTCTATGATTCAATTATTGGGGAAAAAAAAATCATCAACATACGCCAGGGAAGAGTTCGGAATAACCAATATATTAATGTGAGACCAGGTTTCTATGTTTACCTGAACAAAGAACCCTCCAGCAAGCATGAAAGTCATCACAGTTACTGAAGCCAGAGTTGTAGCCTTCTTCAAGTCCATCAGTGTGGCTCCAATGGCTAACCCAAGCCCCTGCCATTGCACCCATCTGATGTTAAACATGTTTAGCATCAATGGTCGCATCTCCATGAGTAGTTGCACTATTATTTTACCTGAGCTGCGACGATGCAGAGAAGAACCGTAAGCAGGCTAAGGAAAAAGGGAGCTGCACTCAGTTTCAAACCTGCCATGAAATAGACGACAAGAAGGAAAAGCACAGGCAGTACAAGATCAAGTGGAAGGTCGCTTGTTGTCCTTGCCACAAAATATGCGCTTAATCTGTACATATCAGCTGCACGTTCTTTACTTAACATGGCTCTTTCTTGAGGAAATGTGAAGATTGCTGTGAAGACAGGAAAGAATCCCCAAAAAACAGCAATGAAGAAAAGCAGTCCGGCCTGCCAAGAAACAAGGTTTTAATTAGATCGTGACACAATATACTTATACTACCCCCGTGAATTATATATTTTCATGATCAGGTACCACAAAAAAAGATGATACCTGATCTTGGAGACCTTTTGGGTTGTCACTATCTGATTGCCACCAAAGTAATCCTAAGATAACTGCTGTAGAGAGTACTTGAGTGATTCTCAGCCAGCTAAAATAGTCATGACGGCGTTCTTTGATTCCCCTGCAAAACAATATGGTGTACTGTTGCCACCAGCTAGCACCCCACTGCCGCCTAGGTGAAGCCACTTGCGTCTTCACTTCTTCACCAAGAGGCAACGGAGCCATGAGTTTCTTCTTCTCTTTTTCTGCAACTCTTGTCTCATATGCCTCCGTTAGATACTGTATGAAGTACAAATGTTTCTCGATTGAATAATAGGTTTTGATGTTATGGGAACTGCAACCAATAATGTCTTAAGAAAATTGAGGCTTTGCTTACGACTTTCACCTCTTGAACCACCATAGGAGATGGTTTTCCGTTTCGAGTTTCAGCATCTGGGTTCCATGGCAGCACTTTATCCTCCAATTCTGATGGTATAGAGATATCATTCAGGTTCCCATTTGCAAGGTCTAATAAGAACTCTGCTGGGTTCATGGCAAAGAGAGGGTTGCACCCTATGGATGAGAAATAAACCGTTGCTTCTGATGCCTTTCCAAAATAGAGCAAGCTTCCCTTCCCAAGAAGGATCAACTTGTCGAACTTGTGGAAGAGTCTACTAGATGGCTGGTGAATTGTTGTTACCACTGTTTTCCCACCCTGTCGTTAGATTATGAACAAGTTATAGCAATTCATACTTTATTAGCATTTATCCTCTGAAGTTGCTGACTACATAGGTCATGGTTTAAGGAGACGAGCACGTAGATTTCTTTTTTGTTTTAAACTGACACTTGTGACAATAAGGAAATTGAATTTTTCTCGAACATGACCACTACTTCGTACTACCTAGCCACTAGCACTGGTCAAGAATATGAAATATGAGCAAGGAAAGACGATTTGCACCTCCGCTATGTCGTGTAGCATCTGAACTATCCTCAAAGCAGTTGTAGAGTCCAATCCGGAGGTTGGTTCATCAAGAAGCAAAAGAGAAGGGTTGACTATAATTTCATTGCCAATACAAACTCTTTTCCTTTCGCCGCCTGAGACTCCACGGACGAATGAGCCACCGATCATAGTATCCCGGCACCTATTTGCATTATTGTTGTCAATATCTTTTGCAAGCAACATTTTAGCGAATCCATGATGCATACGCGTTAACACATAAAAATACACATAGAATCTTGTAACTCTATTGTTAACTTAAACCTTAGTTGTTTGGTGGTAGTAAGAATAGAAGATACCTCTCTAAGCCCAGTTCACAGATGACATCCATAGCCCGTTTTTCTTTCTGCTCTTTTGTCAGTGTCTTTGGCAATCGGAGCATGGCTGCATATGTCAATGTTTCTTTCACTGTGAGGTGAGGAAACAGGACGTCATCTTGAGTCACGAATCCTATCCTGCAAATTTTTTTTTCCTATGGTTATTTTACTTACAGTTTTCGAAGCTGCAGTGATGTTTGTGGTCGTGACAAAATAAATATTGTAAGAGCGCAAAAATATATGCACAAACTCATTGCTTCTAGATGATGCCTGCCAAGTCTTTTCTCGTTCCTTTTCTTCTATAATTGCACCAATAATAGCTTGATAAGGCATAAAATATAGTGTGATCAATCAATGTCCCCTTAGAAACTTCTACATCATGGATATTGGTACTTAGCGCATACTAATAGTTATGCATTAAGAGACTAAGATTCAAGTTCTTACCTACTTTTCAGAAACTTTGAATATGGTTGGTCATTATAAGTAATTGAGCCCTCAAAATTAGCCTGAACTAGCCGACCACCAAGAAGATTCAGGAGTGTTGTCTTTCCACCTCCTGAAGGTCCCATAAGCGCCAATACTTCTCCTGGATTGACCGAACCGGCAATTCCATGCAAGATATGCTTCTCCTCTGTCGAAGTCATTCCTTTGATGATCACCTTGTACTTAACATCTGTGAACTGCAGTAAAGATAATTAAACCGCCGATAATTAAAATACAAATTAAATTTCACCACAGCCATAATCATGGAAACTAAGACTAACTTTGAACGTAACTTGCTCAAAGCCTGCCGTACCCTTCTTTCCTTAAGCAAAGCATTGCAATAATTCAATTCCTGAGCAGGACTCAGGACATAATCTAAGACTTAGAGGTGGGGGAAAAAATTAGGAAAAATGGCTCTTATCCTCAAATGCTGCTTCCTGGAAGGTGTTAAAACACTAAGCCCCCATAGTTTAGGAAGCTCTAAGAAATGTACGGCGTGTAAATGTTTTATTGGAAAGAAGGGAGAGTCTTGTACACAAATTGTCATATAAAATGAAAACTCTGTACAAGACTGAACCTGACCATGCTAGCCATGTTCTATGGATGGCGGTGATCGCTAGATAATTCTGCATCATTGCCTGTCCAAATAGAATGTCCTATATCAATCCTGAGCACCATTAGGAAAGGCAAGCTTGAACACCGGGTTCATAGTGACTATTGTAAGTGCAAAAAGTTGATAGACATGATAGTTGATAACCTGAACAACAAGGTACGTGTGTTACCTTCAGATAAATTGGCAAGGTGGGCTCTGCTTGAAATTTAGTCTTATGCTTTCCAGCTTCAATGTCCTCCGCTGCAACCATCATAGATACAGTTCTTTGTAACTAAGCACCAAAAAATCAACTAGAACGACAAGCTCTTATTCTTTAGCTTCTGTCTGAAAAGTTGTGAATGCTCAACACCCAATATAAAGCCCAATATAAAAAAACTCAGGTTATTACTTCATGCTTTGAACTAGTATCGAGGTTTAAATGCTGAACTGTTAGTTTCAACTTAATGAAGTCAACTCGAGCGACCCAACTGTTTCTATATGTCTGCACTTGACTACAATTGAGTGGCTTCTTAATCAAAAGTCTCCAATTTTGTGGCTGCAATAACTCTCGCGGTCACTACTTAACAAGGGTCCAACGTGCCATCGGTTGATGCAGCAAATAATAATTCCACATCCTTTTCGATATAAAGAGACCAAAAGAAAAAGCCCAAAACCACGAACAGGAAAATAAAGTGATGAATTCTTTTTCAAAGTTTGTGAAATAGACCAAGAAGAAGAAAGAAAGGGACTGATTATGCAAAAGAAGTCTGGCAGGTATCCGCTTTAAGCAACGTTAGGCTGGAGCACATAACTATTAATTATGACTTGTTTTGTCTCAGTATCGCTGTCACGGGATTACCAGAACTCCGAGGAACCGAGAAGGCTCCTAACGGCAACTCAAACTCTTGGTATAAGTTATTTTAATTTCTGTTTCATTCTTGTCAGCCATATAAAATAAGGAATTTATAAATACAACTAAAGATACGGTTAGAAATTGATATTCACCCAAGGATATAAACCTATTTAGTCAACATACAATTTATTTGTCTAAATAAAAGAAGACAATGATTTGTTTTCCAATCATAGCTTGAGTGGGTTTTGCCGTTTAGATGAGAAAGGTAAGGGTAGCCCATAGCCACCCAAGTGGCTTCACAGCTATGCAAGTCGTGATAAGGCCTCAGGCAACTTTCAGTGTACAAAAAAGTCATGGAATGGCTCTACTTTTTTTCAAGTAATAATTATGAGAGGTGACTCTCACCTTGCCCACCTTTTTCCATATAACTCTCAAGTCATTTTCTAATAACTCATTATTCATTAATTTCCCATTTCTAAAACCAAACCAAAAGCATTAGCTAAGTTCTGATGGGAAACCTCCAAATTAAAGGTTGAGGCCATAAGACTATTTTTTTGGCAACTAAAACCAATTTATTACCCACTAGACTTATTATTACTACTGAAAGTCTTAGCAACATCTTTCTGTAACAAAATCCGTACTCCTAACATTGTTTTAAATAAAATTATACTTTAACCACAAAAAGAAAAGGAAAAAGATGCTCAGGTTGAACACAAAATTTCGGGTCTTAGAACCAACAAAAAGGTCCGAACCTGGTACACGAGGCCCAACACTCAATTTCAACCAAATTGAGGCTAGCCTACAAGGCCCAGTAGACACTGTTTCCATCATGAGAAGAAGATAAAAATGGCCTAGCCTACACGACAGACAACATGTCAAGTAGAATCTAATAATGGGAATATGATCGATTCGTTGATAATATTAAAAAAAAAACACACACACACACACAGATACTCTTTCTCTTGGATTGGATTGGACTGAATTGTTAGATGAATGACATGACCTTAGATGAATGCCACCTACAGCACCCATTTTATTTTTCGGTGGACCACAACCACCAAATTACAGCTAACAACTATACTTGAATGTAATTACAGGAATTAACAACATATACATAAATGTATGAAAACTTACGTATATCTTCATCACTGAAAGGCTTGGAGTCGGCTATCTCGTCCGGCGGTACGGTGAAGCCAGTGAAGGAGAAAGAGAGGCCTAAGCTAGCGCTGGAGGCTCTGCTCAAGGCGGCCCCGCTGCTTAGCTCGTCCAAATCAAACTTCATCTGCGCACTTCTTGACTTTCTAATGTGTGTGTTTTTGCTACTGCCACCACGCCCTGGCGACGCCCCAGTCATAAGCCTTTTGCTTGATTTTCTAGAGGGTGTTCCGCCGCTCTCCGACACTACTCCGGCAGCCTCGCTTGACGTGGGAGATTTGAGTACCGCCGCCACCGTCTCCACCAGTTGCTCTGACTTTGTTCTGATTAACCCTGACGTGTTGGCGTTCTCCATTTCACAACTCTCACTATTAATTACCACAGGAACATGAATTGCATGACACCATTAGAACAAAAGAAAGAAACATGAATTGCAATCACGAACTTAACGAGTAAAGTTTTTCCAACAAGAGATATGTCAAGCATTTTCTGCTCTTGGCTCTTAAAGAAAAATGGAGGCAGATTAGTGGATTTGCACAACAGATTGACATGAAAATTTAATAGAGAAAGAGAGATGGAAGTGCATTTAATAACATGTTGTTTGATCCATACCTTTCCTTTCCTGGTGCTGAACTTGACGTGACGAGAGTATCTTAGCTCTCTGGACTCTCTCAACTGCTGCTACTACTACTGCCCTAGTCCCTTCATTAATTATATAAAGAGGTTAAGATGCCTAAAATACCCCTACATATCCTCAAATATTATAACATTACTCCGCACTTTTATGATAACAACTAGACTTGATAATTATATGATGGTCGATGGTACACGTGTTGGGAGAGAGAAGCATCTAGGATCAGTGGAATTTTCTTTTAACGTTTTATTCTTTAGTTAGATAAATATATGTATGTAATGTAATGTAAGGTTAATATTCACGAAAACGCTGAGGTATAAAATTGTTTGATTGTGCCGTCTAATAAAGTAGACGTCCAAAGCATAGACACAGAAAGGCATGAGTTGTGCATGGCAGATGAAACAAAAGGCTGTATTGATGAGAGGCTGTGGTTGAGTGTGGAAGTGGCAGTGCCCTGGTGACGAGGGCATTTCCTCTTTTCCTTGGAATTTTGTACAGGATCATGCATTGCACGTTCTTAGTCCCAATTTGTGGCATTTTTACTTGACTATTTCTGACATCTCTCAAAACACTTTGGAATTGCCTCATCCTTATCTCCGTTTCAGTTTCTCGAATTACTCAATACCATTGATGATAATCATAACACAAGCTTTGAATTTGTCTTCACTCTGACTGCAGCAAACCAATCTGTCCTGTAATAATACAATCACTCCTGTACTTGCAAGTGCACGACCCAGTACTCCTCGTCCTAGCTGTATTCCCCAAGGGTCACTGCCACAAGCATGGTCCATACGCGAAACAAACAAAACAAAACCGACCCTTTTGTTGTCTGTATTCCCTGCCCCAGTTATTCAATTTGGATGGAAAATATATCTATTTATTCATTATATTAGTTTACGATTGAAAACAAGTATTTTAATTATGCTTTAAAATTGTGGGTTAAAATGGAAAACTTATTTCTGTCTCTCGTCCTTGGATGCAGACCTTCAAAAGCTTGTAATCATGACACTCTGAGGTGAGGAAAGCAACATGTAATTATGATCGGATTGACTTAACGGTCAATAATATTAATTTACATGAGTGATTAATCAAAGTTAAAAGGAAGTCAGGGCATGATAGTAACGACGAACGAGTGGACGACTGGCGTGGGAATGGGGTATTGCTATTGCCCCAAAAGGATGTGGTTCCTGAGTAGGGGGTCAGATGTCTGTGTCTGCCGGTGGATCCACTTTTGTTGATTGCTCGTTCATCGGCGTACCTCTACCAGCCATGTGTCCCTTACCCCATTTCGGTTTTGACTTTTGAAACGTTCGTGATCAAATGCAAATTGTAAACAAGATTAAGTGGACTCATTATATCTTACTTTTTTATAATCTAACAATATTTCAAACTTCGTATTCAATTCGTGTTAGTAAATCTGAATTAATTATCGACAAATTCAATTTGAAACTATTTTCTAGTATATAAAGTGCATTTCTTCCAGAAACATTTTAAGTCCACTTTCATATGCATTAATTAGAGATCTATTATCACTCAAATCAAATCTGAAGTATCAAATATTAAAACTTGAATACAGCACTTTTGGCATTTTTCCAATTAAGAGAAATAGGTAAATTTTAAATTAAACAAAAAGAAAGATGCCAAGATCTAGCTTTTTAACAAACGACAAGAAAAATATCTGGAATCAATAGTGACAACAATGATTCAAAATAATCAAAACACTGAAGAGGGCTTTAATTGCAAAAGGAAAAACACAAAAGGAGTAATTGAAATTAAATCACTTTCTCCTTCTAGTCTTACTGTCACTAGAACCAGAAGGAGGGGCGGTGCCGCCCTGCTGACGGCAAGCCACGTGACAGGGACGTGATGGAGAGATTGTCACAGACAAATCTCTTTTTCCGTGGTTAGGTCAGGTCTCAGTCCTAACGGATTAGAAAGAGAGAGATGCAAGTGGATCCCAATCAAAAAGCCTACATGAGCCGTCATTCTTCTGCCACGTGTAGCCCACAAATTCTCGTATATTGACACCTCAGCACAAGTTCAGTGGCCGTGAGTCGCCAACAGCACATGCCCGGACACGTGGAGTCTTAGCAGTACGCCTTTGGCTCTTAGGATCCTTCAGCTTTGGTGTTGTAATCTTTTTCTGCTTTTATAGGCTGGCACTTGGCATGGTACAGTCCAAAGTGACAGTGACCTCTCTGCTTTTAATTAAATAAAGCAAATGCTCTTTTTATCAGCACTAAGGTTTCGCATCTATTTAAAGGAGAACCTCCCGTTATTAAAATCATAAATTGTACTTAACTTTTAGAATATTAATTTCAATTTTAAAAAGAGCATTAAAATGTTTTAACTTTTCCCCTAAAAAAAAAATGTTTTAACTTTTAAATGACGTGACAAGTATGTCAGAATATTATAGATTTTATTATTTAATAAATTAAAATTTTCAAATATCTTAAAATGATTATGGATTAAAAGTTTAAAATGTACGAAGGGTGCACAATTATTTTAGAGATTTTGATTTTTTAGTTTGTTAAATAATAAAATTTATATATGACACATATACAATATGTAGCAGTTATGTAACAAAAATAATAATCTGACGTGATTCGTTACGTCGTCTGTATTGACATAAAATTTAATGTTAATTT
Organism: Erythroxylum shatona; assembly: GCA_027568895.1. Taxonomy (NCBI): domain Eukaryota; kingdom Viridiplantae; phylum Streptophyta; class Magnoliopsida; order Malpighiales; family Erythroxylaceae; genus Erythroxylum; species Erythroxylum shatona. The sequence continues at coordinate 26,036,941 of JAOSBK010000004.1, forward strand.
ATTTTTGTTAAAAGTTAAAAATTAAAATATTTTAACATCACTTTTTAAAGTTTGTTAGTATTACAAAATTGAGTAAAATTTGATTTTTTTAATAATTAACCCTCTATTTTATGACCATTTTTGTTTTCTTGTACACTATTAGAAAATGTTCTTCTTTTTATGAATGACTAAAAGCTTGAAAGTTAATTTAAAATTAATATTTCAAATTTAAGTTAATCAAAATTTGGATCGAGTTTAATTACGAAAACGAAAACTAATATGAATGATTGAACCCCCATCTTAAAATGATGCTATTTTTAAAAACTAATTTCAAAACACTGTCACTTTAGACTTAAGTTTAAGAAATAGATCATCAAAACAATATCATATTAGAAAACTTCATATCCAAACCATACAACTTATAAATATGTTTGAACTTCAAGCTACACTCTTGGAGAATTAACTTGAGTCACCCCAATCCGTTATCATCTCTACTTATTCTCTCTCTTTGAGAAGCTATTTTTTTAAAACCATTTTTGTAACTAATATATTAATTATAGTATAGAAAATAGAAGATTATGGAATAATTTAAAAAAATCAGCCAAAATTAGGTTTTATTAAATTATTTTAACAATTTATGTATATTATTACAATCACAAGTTTAATTATGTTATTATTACACATAAAGATCTGCAACTTTAAATTCAATTTTAATAACAAAGTTATTATAAACAATTGTCTTTAATTTTTAGAAAAACAAAAAAGAAATCGTAGTCCGTAAAATTATAGTATAATTAGAGATGGTAAAAATGGCTCGCCGCAGTATTTTCCAAAGTTAACAAAATTAATTCCAATTGGTTGAATTTTGAACTTAACTTTGATTTTTTAAAAAATGTGAAATCTATCAACTTGATCCAAAAATTGCACCTGTCATATTATATAATAAAAAATGGCATCCCCACTCACTCATGCTTTCTACCATGTACTAAAGCGCTTGAAATCCTCTGGCTTGAGTGCTCTGACTTTACCCTGTGTCATGAGATTTAAGTCATTCATTTATGTGGATCCCACATAAATAAATGACCTAGATCTCATGACACAGGATAGGATCAGTCCCCGTATTAAAGTGACTCTTTTTCTTCAATAAGTCATAAATGGAGGCAAAAATTAAAGTCAAAGTTCGACAGAGACTCACCACCGTTATTCTTTGCTGCCACTCAGTGACTCACCATCTCAATGCCTCGCTACAACTTGCCCTCTCTTGTCTTTAACCTCCACTACTTATCATAATATTGCCAATAGTAGAGTTACTACTCTTGTTCTTCGCAATGCCTTCTCTACCCCCAGCCACTAATTGTAAGATTTGATCCAATATGGCTCTCTATTTTTATGTTTTTGTTTGTTTTTCCTCAATCCTCACTCATGCTCTTTATGCCTTGTTCTCTCAGTTGTTCTATGATCGTAGTTGATTAAATGTTGTTAGGTTAACTTACTACTATAGAACAAGTGATCAATGATTATGTCTTTTATTTTAAGGAGCATATTGTGTGTATTTAAGACATTTTTTAATTAATTTTGTTATTTTTATAGGTTTAGTGTAACTTGTCCATAAATAGAACTCCTTTTCTTTTTATGGCTTCAAATGCAAAGACACATTTTTTGTTACTTCCTCTTTTTGTCTTAGCTTTAGTACTCCATGTTTTAGTGGTCTTGTCTCATTGGACTTGATTGAGATTCTTGAATTAATGGTTGACATGATTTATACTATTGATGTTCTCTTGATTTTAAGTCTTATAGCTTCAAATGAAGTTTTTACAAATTAAGCTTCTACTCCTTTCGGACTTTCAAATTTGACTCAATCCATAAAATTCATGTTTGATCAAAATTTGGATGACTGTTTGATCAGGATTGGATTTCAAATCAATTTATGTGATGTTCAAATTTATATAAAACATTCAAACTAAGTTGAGGCTGTTTATGTTCTGGTTCTAGCTTGATTTATTATGGATCCAAAATATAATATTTATATTTTCTAAAGAAATCCAATGAAAGATAGAGTTTACTAATGATTAAGCCTAGTAGTTCAATAAAATAGAAATTCTTCATGTAATTTTTTAAACATTAAATTTATATTAAAAGACCAAGATCTCCCCTATATTTGAAGAAACTTGAGAAAAACTTCAGAGTCTTTAAAATTCTCAAAATAATTTTTTAAAAAAATTTTAAAATTTTTTTCTTAGATTTTATTTAAAAAATAATAACGAAACACGGTCAGACATAAATATCACATGTGAAATAATCAAAAGTTGCTAACCCTATTACTAATTTTCCTCTTCCCATTTCCTTAATGCCACCTGGAGAAGGAGCTCCAGTCCTCAGAGAGAATGGTATGAAACAACAATGAAGAAAGTCTCCAATTATGACACCGTGAGAAAGCGCTACATTTGCCCTCTTCAAGTGTATTCATAAACTATAGTCTACTAGTAAATTCCAACATGGACATACACGTCTCTTCTCTGGAAAAGATAACTGAGAATTATGTCACATGTGTTTAGAGTTCTTCTAGAAATTAGGCAACAAGATTCATATATCATAACGGGAACACTAAACTCTCCACATATTGACCATTTAGTAGAACAAATGTGCATCAGAGTAAATAAACTAACGTAAATGTATGATTTAATTATGGACAAGTTTTCTGATCTTTGGTAACCTAAACAAATTTGGTAAGTTTCAGGGGAAAAAACAAAAGATAATTACAAAACAATGACTAAATTTACTAGAACACTCATCCTCTCTAAAGCCTGCCTGAACTTTACACAATATGCAGATGGAATTCTGCTCACCATACCATGGGCGACTCTTAGTTATGAAAAACATTAAAGCTAACAGAAGTAAGGTTAAGAATCAACGCTTAAATGATTCACTGAATTCAGTGGTCAAGTTAGTTTGGTATCACTTTCTGGTCCAGACCAGTGTCTTGCATCATGGCAACAAATTCGCTGTAGTCAATGCGGCCATCCTGAAATGGATGCATAAAGTAAATCATATCATGGAAAAATCTTAAGGAAAGTAGATTGCATTTGATAAGAATATTACATTATCCTGGTCAACTTCACGAATAATATCTTCCATGTGAACGTCACCTATGCCAAACTGTTCACAGGCTAGTTGAAGCTCATCTTTGGTGATGTACCCACTCCCATCCTTATCGAAGTATGAGAAGGCTGCATATAGATGATCCTCTTTCTGAATCTTATTTAGATGAAGCATTGCTGCTAGGAACTCACCATAGTCTATGGTGCCGCTGTTGTCAATGTCTGCCTGAAATTTTTTGATGGAGATAATATGTGGTTCAGTATAAAAGTAAGGAGATTATAAACCACCAATGTGGTTAAATATGACATGGTTGGAACATCAGACTTGCCATAATGGCAACATTGGAATCTCCTATTTTAAGGCTTGATAATAGTTTGTAAGAGTACTCAAGCAAGTCACTCAGCTCAACTTTGTTTAGAAAATTGGGTCAAGTCTGATATGATTGCTTGTAAGATCCAAGTTGCTTATCAACGTGAGAGAAAAGGTTTCAAGTAAAATACACGATTAGACTCACAAAGAGCTATATGTCAAACACGTAGATCTAAATCAAAATTTTCAAACCAGCACTTACTGCTTGCATCAACACATGTATTTCAGATTCCTTGAGATTAGCACCCACTCTCTCCAGACCGTTCTTTAATTCTTCAAGAGTAATATGTCCACTATTATCTGCATCTATCATCTTGAACATTTCTTTCAGACCAGCGATTTCCTCTTCAGATAAGCTTTCAGCAATGACCTACATGTAAACACATTTCTAGTAAGCCAATACGCATATTTTATACTCAAATACTGAGATTATGTCATGTGAAGAAAAAGTCATGAAACTGATACAGTTGTTTCTAGAAGGACCCGAACTGAAATCCAAAACTTTCGGTAATTTTATAGAAACCTCTGCATACTTTGCAAATATATATTTGAGAAATCCATATTTCAGTCCGATACTCATTCAGGAGAAAAAGGAAAAGCAATTCAAACAGGTACATTATAGACAAATCAAATCGTTTTGAAGAGTTAATGAGAATCAGAAAATTTGTTTTTCAAATCAGAAATAATTTGTTAGGATTTAAAGGCCATTTTTTAGGGCAGTTTAAATAACTAGCACTCCAAGTGTGACGTCTGAAACGATTGTCCAGGTTGTATAATTAATCCTCACCCTGATGACAATTTTTTTTAGTTTATTCATGGCTGAAAATTGCTTCAGGCGAGTTATAACAGCAGAATCAAGAGGTTTGTCAGGAGCAACACCATCTACCTGAACCCATGGGTGGCCTGCAAGAACAAAAACTTAGGTGATAAACTGCTCATCGTTGAAGGTGGTGAGAGTGCCAATATATAGGACATATAAATAACATTACCATATAGGATATATAACATAATATAAACAGTATCCCTCTACGGAATGAGAATCATCCGAACTCCCATTAGTAACTACGAAATAAGACTCAAATTATGGTCCACCCTAATTTACCAACCACAATTTGATGGTTAAAAGAAAAGATTACAGCCCTTAGAGCCTAGGTCAAGCATCTTTTCGTGATTTCCTTTCACTTTGCAGTTTGAAAAACCAACCAAAATATTCCAGTAAGAGTTTACCACGTATTACACGGTGGCCTGCGCCAACATCGTTTAGGGAAGAAAACATAGTCAAGAATTGAATATTTCAGACTAGATAATAACTTTGAGCTCTGTTTTGAAAATTGGATTGGACCGGTCGATTTGACCAGTTTGATCAGTGACCGATCGGCTATCCGGTCCAGTTCATCCTTAAAAATCAGTTCTCAATTGAACCAGTGAGAACCGGTCAAAACTGATCAATTGATCGGTCAGATCGATCAGGTTTGACCGGTCCGACCACTGATTCAATAATTTTTTTTTATTTTTTTGATATTTTTTGTATTTTTTAATATTATTAATATTATATATAATTAAATATAATTATTGCATAATTATAATGTCACACCAACTCGACTAGTGGTTGAACTGGTCAAACTGGTGATCAATAAAACCTCCAATTTAATGACCGATCTGAGTTTCAAAGCATTGACTTTGAGGCATAGTTCAGCTCAGATTATGCTCAAATATGAGAAATATAGCCATAGGCCTACTTACTAAGAACTTCATGTGCGGTCAGACGCTTTTTAGGGTCCCTAACAAGCATTCTTCGAACTAGGTCTTTTGCATCTTCAGACACATTAGGCCATGGTTCGGATATGAAATCAAGTTCACCTTTTAAAACTTGCTCAAATATTCCTTGCTCCGTTTCTGATAAATAAGAGTAAAGCACATCAAGAAATTAGGTCTACTCCACGGCTAAACTACAACAAGAAACAAAGACATTAATCATGGGTCTTACCATCCCAGAATGGGGGTACTCCACTTAATAAAATATAAATAATCACCCCAGCACTCCAAACATCACACTCTGGACCATAATGCTTCCTTAATACTTCTGGAGCTACATAGTATGGGCTACCAACTACGTCATTGAAAGTTTCACCTGAGAATATAAATAATTAATTGTTGGTCAGATAGAGAGAGGAGTCAAGTCTATGAACTGAGGATGACATAAATATATCGGTGACTAAGGCTTACATTACAGGCACTAAAGAGGCAATCAATGTGTTTCTGCAAAATATTCGTTTGAAGAAATATAGGTAAATAATCACTAATTACTCAATATCTGATTGTTGCCGAACGGATTGTGAACACAGATTGCTTCCAATAAAAGAATCATAATTTGTAACTTCTTTGTTAACAATCTTCTCAAATGGGCTTTTCAGTCGTAGGCAAGAGCTCAATTGAATGTAGTAGAATCCAGAATGTGTAAACATTAAATTAAGTGTGAGAGCCCCGCTACTCTTTCAGATGAAACCAGTGTACGTTAGGAGGTATCCGTTACCTGAGCGGAGACATGATTCTCTGTCCAGTTTTACTCTGTCTTATTTTGTCCTATAAAATCTCAGTCATTTATTTTATAGGATTTACGCAGGACTCACGCATAATTTATGCGAGACCCACATAAATAAATAGTTAAAATTTATTAAACAAAATAGAATACATAATATTAGACGGGAATCTAGACTCGTCCTGGCGGCATCTACTTTCAAAGAACATGAGCTCCACTGGGATACGTCATCTCTGACACTCAAGGTCAGGTAGGATATATAATTTTATAAAATGAGTCCTAAATATTTCGAGAACGATGGGCGTCTTGCGAAAAGCCTAGAGTACTAAGTTCAGTTTTTTTTAAAACATGGTAAAAAATAAAAATATTTAATAATATATTATAATTAAATCAACTTTTTATATTTTCTTTTAACCTATAACCATTTTTTTTTCCAATTGAATTAAGCACACCCAACCAAAATCATTCACTTGTCATTGACCAAAAAGAACAAAGAAGACAAAAAAATAAGGATGACTTATTCAGGCAAATGATTGAACACGTGTAAAAGATGAGTACCCGGCCTGAAGAACATTGAAAGTCCAAAGTCGATAGTTTTAAGCGTCGCGTCCTCCAGCTGACTAGCAAACAGAAAATTCTCAGGCTTCAAGTCACGGTGCATAACCCCCAGAGAATGACACGCCTCCACAACCCCAACAATCAACCTCGCAAGCTCCGCAGCTTTCCTCTCCGTATAATGTCCTCTCTGAATAATCCTATCAAAAAGCTCCCCACCAGCGCATAGCTCCATCACCACATGCACTGCCACCGCATCCTCGTAAGCATCCACAATCTTTATCACATTGGGGTGACCCTCCAAGTGGTGCATTATCTGAATCTCCCTCCTCACGTCCTCAACATCCTCAGCCGTCGTCAACTTCCTCTTCGCGATCGATTTGCAAGCGAACTCCTTCCCATCCTCTTTCTTCACGCACAAAAAAGTCGTCCCAAATTGTCCTTGCCCTAATTTCCTTCCCAAACTGTATATCTCCTTCAAATTTCCTGTTTTTCTTCCTAATACCGAGTTGATTTGAAGCCCCGCACTCGAGACTCGCTTAACGTGCGTGGGCTTCTGCAGCTTTTGGCTGATCGAAACATCTCTCATCTCCGGTTTCATTGATTTCTCGTGCTCCGTCACTTTCTCATTTGGAATTTTGACGGTTTCGGGAGGTGTGTTCTGGATCGGAGTTGACTCGGATTGTTTGGATCCACTGGCGTCACTTTTGGAGTCGGTTTTGTTGCTGGCTTCTTCTTTCGACGGTGGTAAACGCTCCGCCGGTGGGCGACGCCACATAGCGGCGGTTACGGATTGTAAGAAGCCATTATTGCCAAGATTTGGGCCTACACATGAGTTCCCCATCAAAATCAACAACTCTCAGGTCCTTATTGATGATTCTTGTCTGCCATCCAATTGATGTGAATCCAACGTTGTTGATCCCATCACATAAATAATGTAGAAATAAAAATCAGAAGAAGAATTGTGCAATGATTAACCGGAAAATTCCAACAAAATGGTAGAAACAGAAAGCTGAAAAATTTTCGAGGGAAATTTGAAAAAAGAAAAAGAATGATAAAAGGGGGAAGGGAATTATTGAGAGAAACTGAAATTATTGGTAGAATTGATGATCAGCACTGGCACGGTTGTTTCATTAAGTCTTTGCAGAGGCAACCGCTCCATAATTATTGCAACATGAAAATCCAGATATACACATTTATCGTTGTAGAGTTGAGATAAATTAAAAGAAAAAGGAAATGTACAAATAAGAGCCATCCATTAATATTCTTTATAATTAAGAATTCAACTATGATTCAAATGAATGATTATATGACCATTTACAATGCATAATCAAGAGTAAATTTGTATTGTCCTTAAAGAAAATTTCTTAATTTGAAAACAACTTTGAAGGACTTTTAAAATATTTTTTTAATCTTTGGAAGAACCCTAAAGAACATAAATTTTAAGTTTGGCTGATTTACTATGTAAATAGGTACCATTTGATTAGTTTATGTATATGATAATTGTTTAAGTAGAAATAACCCACATTTGAGTCTTTAGATGTACCGAGTGGTGAGAAGGTGGAGAGCATATAAACCATTTTTCGGTAATGTGAGCAAGAGAAGGGAATTTGAGTTATAGATGGTTATACAAATTGTTTCAATGGAGATATTATTTAAGGCTTCTTCTTAACCTTGAAAATTTATAAAGGAAATAAGAAGAGTTTCTCTTCGACGTCCTGTTGAGAAAGGAATGAAATAAGTGAATCTGGATAATGTATGGAGACCCACTATGCATTAATTTTTCTTGCTCTTTTACTATTATTTAAATCTTTAAATTATATACACATATTAAACTAATATATCCCTATTATTAGGCAATTTATTTATTAATTTTTAAATAAAAATACATCCATAGAATTCACCGTCATTTTGTGTATCATTTAAGAATCAACAAAATTTTTGTTAAGAATTTATAAAAGCCATAAAATCGCAAGAATCACATCAAAGGATCATGATCATAAAAGACCTTTAAAACTATCTATTGCAAAGGTTACAAGATCATCAGAAGACCAAATCTCAATGAAAAAAAACAAGCCATAAAAATAACTTAGAAGTGAGTAAAAAGGAGCGATTTGTCTCGAAGAGGAGATGAGACATCTAAACATGAATAAGACAACTTCTGAATTTTGATAGTGATAAATAAAAAATGTTTTTAATTTATTGAAAATTTTACTTATTAAAATTGTATACGTTGTCTAACATAAATGATTTAATTTATGTTAAAAGTATGAATTAATGGTAGGTCATATTTAAATATTAACAAATTAAATAAACTTATGAATTAGATCCAAATATAATTTATCCTAAAGTTCTTTAGGACATGATTTAATTTCCTAGCAATAATAAGTTAAGACATATACAAGTGGCTTGACTACCAAATTTTGGAAATAAGAAATTCTTCTATGCTTAGATTGTAAGAATTGGCAAAATAAAAATAAAAAAAATTACACATCACATTTAAGGCCTTGACCAACTAGAGCAATTATAATTAAGTTGAAGACTAAGAATGAGTAAAAGCATATAGCTTATCTAATAGGAACTTCATATTCCAAGGCTAAATAGATGATTTCTATTTTTTTTCTTTTAATAAGAAAAGTAGAAAATAATATTATCAACAAACAATATGTACAAGGATGCTTAGCATTGTAAGGTGTAACACCCCACTACCATAGAGTACATACCATAACATCCTGAGAATATTCTAGTACATAACCTATAATAATGACATGTTAGAGCAGTGATATTTTCTTATAGGGCATCATAAAGAAAGACACAATAATTAAAAATCCAAAATTCCTCGTTTCATTTCATAAAAATCGAATATACATTGTAACTTTACAAAAATCATCCCAATAAGTACATTATCAAGACTAATTACAGAACATGCTACATATATGAAAAATTATACAAAAATTTCTAAGTAGATCCTTCAGTCTCAGTTGATCAACCTTTGAGTCATTTCTTCTATCCAAAAGTACAAGGACTATAATTCTTGTAGAGTCTCTTTGTCACTAGTGTCCTCTCTTGATCCTAAAATGGTAATGTTATAATTTTGGTGAGTTTTATGAAATTAATGAAGTAACCATCCTTAAAGGTTCACTTAAAATATATAACACATCACATCATTTTATTTATCATCTTGTAGCATTACATAGCACTCTGTTCACAATTTTCAAGTTCTCATTCAAATACAAGTCAATAGTACATTTTAATCATTCAAACATACATTTTAAATATATATGCAATGCTCATGAGACTCATCTCTGATTATTACGTTATTGTGACCGAGTGGCTATAACTGTCCCATATCTATTATAGACGCCAGGCTCATTGATAATTGTCTTGTATCCGTTAGGGATACCGGGTTCATTATACATAGTAAGCCTTTGACTCTTAATCACATTTTGAGCTTTAAGCTTTTTTTGGTAGCTACTCCGGTCACAACAATCTTTATGTTGTCATGCATTCATGTAATGAAATGCATCAATCAGTTGTTTTATTTTACTTTACACGTTCACTTTCACATGTCATCAGGCCTTGGTCCAGTGTTCAACATTTAAGTTAAGAAAACATATAGCCAGTCCAATTCACATTCAATGAGCACTTCTAATATTATTCATAAATCAAACACTTCGAACAGTCAATGTCCAGAATCAACATAATGACATTCACATATTTTCAATATAGAATTTAAATAGAACAATCATTTAAAGTAAAACCATCTAAGTCGACTCACAATTTGCTCCAGAAAGCTATTGTCTCGAAGTTTCAACAACGTCTGGATGTTGTCACTCAATATGCTCTTCTAAATCATGCAACACATATACATTTATACAGATCACAACTTTGCACAATCATAAGTATTCATTTATATACATACATATATATATAGATTATGTACAATGCATGCTCAATGACAATTCCGGGTATATTTCCTTAATATGTGTTTCATAATCAATTAACATGATCTTTAAATCATTCCTTAATACCTAATGCACTTTCCTTACTTTAGTCGCTCAATTCATCATCAACTATGCTCATTCAAGATCACATTTAAGCCTAAATACTTCATAGGAAAACATTAATAAGTCAATGATTTATATATATAAATGATCTTGGAACAAAAGGCATAACTTTTGATGTGGATGTTGGATTAAGGTCATTTTAGAATGTTTTCGAAGAGGACTTCGATTTCTACAACTTTTGAGAAGAGCTCGAAGAGAGATTTTACCATATAGAGGGTCAAAATTGCAATTTTATGTAAGTGTCTCGAGGATGTTCGCTCAGCGAACATACGTCCCTCTAAACGGACATGAATAGAGCTGGGGAAACTAGGAGACCCGAGAAGGTCCATCCAGCATACCTAAAGTATGTTTAACGGACATGTGAGAAATATATAACACTTAACAACATTTCCCATGATTTCTACTCATATTCTAACATCATTTCACTCCAAAATTTTCCGAATTCACTTCCTCTAATGCAACATTATTTTATACTAATTTAACCACCAAATTGATTGCATTAAACTCTTAAACCTCAACTTATTTGATTAATCATTTTTCAACTAAATCTCATCATTCATGTAATCCTATCCTTTTTCCATAATATACCTCATTTATGAGTATCAAACAATTCATTTTCAAAATTCATCATTTCAAGTTGATAACTTCTTCATTTATACCTTAATTTCAGTTAAATATCATCCACATACAAATCAAAATCCATGCTTGATCATAAACATCAAAATAGAACATATTCTTATACACTTTTGATCGCGCGTCGTTACGCTAGTCAAAATAAAATCACTAGACTACTACTGTAGCAGTGACGAGTCTAGGTCAATCCCACAGAGAGTGTATGTAAAGTTTATGAAATGAAACTAACTGGTGTTTAGGAAAAAAAAGGGGTTTTGGATTTTTTCAAAGAAGAAAATAAAATAAAACTAACTAATAAAAACAAATTAAAGAAAACATGCAAAAAGTGATAAAGGTGGGGAATTCGGTAGGGACCTAGTTCTTTGATTCAATCTCAGTCTATACCCTAAGTAAGCATATTTCATTAATTTGTTGTTCTTTAATCTCTCCTAGCAATTATTAATTGTGGGTTAAAAAATTAACCCAAGTTTTTCCTTAGGTTTTGTTTAATCAAGATACGATCGTTAATTAAACCTAACCACCGAACAACCTAGGATACGATCTCTAGATTTAATTAGGCAGTAGCATTACGAATTAGGAAAACCGATTAATCAAGGCAACAACTACATACGATGCGTCATTTAACCTAGGTCATGTTATCCCTAATGATTACGAATCATTAGTCACCACACATGAATTTCAACATAACAATTACGGATTATATTGAAATTCTAGCAATTGGTTTGAAATTAACAATTCAATGAACGCATTAAAATCATCAATTCATAATACCCAACTGGTTCATACACAAATAACTGAATAATAACGAAAATCTGATTACCCATACACAAATCCCAAATCAATTAACATAGGATAGCACAATCAATTCCTAATGAGAGAAAGAAACAACAAAATAATAAAAAATTACTTAACCTAGGTCGTCGGCGTCGATGTTAAATCCGAACCAATATTGGGACATCTAGCTCTTTATGGGTCTTTTTCAGAAAAATGCTTCAGCCTCCATCTTATTCCCTAACTGAAAATCCCCTGTAGTTATCACTATTTACTGTAGCTGATCGGACAAATTAATTTCATCCCACCTTAAATGCTTCTCCACTGCACTGCTTGTCTTCTCGTCTGTGCAGGCTTCTCCAAGCTTGAGCCAGCAAGCCACAGAAAACCTGCGCCTCTTTGTTGTGCTTTGTATCTCCTGTTTTATTCTTCCCTATGCCGTAGCTTCTCCTCACTGTTGATGATGTGACCAATAAAGGTCACACATCAACTAAAACCTTCTGCTCTCCTCTACTATGCCGGTTGCGAGATTTCCTCCTACGTTGTTCTTGTCTTCTCCAAGTCGCAGTTACAGCTGCAGGATCAAGCCGAGCTTCACACCCACGTCTTATGCCTGCAGTCGCAGCTGTTGCTCCTCCATGCGCCTATAGCTTTTTTCTTCTATTGTTTTATATGATGTGACGAATAAAGGTCTCCACCACTTAAACCTCTCCTATGCTCTTCTCTTGTTCTGTCTTCACCCAGCTGCTCCTGCGTGCGTTTTGCACAAATCGATGCTACTTCTCCTTGCTTCCACTATGTATATGTTTATTGTCGTGCGCTGCCTTCAAAAACGATGCCACCCAGGTGATTGATTGGGGATTTAATTTTTGCTCTCCTCTCTGCGTCGTCATTCACCTTGTGCGTGGATGGACTGCCGTCTCCTATTTTATTTCACGCCCCATTTATTTTGTGTTTGTCCCCTTATATGCATCTCCTGTTGCGTGATGTATATATTCCCCATGTGGCACACATTCTCTCCTTTTTAGCTTGTTGCGCCTGCGTGTCTACTGTGCAGTCCACTATCTCTACGATGTGACAAATTAATTTGCTCTCCAATCACGCTGCGTTTTTGCTGTGGCCTTCATTCCTTCCATGCTAGCCTACTGTTCCCTCTTGATTTATTCCCCTCCTCCATTTAATTTTAAGCTGGTCTTTTGTATGTGATGTCGTTTCTGTTTGTAAGCTGTTTCTGCGTTTTGTTCATGTGGCAGTGTCTT
>JAOSBK010000004.1:26088906-26109548 GCA_027568895.1 Erythroxylum shatona
TACCTTTAACCTTATAAGAAGGTAGAATGAAATTACTACATCTTATGACATCAACATATTAAGATTTTTTATTGCTTCCATAGTAATTGGTGATGAAAATATACTATCTATTGTTGATATTAAAAGATTTATGATGTTTTGCGACTCACTGTAACTAACCTTTAAGGTTCTAACTCAAAGGACATTATGAAGATGTAAAATGATAAGAAGAAAGAAATTTTAAGAACATTGTCGAATGTTAAAGGACTAATTGCCATTATAACTGACATATGGATAACTAATAACTAAAAAAATGTTATATGGCAGTAATAGCACATTATGTTGACAATGATTGGACTTTACATAATAAGTTCTAATTTTATCAAGTTTAGGTTAACCATTCCCCTTTGGCCCCTCCCTCCAACTGCCCCTTTGCCTCATCACTCCACTTTTTCCCTTCTTCACTACCTACCCATTAAGGTAGAGTTCCTTCAATGTATTATGGATTTGAATCTTTTGATTGAAGATTAAATTTGTGAAATACTAGAATTTCTAAGATTGTTGTCATTTGAGGGGTGTTTTCACAGACATACACGGGGGTGTATATGGTAGTTTGAGTGTGAAGTTTTACAAACTTACAAGGTCATATATACACCCGTGTAAATGATCATCTAAGTATAATTAAGTGATATATATAGTCACATACACATTCATATATATGGCTACATAAGTATGAGAAAAATTTACAGTGATTTACACAAGCGCATACACACCCTTATATGTGACCATGTAAGTCCATAAAGACATCCCCAGTTGGTTACAATCCCAAAATTCCATTATTATGAATTTTGATTTATGTTCTCCTATTATCTCCCATGTTTATGAATTATCAATTATGATTATGAATAATATATATATATATATATATATATGCTAATTATTTCAGATGGATGGACATATTTCTTTAGTGGAGAGTTGTAATCTAATACTAAAGCTAGAAATGGAAACTTCTAATCTATGACCAAGTGAAGATAGAAGTCCAGGTCAATTGAAAAGTGAAATTTGGATTCACTTCAATAAAACTATATTAATAGAAAGAGTAGAAAAGGCCAAATTTAAGAAATATAGAAGATGTTGGTCGAGATTTATTGAAACTCTCATTTAAATTAAGATCTGGATTCATGTAGTAGGAAAAAAGATCATATTAGGTGGTCAAACAATTTTTACCTTTAACCTTATAAGAAGGTAGAATGAAATTACTACATCTTATGACATCAACATATTAAGATTTTTTATTGCTTATATAGTAATTGGTGATGAAAATATACTATCTATTGTTGATATTAAAAGATTTATGATGTTTTACAACTCACTGTAACTAACCTTTAAGATTCTAACTCAAAGGACATTATGAAAATGATAAGAAGAAAGAAATTTTAAGAACATTGTCAAATGTTAAAGGACTAATTGCCATTATAACCGACATGTGGATAACTAATAACTAAAAAAAGGTTATATGACAGTAATAGCACATTATGTTGATAATGATTGGACTTTACATAATAAAGTTTTGAGGTAATTTATATTCTTTAATATTGTTATCACTTACTTTTTCGTTACATTATGGTTGATGTTTGCTATATTTGTATATGGTAGGTTCATTTATGTGTAGGCACTACATATAAACAAATGGTTGGCATTCGTGTAGGGAGACTGTTTAATAGATTGTAATATGGACACAAAATTGTCCACCATAACATTCAACAATTATAGCAGGAATCATGCTATGATTTAAAAGATGAAGAATAAGATGCAAGATAGGAGCTTATTAGTTAGTGAAAGATTATTCCATATGAATTGTTTTGTGCTTATTCTGAATTTGAATATGAAGGATGGGTTAGATATGATGAAGGAATCAATAGATTTGATTCAAAATAGTATAGTATATTGGATTGCAACACCTAAACGAGTTGAGAAATTTGAAGAAACTATAGAACAATTATGCATTCTAAGTATAAAGAAGTTGGTTTTGGATTGTTCAACCATGTAGAACTCAACCTTTAAGATGTTGGAGTTGGCAATCCTATATGTTGATATGTTTATAATACTTAGATAATAAGATTCTCAGTACACTTGCATGCTTATAGAAGACCAATGGGAGTTGGCTAGAGAACTTTACACAAAGTTGGACTTATTTTATACTGCGACTGAATTGTTCACAGGAACATAATATCTAACTTCACATTATTTCTTTAGCATTATGTGTGAGATAATTAAAGCTTTATCTAATTGGATGTTGAGGTTATTTAGTATGGCAGAGCAGATGATGAAGAAGTTAAATTCTTATTGGTATATGGTTAAACATACTGTTGCAGCCATATTTGTGCTGTAGAGATACAAAATAGATGGGGTTAATTTTATATATAATGTATTGTATGGCAGTCTAGCTAAAAAGCTTATAGATTTCACTAAACAATTATGATATGATTTGTTTAATGATTATCAACTCAAAATTGAAAAAAAATTCAAGATCAAGATTGTAATAGTTTAGGTTATTCAACTCCGACTTCAGTTTCAAATTAGGGCTTATCTTTTAAGAGCAGTTTGTTACTTTCACTTACAAAATTCACAAAAGAAAAAAGGGCTAGGACTTTGTATAATATGATGGAGTTAGATAAATATTTGACAAAAGATTGTGTGACCAAATTTGAAGGTGTGTAGTTTGATGTATTATTATGGTGGAAGAGTTGTGGAAATAATTTTTTGATCATGTAAGTAATTGTACGAGACCTATTAGCAATTTCACCATCTACTATTGTTTCAGAGTCTACTTTTAACACTAGTGGTTGGGTTATTAGTCCTCATCATACTTGACTCTATTCTCATACTGTGAAAGCCCTTATGTATGCCAGAAGTTTGTTAGATGAAGATATTGAGGGTAAATTCTTATCCTTTTTATATATCAAATTTGTCTATTTTATCATATTATCTTATCTTACATTGTTTTTTAAAATTTGTATAATAACACATCCACAGGTACTGATGTGGAGGTGACTAGTCATACAAATACTCATATTCATCAATTAAGTGGATATTATTTTGATAAAATATTAGAAAATGAAGTTATATTTAATTATTTATTAATTATTACCACGTTTTTAATATTCCTTTAATTTTAATATTACAGTGATAAATATAATATTTCTATAGACAAAAGAAGTGATGTAAACTACTGATGATCCTGACTATAATGATTAGCTACTCTTTCTCCAATCTTCACTCTCCACTCTTACTGTTCCAATTTAGAACATTTTTCAGGTTTTATCGTGATTTTTTTAAAAATTATATCATTTAAAATTTGGAAAATCAGTTTTGTAAATAAATTTGGTTTCATCTTATTCATTTTATCAATATATGTACTTTTTTATATATTCATTCGTTATAAAATCTCAATTCTATTTATTAATTAAAATTTGTAACTTTAATTAATTGAACTAAATACTTTATATATAATATTTATTTTTTCATTTCCTATAATCATACCCTCCATCATGAATGAATTTCATTTCATCTTATTCATTTTATCAATATATGTATGTTTTATGTATTTATTACTTATAAAATCTCAAATTTTATTAATCAATTGAAATTCATAACTTCAATTAATTGAATTGATTAATTTATATATATTTTATTTCATGCAACTATATTCTTCTTCATTAATGAATTTGATTTTATCTTATTCGTTTTATCAATATATGTGTGTTTTATATATTCTTTCATTATAAAATCTCAAATTTTGTTTATTAATTAAAATTTTTAGTTCAATTAATTGAATTGATTACTTTATATATACTCTTTATTTTTTTCATTTCTTAGAATCATATCCTCCTTCATTAATGATTGTTGTTTTTATCTTATTCATTTTATCAATATCTATATGTTTTATATATTCATTCATTATAAAATTTCAATTTTTATTAATCAATTGAAATTCATAATTTCATTTAATTGAATTGATCACTTTATATATAACATTTATCTTTTCATTTCCTATAATCATATCCTCCATCATTAATAAATTTGGTTTCATTTTATTCATTTTTATCAATTTATGTATGTTTTATATATTATTTCACTATAAACTTTTAATTTTTATTAATCAATTGAAATTTGTTACTTCAATTAATTGAATTGATTAATTAATATATATTTATATATTTCATGTAATCCTATCCTTCTTCATTAATGAATTTGGTATTCATTTTATTAATATATGTACGTTTTATATATTCATTCATTATAAAATCTCAATTTTTATTAATCAATTAAAATTTGTAACTTCAATTAATTGAATTAATCACTTTATATATAATTTTTTCATTTTTATAATTCTATCCTCTTTCATTAATAAATTTTGTTTCATCTTATTCATTTTAACAATATGTGTAGTTTTATATATTCATTCATTATAAATCTCAATTTTTATTAATAAATTGAAATTAGATTCAATTATTTAAATATCTCATACTATATTTTTATTTAAATAAATTTTATTGAAATTTTCAAAAATAAAAATTTTTTAAAAAGTTGGGCCACTCAAGGCCCAATCAATCTTTCTAACCCGAGTTCAACCCGGTCCCCATTTTTACATACAATATGAATCATATAGAGATAGTTGAGTAAATTAATAAAGGTTCGTCACTTATTGGAAGTAACATGAAAATATGGATGCTCCTACTATAATTATGCATCTTAAGGAGCTTTTAAGTGGACAAAATAAGGTGGACAGTTATGAGACATTATATCAACGTAAGATGGCATAAGGATCTTCAAGTGAGTTATATGTATCAAAGATGACTAACTATGTTGAAAATTTAAGCCAATTTCATTATGTTATGGATCCTGGGTTAAAATCAAAAGGATGTGTCATTGCATTAATTATTAAATATACTTAAGATTAAAGAGGGATCCCTTAAGAAGGAATTAAGTTATATTCTTATTGATGATTCCTCTGAAATTAATGAAAATAGCTTTAAGAAGAATAAGAATAAGAAACATAAGTCTTTTGGTAAATTAGCAAAGCCAAAAGGAACATAGATAAGGGCACATATTTATATTCTGGAGATAACAGACTCTCGAAGGGGAATTACAAAGATTGTCTTGCTAACCTGAATGATAAGAAACTTAAGTTATTTCTTTAAGTATGTTCATGAATGAGATCAAATCTTTCTACCTTTGTTCCACATTCTTGGGTTTAGATACTAGATGTGGTTCTCATATTTCTAATAACATGCAGATATAAACAAAGAGGAGATCATTGAGGATATTTGAAGTGAACCTACAAGTTGGTCATGAAGTAAGAATTGATACATTAGTTGTAGGAACTTATAATATAGCTTTGCCTTCTGGTCTAAGTAATTGTTATTACGTTATATTTATTACTAGAAACATCATTTCCATTTCTTATTTAGATTTGAATGGATTTGTCATTATTTTTAATAGTAAGAGTTGTTCTTTTTTTTATAAAGATGATGTTTATTATAGATCTAGAATACTTACAAATAGTTTGTATGAATTTGGTCTTGAAAGGAAAATCCTTAACATAAGTAATAAAAAAAGAAATTTAAGTGACTAAAAATTAATCTTATTTATCGAGAAAGATGACCAAACAACCCTTTAATGAAAAGGGAGAGCGTGCTAATGAGTTACTAGAGCTTATTCATTTAGATGTTCATAGCCCTATATCTACTTGCATTTGAGGTGGATACTCATATTTCATTATGTTTATAGTAGATGATTTCAAATACTGTTATGTGTACTTAATGAAACAAAAGTTTGAATCTTTGAAAAGTTCAAAGAATTTAGACTTGAGGTTAAGAAACAAACTAATAGGAGTATTAAGATATTTAAACCTGATTGAGGTGGTAAATACTTGGACCACGAGTGTCTTGTTTTCTTAAATGAGATTCTCTCACAATGGACTCCTCTTAGAACTCTATAATATAATGGATTATTTGATAGAGATATGGTATGTTCTATGATGAGTCAGATAGTCCTTTCTGTCTCCTTTGGCTATGCTTAAATCCACAAGGATCTTATTGGCTATATCCATATATCATTATTATAAAATCTAACAAATGGATGTCAAAATAACATTTCTTAATGGGAATTTGTTATGGGATGTATACATGACCCAACTTGAGGGTTTTGAATCTAAGAGATTTCCTAATCAAGTATGCAAGTTACAAAATGTTATTTATAGATTTAAGCAAACATCACTAAGTTGGAGCATTTGTTTGATGAGAGAACCAAAGAGTTTGATTCCATAAAAAATATGGATGAACCATATGCATATAAAAATGTTAATAGGAATGTAATCATCTTCCTAGTACTATATATGGATTATATATTTCTTATTAGAAACAACATGCTAATGCTCTTTATAAATATTTAGTTGGCTAATAAATTCTTTATGAAAGATATAAGAGAAGCAACCTATATTATGGGAATAAATATCTACAGAGATAGATCAAAGAGTTGTTCAGTTTATCTCAATCCATATATGTAGAAAAGTGCTAACGAGGAAGAATTTTAAAAGAAGATTCTTACCCATGTTGTATGGGATTTCTCTATCACAAGGTGTGTGCCTTAAGAAATAATTGTGTTACATATGCTTTAGCAATTGGATCAATCATTGATGCTATGTACTAGACTAGATGTCTCTTACACTTTGAGCATAATAAGTAGGTTTCAAGCCAATCATGGTGATGGTCACTGGAAGGCTATGAAAAGCATCTTAAAGTACTTGAGAAGAATAAAAAATGTTTCCATAGTTTATAGAGAAATTGAATTAAGAGTTTAGGAGTATCTATACGCTATTTTCCAATCATATCCAAATGATAGTAAATTATAATCAGGGTATATCTTCGCTCTGAATAATGGTATGATAAGCTAGAAAAGTTCCAAACAACAAACGATTGCACATTCTACAACAAAGGTATAGTACATTTAGTTATCAAAGACACTAAGGAAGTATTTTGGATCTAGAATTTTATAAATAATTAGAGTGATTCTAGAATTATTACACCTATAGTATTATACAGTGAAAATAATGGCACTATTGCACAGGTAAAGAAATCAAGATCTCATCAATAGTCTAAATATATGCTTAGGAAGTTTCACTTTATTATGGAGATAGTTAAGGGGAAAGACATATTATTAGAGCGAGTTCTCACTTAATAGAATATTGCAAATCCTCTTAATAAGCCATTGTTTTAGAAGATACATTATCAATATATGAATGGATATAGTATCAAATACATAGGTGATTGGCTTTAGTGTAAGTGAGAGATTGTTAATTAGCTAAGCTAGAACAGCTAACTAAGGAGCATGAGTTGAAGTTGAAACCTAAAGCTTAATAGGCAAAAATGGTGGCGTTAGATGAAAGGATCTATCATGCTTGAGTGCACAATGGACACTAGGGAGTACCATGAGCTGTAACACGCTATAATGCATCTTCTCATGCATGCAATTAGAATGCAAGTTCCTTCTCTCCACATGGATACATAAATTTGATCAAGAAAGGATGAATTTGGCTAAGAGGTTGCATTCAACCGATAAGGAAGATTCATCATGTACCTTGCCTTAGAATGAACATACATGATATCCTTTAAGGTATGTGAACTTTGGATGAAAGGATATGTTGTTTCGACTAATGGTTGTGACCATTCGGCCAAAAGGGGTTTATGTTCAAAAATGAATGGTCATAAGTGTACCATCATGCTTTAAGTGAAGATAAATGACTCTTAGTCAATGGATGTGTCCATTGGCCAAGATTCATGATGTTTCACCAAAAGACATAACTCTTGGAAGAGTCATGATGTTTTGCCAAGAGACATAACTCTTGGAAGAGTCATGACTCTTCAAAGGCTCCTTTTGGTGGCCTATAAAAGAGAATTTCGTAGTTCCTTTGAGTAGTTTTTCTTTGGCCGAAAACTACACTCTTCTCCCCATCTTTGAGCCAAAAACACTCTCTCCTTTCAAGTCTTCATGCGTTGAAGCACTCTCCCATAAAGTAGTTGTTAAGCTTATTAATAGCATTGTGGGTGAACCATAACAATTGCTACTTTCACAAGTTAGCAACTCTTCCAACTTTAGTGCATTGTGATGAGATTAGTCTACTCCATCCATCCCAACCATGACAAGTTGGAGAAGAAGGAGAAGCCAAAGTGGATCTCTACAAGGGAGGCAAAACATCAAGCATACAAGGAGTTATTCCACTGCGTTTTAAGTTAATATACAATCCTACTCTTCTTAGTGGCATACGCAGGATCTTGTATGTTTATGAAATCATGAGATTTCATGCTTGAGTTATAATATAAAATCAACAAATTGTACATGTGTAAGTTTTTATTAGTTTTTTAATTTATGACATGAATAAACTAGAAAAATATATAACTTTTTATAGAAGTATTATTTTATTAATTTATTAAAATTATTAACTTAGCATATTATTAACATAAGTTTTTTAAGGTCACAAAAATCATACAAGTATTACTTTTTAGAAAATTTACTGTTAGTGCTTTACAGATCAATTTTTGCCCAATGGCTTCCACTTAATTAGTTTTTTTAGTTTTCAAATGATTAAGAGTTTTACTCAGTAGGAGAGAAATAAGAATGTTATAAGACTATTTATATTTATTAATTAAGGCAGGTAGTACTTTTATCTCAAATATTAAAATAACCTTTGAATAATTGATAAAGATTTGCGTAATAAAAGAAAGATAATTTGCGTAACTCCCAAACTAATATGATATATGTTACTGATACTATGCCTCCCAAGTCCCAACTTGGCTAGAAATAATAAAAAGGCAAAAAGGTCAAAAATAATAAAATTGCTTTCCCTGCCTCGTTGTCCCCTCTTCATCCTTATCTTTCACCAACATTTACTCTCGGTGAAACTTGATTATAAGGATTATTTTCAAAGTTACTCAGAAGCCAAAGATGGTGACATTATAGCAAAAGTAATATGGTTGAACCCAGTTGCAACAATATGTCTTGTTTCCTTAAACCTATCGTTAAACTAAAGAAGGTCTTCGTGTTGAGGTGGTTGATGATGGCTTTGCTATTTTTTTGCTATTCGTTTGTCCTTTTCATCCATTGTTGCTCTCTGTCAATTATTGTGCCTAAAATATTTGTTGATGTTACTTATGGCTATTTTGGTCTTGATGTTGCTAACGTTGGGGCTCATTTAACATTAGTTGTCCTCTGTCGCTTCCACTGGTAGGAATTCCTTATTGGTTTATGCCCTATAGCGAATTAGTTTGGTTGTAGTTTATTAACAATTATTTAAAGATATTCTTTCTCCTGTACATATTTAGATGTATATGATAAAGTTCATGGGATAATTTTACATTGCAAATAAAATTATAATGAGATTATAATTATGAGATTCATATTGCATTTATGTATTATCTCTCAATTGTTCCTAGTCATTGTTCTATTAAGTTTGGACATTAATATATCACAAAAAGACTAGCACACGTTATGTTTTTTCTTATGAATGAAGTAGTTGATCTCATAGGCTAAAGTATAAAGATATTTAAATAAATGTGTGGGTGCTTGTTAGAGAATAGGCTCACTGAATATACCCGATATGCGAAATAATTTGTAACATTACTTGTATGTCTATGGAATTCTCATTGTGATGATTATATAAGTGATCCTTTGACTTGAGGTCACCAAAGTTATCTTGTATAGGAATTGTTATGTTTTGATACTACTTAAGACTTATTTAATCATGAGTCGATCAAATAGTAGTCATTGGATGTCGCATGACTATATCGAGGTAATTGTGTGATCAAGATAGGATTCGTCACTCTAAAGTAATTATGGAAAATATTTCGTTGTTATCTATTTGTATTGATTCAGGAAATTTTTGGCCAAGGTGAAATGACGCTTTGTAAATAGTTTACAAATGTCATTGATTGAATCAATAGCTAATGGCAGAGAACTAATATGATTGGACACAAAATAGAGTAGATATTAATTCATGCTCTATGTCTAATCGGAATATTGGTTGATGGAAGGATTGAATTATACAAAAAAATCATACACGAAAAGATTAGTTAAAACTACTTTGACATTCTTAAATATTTGAGTGATCATAACACATTGCTAGACGCCAATTTTGATATATGATTATAAATTATTTAATTAGAGAATTAATAATTTATATTCATTGCCAACATATTTGAGAATCTAATGGGTCTCACATATAGAATGAGTTGAAGAGGCAAAGTTATTTTAATTAAGTTGGACTTGATTGTTAAGTTTGAGAAACCTTATAATTAAATATTAGATATTTAATAAATAAAAATCAATATGAGATATTGAATCTAATTTGAGAATAATTGGTATTTAATTAGAATGATTTATAATTCTAATTAAAGTTTAATTGAAATTAGAATTTAATTGCAATTAAATTACTAAACCGTCCAAAATCTATTGTAAATAGGCTTAAGCTATAATGAAGCTAACACTTCTTGCTTAACTCTCTTTGTAAGAATTACAGAGTTTTCTCAACTCATTCTGTAGATACCATTAGAGATCGAACACTTGGGTGGTGTTGGAAGTTACATGAGAAGTAACTTCCGACGGTTTCGTCCTCATATAAAAGGAAATAATGATTTTGAAATCATTTGAATCCTTATATTCTTAAACTCTCTCCATTCCTCTTTCACGAAAAATAAACAATCAAAAGTTTAGAGTTTGGGACGTGAATTAATTGGTGACTCTAGTAGCCAACCGTGAAACGAAGCAAATCGATCCGGTACTTCCGCATTAAGATAAGTCCTTAAATATAATTCTACAAAAATTAAAAAAACTTTTAATTTTAACTATATTTTATTTTATAATAAAAATTATTTATGCATATAAATATTACTTAAAATATATTAAACAACATATAAAGTACAATATATTAATTATTATATAATTTTAAATCATATGAAACATAAATGAAAATATATCTAACAAATTTTTTATATAGATTATAATATAATTATAAATAATATAAAAAATAAATATTAAAATATATAAAAAATCAAATAATATTATATAAATTTCAAAATAAATATTGTGAAAATTGTGTAAAACATAAAAGGATTAAAAATAAGATTATTAATTAATCTGAAAAATCTACCTAAAAAGGAACGAAAGTTCTAAATATAAGCTTCTCAAAAAATTACTCCCTCTTATCCAAAACAAGTGTCGTTTTAGAGAAATGCACACTTATTAAAAAAGTTAGTGAAATGTTTGATACCTTTATTAATTATATGTTGAATTGCCTTGAAAATGTAATCTATATAATTAGGATGTGAGAGAAATTAAAGGGTAATTTTGAAAATAAAATTATAAATATGCATGAAAAATCATGAACGACATTTATTTTTAATAATTAAAATCTCTCTAAAACGACACTTATTTTAGATAGGAAAGAGTATATTTTAGCTTATAAAAAAGTGGTCATTACGTAAAAAAATATTTTTAAATTTTATAACTAAATACTCTTTTTTTTTTCAAAACAACCTTTGCTTTGAAAAAAGGTTATTATTTACCGACCAAAATCTTAAAAAGACAGGCGCTAAATGTGAGCGTTCGAGAGGCACGAAGGAAACACCCGCGACACTAGCTGCTGCTGGTGAAACATTGCTCTCTCACCAGTGGCGACATTCGCCCAGTGGCGAATCTCCATTGGTGAGGGGCGATAACTCGCCCATAGCGAACTCAGGCAACACAAACCAGGAGGCGGTGACGTTATATGAGAAAACCCCAGGCTACGTCAGTTGGAAATGGATAGAAACAGGAGGAGGCGACAATACACAAACCCTAATCTGGAAAAACAACGGGGCATGTGTCCAACATGGTGACCCAGCATCTGTTAGTAGACACGAGCACACACGTCTCGTAGAAAATGCTCTGGTGCGTGCGGTGTAAGCCCGAGAAAGTCCCATTACCTTTTTCATTTAAATTTATATGTTTTAAGCTTTAATGTTTTAAATTTAATTTAATTGAGATTAAATTGGTTTAAATTCTTAATAAAATAAAAATGTGTTTTTCTAAATGATTGAAAATTATTCTCAAAGGATTGTTTTTACTAGCAATATTTTGGAATTTAATTTAATTTAAAAAGTAGACATTACTAAATTAAATTAATTATTAAAATAAAAAATGTTTTAAATGATTTCTTTCACAATTAGAAATTCTTAATATAATGAGATTATATTAGTTTTTATGAGACCTAAAATTTTAAAATTTTAAATCTCTTAGTTAAATATTAAATACACGTTAAAAATGTGATAGTTATCTTCTATTATTTAGGAATAAAACTAAAGTTTTGTTTATTATAAGACTTTTTGAGTAAACTCGTAATCAAATGAATTTAAAGACAGGGTTAAGAATAATATATAACATATATTTTGATAAAGAGTTGTTATTTTTTTCAACAAGGAAAGAAAAACACAAAACAAATTACATCATAAGTCTAGGGCAACAAGCACCCAACATGTCTTCTAAGAGGAGTGAGAGGCACCCTATAGGTATACTATCAAAGGTAGTGATCCCAATTTCAAACTACGCTGCTAAGTTCGCGAGCTAGTCTACACATCGATTGCCTTCCTTGTAGATGTGGTGGGGAACTATGTCCTAGTTTCGATTGAATAGTTCATTCATACCCAGAACTAGGGGAGCGAGAGACATCTACCGTTGGGATGAGGACGCTAGTAGTTGGATCACCTCTCGTGAGTCGACCTCTAACTCGATTCCTCGGTGTCCCATGTTCTAGGCAAGGTTGAGACCGAAATAGACCCCCCAAAAGTTCAGCGGAGAGGGAGGAGCACCATCCAATGTTCTGAGCAAAGCCACCAAGCCAAGCGTTCGAACTGTCTCGAATCAGGCCCCCCGCAGTGGCCGATACGAGTGACCTTTTGCTTGTTCCGTCTGTATTTAATCGAACCCAGCCCTGAGGGGTGTTTTCCATCTAATAAGTTGTTCGTGTTGAAGGCGATTGATAAGTTTGGCTTGACTGAGCCAGAGAGATGCCTTGTGGATCTGATGCATATACTTTAAAACATGTTGCATTGAGGAAGTCAACCAGGAAAAGTGTTCGTAAAAAATGGCCATGTTGCCAATCCCATTCAAAAACAGTGTGGTGAGTTTGTAGGTTCTTGGAAGGTCATTCCCGGATTGTCATGGTGAAGAAATCAGTGGAGACTGCCTGGAGAGGGAACCTGCTCCACAATTGGCTGGCTCTTAAGCAGTCTTGGACGACATGAATTGCAGTTTCTTCAGAAAGGCAATGGTAGCATGTAGCTTCGGTTGTGAGTTGTCGTCAGACCCTTTGCTGGTGTGAGAGGAGACGATCGTGAGATAGGAGTCAGGAATGATCTGATCCGTTATAGGCCCTGCCACTACCAGACTAGCTTCCAGTACCTAATGGTAAAAGTCTCATCCTGATCCATTATCATGGAGTAAGCGGATGTAGTGGTGAATTGTTCATTGTCTATCTTTCCCCAGGTGAACTTACCCGGGCCTAAATAGGGCCGAGGTGGTAATGTACTTGCGATGGACATACAGATCATAGAAGGAAGTAGAGGTTGGAATGCGTCCCATTTCCAATTGCCGTCGACGTCCACAAAATGTTGAATGCAGAGATTCGTAGTTGCTTGGGGAATAGGAGCTACAACATGGTGAATAAGAGGGCCCCAATCTTCAACTCAGGGGTCTAACCAGAATCGAGTCTGAGCTCCATCGCAGACCGTCCACTTCATTCCTTGTAAGACATGGTGCCAAGTAGCTTTGATACTCCTCCAAACCATTGAGCCACCTGTAGCAAAAATAGAAGATGGAATTTTGTTAGCATCAAATTTATACTTAATAGAGAGAATTTGTACCCATAATGGTTGCGGCTTGGAAATCATAGACCACCCTAATTTTGTTAAAAACGCATCATTGGTCTCCCGAATTTTCCTAATGCCTAGGCCTCCCTTCTCTTTAGGTTGGCAAACTCTATCCCAATGTACCAAGTGGATCCCTTTGTTCTCCTGAGTCGCATCCCACAAAAATTTTTGAATTAATGTTTCTAAGCCATCATAAAGCTGTTTAGGCAGTCTAACCGTCTGCATGATGTAGGTGGGGAGGGTTGTGAGGATGGATTGCGTTAGCATGGTGCATCCAGCAAGCGATAATAGACTGGCTGACCACCCGGCCGATAGGCGTTGTTGAGCCTTGTCAAGAATGTGTTGGTAGGTCCTTTTCGTGACTCGCCTATGTAGAAGGGGAACGCCAAGGTAGCGACCTAAGTCATTCGTATGTTTAAATCCCAATTCGCTGCTTAAGAAGCGCGCCATCAGGAAAGGGATATTCTTGGAATAGTAACAATGAGATTTGTCTGGACTGACTCATTTGCCTGAAGTTGTGCAAAAAGTATGTAACGTTTCTCTGATCACATGCACTTGTTCTATGAAGGCTTCCGAGAAAAAAATGAGATCGTCTGCAAAGAATAAGTGGGAGATTTGGGGTCCTCCTCTACTTAATTGGATGGGCTTCTAGATTCCTTGGGACACAGAGTCATGTATTAGGTGACCAAGTCTTTCCATACAAAGTACAAAAAGATAGCGCGATAACGGATCTCCTTGGCAAATACTTCTGTTGGGGGTGAAGGCATCACTGAGTTCGCCATTCCAATTCACTTGCATAGTAACCGAGGAGAGTCACTTCATGATCAAATTAAGCATCGAGTCTGGAATTCCAATTCCAGTAAGGGTATCTTGGATAAAGTCCCAGGACAGCCTGCCATACGCTTTCTCAAGGTCCATTTTGATGACAATCAGGCCTTTCTTTCTCAATTTCTTCTTCATTGTGTGGATGAATTCTTGGGCAATGATAATATTGTCAGTGATCAATCAGCTTGAAACGGTGTTGCATTGAGTCGGGGCTATGAGGATGTCTAAGTGAGGCTTGAGGTGATTGACAAGGATTCTGGAGATAGCTTTGTATATCACAGAGCATAAGGCTATGGGCCTAAACTAGGGAATTGACGAGGGATTGGGGATCTTTGGTATAAGAACTAAGATTGTGCGATTTAGTTATGATTCCCAGATTTCATGTAGGAAAACTTTCTGTAGGAAGATCGTTAGAGCCGGTCCAACAATATGCCATTGGGATTGATAGAATAAAGCGGTGAAGCCATTATAGCCTGGTGCTTTATTTGGCAACATACCAAAGAATGCGTCCTTGATTTCGTCAGGAATAATTGGACTTTGCAAATCGATTTTCATCCTATGAGAGAGAGAAGGGGCATGACTCTGGATAGGAAGGTTCCTAGGGGTATGAGTATCGTGCATGTAAAGTTTTTCTAGGAAGTTCTTTGCTATCCTTTTTATGTTGTCTGTGTCTGAGCCTATGCACCCATTTTCATCTTTTAAGGTCTCAATTTGCAGTTTCCGAATTCTGGAAGCGGTGATGGCTTGATAATACCTCGTGTTTCTGTCTCCCTGGCTTAGCCACTGACAACAGGATCATTGATGCCAATACAGTTCTTCCTGACAAAGGACCTATTCTAGTTCAGATCGAACGTAGGCCTCAAGCTCCCTAAGGGAACTTGAGTCATGTTCGTCTAAACGGGTTTGAAAACCTTTTAGTCGAGCCATGAGTCTTTTTTGCACTGAAAGATATTGCCAAACTTAACAGTAGTCCATTGTTGTAATCGTTTCTAGAAATTACAGATTTCTCTGCTAAAATCTGTCAGGTTAGGAGTCCAATTAATCTTAATGATTTGCTCAAACCCTTCCTGCGGTAGCCAAGCTGCCTGGAATCTGAATGCCCTACAAGTTGAAGGCACGACTGTGGTTTGGTTAAGGTTAAACAGAAGGGGTCGGTGGTCGGATTTAAGAAAATTCAGATGAGTAACATTAGCACTCGGGAAGGTTGATTGCCATGTAGTAGAACAGAGAACTCTGTCTAATCTCGCAAGGATTTGCCCTCGACGCTAATTGAATTTTGGCCTCAAATAACCTAAATCTTGAAGTTGACAATCGTGAACATAATCCTAAAAATGATTATTGATTGTTGGGTGAAGTCGAGATCCTCCACATTTGTCATTGAGTTCTAACTTAGCATTGAAGTCACCACTTATGATCCAAGGTATATTCGTGACCTTAGCAATTTTTCGGAGAGAATCCCATAAGTAGTGTTGTAATGCATAAATGAGACTCGCGTATATGGCTGTAAATGCAAAGGAATGATGCCCCCAGCTAAGATGAGTATGAACAAATTGTCGATGGGCGAGCATAATGCGAACATCAATGTGGGCTTTCCAGAGTAACCAAATTCCTCCTGAGAAACCTGCGGCTTCCACCCTAAAGGAATGCTCAAAACCTAAGTTGTTAATCACCTTTTGTGCCCTATGGCCACTTATTCTAGGTTCAAGTAGCACTAAGAGACTAAGGTGGTGGATCCGGATATAATTCTTCATTATTAGTTTGAAGGCCTTACCCCCAGCCCCTTGGCAGTTTTAGATAATTATCGACATAAATTGGGCAATAGAAGGAGTAAACACTATTGAGTCGTAGTGCTTACTGACATTCCATTTGGAACCCTATCATGATTGTCTGTTTGATGAATTTGGCTCTCGACCCTCTGGGCGACAGAAGGAACGTCGATGTTCTTTTCGATGAGGGATTCCATTTTGGTGTCTGGTGGACGAGATGGTGGGAGAAGGTGTTTAGTCGGTGATGTGAGTTCAGTGGTGTGCATACGTATATCAGTCATCGCTACCACTGTGTCCTCTCCACGCTTGTCTTCTTGCATAGCCTCCGCAAGGGGGAGATTAAATCAATATTGACGGCGATGCGTGCAAACTTTCCATGTTGGGCATGTTGGGTGGTGCCATCAATCCAGATCGTGAGACTAACTAGGTTTCCGAGCGCGGTGAGGATAGCTGGGTGATAGCGAGTGACTGAAAGTTCTAGGAACTGAACCCAGGTGACCACGTTTGATATATGGTGACCACGTTTGATATCATTCTAGCAGAAGGGCGAAAGTCGAAGGTCCATGGCTGTACAGACAAGACATGCCCAAAAATTACCCATGGTCCTTAGGTAAGGGCGTGTAGGTAGTCATCTTCCTCGACAAAATTGATAAGGTAAAATTCATTCTCCATATCCACAATTTTTATGGGTCCAGTTAGTTTCCACATGGAATGGAGGCGAGTTTTGAGCATATGGAAACCCAGTTTTCGGCCTAAAAGTTTGACCACTGCGACCTTTGCCCATTGATTGTCAAGCTAACTTTTGAATGTGTTTGATAATTTTATCCCCATGACATAATTCCCTTGTACCATAGTGATGTCCCCATCAGTGATTTCAATAGGTTCTTCTTCAGGCCAGTTGAAGTTCTGTCGTTCAGTTCCAGGGCCTGAATTTCCAGTAAGTGCTGCGCTGTAGGTAGTTAGAAGGGTAGGTGGAACAGGCGAGTGGGGAGGAGGGTCTTCCTTACGTTCACGGATTCTCACCTTCTTGGCAGTATGTCCAGCATATTCAGTGGGGGTGCTTGGGTTTGTTGCAAAATTTGCTCGATCTGAATGTTCTGCTTGATTTGTTTCCATGGCGATTTTACTTTCCAATTGTGTTCTTAGTATAATTCAATGAGGCGATTAATCGAACACTTGGTGAGCGTTGTTTCAGAGCATTTTTTTCAAAACAGATAAGTTCTTGTAATATAAAGAGTTGTTATTTAACAGATTTATGACACACATAAGATATGGTTGGTAAATTTGTTATCTACTTAATTTAAATTTAGTTGGCTTATTGAGCAAACTTAAGATCAACTCTTTTTGACAGATATTCTAACCCACTAATAAATTATTTGATAATTTTTTGATTTAATATTGAAAGCTATTATTTTGAATAAAGTTGTGGGAGTAACCAAATATTTATTAAAGCCATTATTTTATTTGATTTTTGGCACAATCTAATACTTGCTCTTTTAAGTCTTTTGGTTATTAAAAGAAGATGAGCATCTTGGATGCTAATAAGCTTAGGGGACCTAATTTCATGCACATATTGGTTTTGAAGCTTGAGAAGTGTTTTTAAGTAAGAAAAGAAACTATATGTTCTTGACACTGTTGTTCCACTGGAACATCTTTCGGATGTGACTAATGAGGTTTGTGAGAAATATCAGCATTATATTGATGATGTTGAACAAGATACATGTGTAATATTAGCTAGTATATCTCTAGAGCTTTAGAGGCAGCTCGAGAATATGAATGCTCATGTCATAATTATACATTTCAAGGAGTTGTTTAGTGCACAAAGAAAAATGGAGATATATTGATTCTCCAAAGCATTATTTTAATGCAAGAGGGCAGAAGGATCTTTGGCAGAGTTACGCGTGCTGAAGATGATTGACTATATTGAAAAATTAAGCTAATTAAGTTTAGTCATAGAGTTGAGCATTGATATGATGCTATGGTCTCTTTGTTCAATTTTTTCATAGTTCATTATGAACCAAAAGAATGTGTTATTTCCTGAATTGTTGAATATACTTAAGACAGTAGAGAGATGTCTTAAGAATGAACCTGATTCTATTCTAATTGTGGAATCTTCCACGAGTAAGAAAAATGGTTTTAAGAAGAATAATAACGAGAAATAAAAGTCTTCTACTAGAGTCGCAAAGCCAAAAGGAGGTGTCAAGAAGACCAATAAAAAAGGTATAAGTTAGGTACCATTTCTAGAACCCAACTCTTGCTCTGATACCACAATTATTGGTCCTCGAAATTTCCAAAACCCAACTCCTTGCTCTGATACCAAACATGTTGGACCCCATTTCCAGAGTCCAACATTTGGAGTCATAATACATAAGCAAACACATTTCTTCAACTTCAGGACGGATTTTGGGAAACCTCAAACTGGAATTAGAATTTGACTTCTTCAGAACATTTGTTCCCTATTGTTTTAAGCTTCTAATAATACCAAAATCATTCAATTTGGTTTAAAAAATTTAAAAGTTAGGGCCCAAACATTTTCAGACTATTATTAAACTGAAACAGTACATTATACCCAACTTCCATCAAAAAATTGAAAGCTTTAGGGACCAAATTAAAATTCAATTCCTTCAGATAATGTCTCTAGTTTATTTTGGAACAAGAATCATCTCATAAGGAGCTCTACAAATCAAGATATCATTAAAATACCAAAGTATGTTCAGTAAAATATCTAATTCATACTCTTCCAACTCATACCCTTACTTTGATTCAATCAATCTTTTTCAAATCAACACCAAAGGCTTTCAATTTTTATGGAGGGATAGAAAAATGTGTTAGGAATCTATTGGTCTAAGAATCACTTCATTTGGAGGTCAGATGATGCGGTTATGGCTAGGAGAATCAAATAAGATTTTGTCCTCAATCATATTGAATCTATTTTGGGAAGATTTCCATAACTTCCACTAGAGATATCGAATTAAGGTCGTCTTAGGACAATTTCGAAGAGAACTTCTACATCTACAACTTTTGTGAAGACCTTGAAGAGATATTTTGCCATCTATAGGGTCAAAATTTATAAGGTCATACGAAACCAAATGAAGGTCAGACGAAAGGCTTCAGTCTCAAACTGAGTCAGACGAAGGGATTCAGTCTAAGACCTATTTTGGGACAATTGACATAACTTTCACTAGAAATATTAGATTAAGGTCATATTTGGATGGTTTCGAAGAGAACTTCTAGATATACAACTTTCATGAAGACACCAAAGAGATATTTTGTCATATAAAGGGTCAAAATTCGTCAAAATTGAATCAGACTAAACTAGATGAAGGTCAGAC
The DNA here is from genome assembly GCA_027568895.1 of Erythroxylum shatona. Lineage (NCBI taxonomy): Eukaryota > Viridiplantae > Streptophyta > Magnoliopsida > Malpighiales > Erythroxylaceae > Erythroxylum > Erythroxylum shatona. The sequence continues at coordinate 26,108,770 of JAOSBK010000004.1, forward strand.
GAAAGGCTTTAGTCTCAAACTGAGTATCAGATGAAGGGATTCAGTTTAAGACTTACTTTGGGACAATTGGCATAACTTTCATTAGAGATATTAGATTAAGGTTGGCTTTGGGTAGTTTCAAAGAGGACTTCTAGATCTACAATTTTTATGAAGACACCAAAAAGAGATTTTGTCATCTAGAGGGTCAAAATTGAATCAAACGAAGGTCAGATGAAAGACTTCAATCTTAGACTAAGTCAGACTAAGGGATTCAATATAAAACCTAATCAAATGAAGGGGTTCAGTCTAAGACTAAATCAGATAAAGGGCTTTAGCCTAAGACTGAATCAGACAATGGGGTTTAGTCTAAGATTGAATTAGACGATGTGTTGGACCCCGTCTCCGAGGCCCAACATTCGGACCCAACACAAGCATAGAGGACCCAAAATCGAACACATACTGACCACAAATCGAGAAACTTTCAATAGAAAATTTGGGATTGGCTTTTTAAGAAAAATATTTCCCTCCGTTCTAACGATCCCAATGCCACTGAAAACGCTCAATTTGGATTAGAAATGAAGAATTTATGGTTAAAACACTATCTTAAAGCAAAATAGTCAAAAACTGAACACTCTACCTACTTCAGGTCAAAAATTTAAAGTCTAGAAGGATAAATTGCCGAACGGTTCCTCTATAAAACCTATAGGTTTAGGTCTCTAGTTTAATTTAAAACAAGAATCGCCTCGATCGGAGCTCTATAACTCAAGGTATTTCGAAATTACTGAAGCATAGCCAGACTT